>OY282516.1:20794761-21392261 GCA_958296145.1 Hydrotaea cyrtoneurina
CTTTGTATAAACTAAACTAACATTGCTTTCTTACACACACACACATACACTCTAACGAGCCGACATTCCATACATGACAGCAAGGCCTATCAACACCCTTCTATTGGAATGCCTGCCAAAAGGCCCTACAATGAAAGGTGCAGAGAATAGCTGGCTCACCTTAAACGATCAACTCGTTCAACAGAGAGAACTCATTAGTTACAGGAAGTCAAAAACGTCAAGAGCAGGTCCAGGAACCGCGTGTGGACAAAAAAAAAGATAATGCTTATGAAATGAATGTACCAGAAATTCTGCTGGAAAATAATCCAAAAAGAAGAGGGGCAAATCTCCAAAAAAAACTCCGCCCATATTTTAAATCTTCATAGTTGAAGGCCTTGACAAGTCGCCCGCTAGTTAGATACGAGTACTCACATACACGTCTTCTATAAATACCCACACATCTTCACAGGCTCTTTGCATGCGGGCATGTGTATGTATTGTGTGGATACAGTATCGTTTAACAAAGTTAGCTTGGACCACGCTAATGTGACTGGTATTTGGTGATAGTCTCATGTCCGTTAAGGAAGCGTCATAGATAATCGGGGAGTTTAATGACAGTGGGCCACAAATTCACATGCCTCAAAGGACACGGCCTCGCTGCGGATGGCATTGACATCATCGCAAAGATTGAGCGAAATGTAACTGATACTTTTTCCAGACTCAAGAGAGAATCGGTGAACGCAAACGTCTCCACAAAGGAAAGGGGACATAGTAAAGGCCGGCAGTTGCAACGTCGAGGTAGGGAGAGAAAGAATTCCATCAGGTCTATTGAAACCATACTGCTGATCGCTGAGGATGTTCGTTTGACTTTAGGGAGGGTAGGTCATTTGAAGGCTCTGCCGTGATAACGTTTCAACACCTAACGTTGAAAAGATTGCACAATGAACGAACATTTGACAACGAATCACATAGAATACAAGTGCCTTGGAGGCAGGTATACAAAACTACGTTGAATATCGCAAAAGATCCTTTGACTTCACGCGTCTGAGGCAAGCACACGTGGACACGTGGTTTCTGGCAAACATGAGATTACAGTCCAGAGTTCTACCTTGTTAACCGGTGTTGCGACATGTAAGAAAAAAACACCCAAAATGGCATAAACATTTCCCTTCCCCCAACGAATAATAAGTGTGTGAAACCTCCACGCATTTTTTTTTTATCATCGGGCAATATTGGATCCACCTGCCGGACACACTTTAGCTCGGCCAGTGTGATTGTATCAAATCGTTGAACATATCAGTTGACTAGCACAAGAAACAAATCAATCACCCCGTTGGTGAGAGAGGACCTGTCCGACTTATGCCACAGAGTCTGGCAACATTTAATTTGGTATATACATTAATTCCATTGCAATCGGATGTATATTCAAAGATCTCGCTACTTTTTTTTAACCAAAAATCAAGCAATAGACTTTTACGTCTCATCGAATAAGGAATTTTTCTGAGGCCCGGCCAACAGACTACTCCATACTAATGGCGGACGAACTAATCTGTCCTCAGAGCTTTTAGGGAATTCACATTTGCTTGCCCTTCCAAATTACCTATCTCAGGCTAGCCATGTATCATATTGACCCATCATTGTTCGGATGGGAATTGGAAAAAAAAATCCTAAATTTATGAAACCTCCTGTGTGTGTGTCATAGTTTTGCCATGGATTATACCATAATAATATCATCAGCTTTCACTGTACCCAGCCCTACAGAGGGCAGTACGCATGTGGGAGTGGGTGAGCGCAAGTGCTTGTGTGCATGTGTTTGCTACATATGATAACGATATGATTGTGTTGTTTTACAAAAGCTTCTATAATATGATGATGTCGGGCTGCATGCAATTGACGTTTGCAACACAATGTGATTTTGTTTGCGCGTGTGTGTGTGTTGCTTTGCCTTCTGCTATTTCTGTAGGCTATATAGGAGTGTGTGTGCGCGTTTGTTTGTGTTGCAATTTCTCATTTTCATCAAAGACTTTGTCGTCGTCTTCTTGGCAGAGACTTCATGACACGAGCGTGAGTGCATGTATTTGTTTTGCTGTGAAAGATTGAATGTAGAAAATTGACACATTGACGAGTTACACGGATGACTGGATTGCCAACCAATATGCTTGTATGTTTGTATGTGTTTATACATACACCCAAATATACTTGATTTACTGTCAAATACAGCTGTCACTAACTTTAGCAGTGAGTGAAATGAAAAACGGTGCGAAGATAGTTACACGTACTTTTTTTTGTAAGGAGGGCGGAGGGAATGGGCTTGAAATTGTAGCTGTTGCAATGAACAGTGGCTTAATTTTGGGTGCTGCAAACTGTAAAGTTCACTGAAGGGCAAAAATATTTAATACCAAACTAGGAAATTCATTTTGCTCAAAAAGTTTATTAAAAAAATTTTATAAAACATTTCCAACTGATCGTAAAAATGATCCAGACAATTTTTTTTTGTTTGAGCGAAGAATTATTTTCCGATTTTTACGAATTATGGGTCATTTTACGAAGAACATAACAAGTCGGGTAATTTGTTTAAAATTTGCTTAAAAAGGTTTCTTTAATTTTAAAAAAATTTAAAACTATTGTTACCCCTATTGTTTTTTTTTTAATTAATAAATCGGCATTTCTCTTAGTCCCAATTTATACGTTGAAAAAGTTAGATTTTTTTGATGTTGATACTTGAATCATGCCGATTCGTAAAATTGACGAAAGCAAAATGTATGAAATCAAAAAGAAATTGGAAAAAACTCAAAATGTGTGAAGTCAAAAAGACATTTAATAAAAAAATCAATTTTGTGCATTGTCTTTTTTTTACCCCGGAATCTTCTACAAAATAAAAAAAATCATGATTTTTAAATAAAACAGAAAGTCATGGTGTAAATTGGGACTTACAAATCCAAATCAGTAATTGTCTTTGCTAGATCTTACAAACCATGTGTTATATTAAAGAAAACTGTGTAATTTTCTCAGTTTTCATTTTTTTAAAGGACTTTAATTTTAAAAAACTATAGCTGCCTTAAAATTTTAAAAAAAGAAAATCATTATGCTCAGTATGTTTATCAAACGTTTCCAACTTTATTTTAAAGGGTTTCTTTAACAACCTTAATTTTAAAAAACTATAGCTGCCTCCGGTTTTTTAAAAAAAAAATTCTTTTTGCTAAGAAAGTTTATAAAACTTGTCTAACTGATCGCTGGAATGATATAGAAAAATATTTTGTTTTTTTTTGTATTTTTTTTAGGATTTGGGGTTTAGGAAAAACATTACTGCTCTGGACTGGGTTGCCCGATTTTAACGAATTATCGGTCATATAACAAGCAGAGTGTTTTTTTTTAGTTTCCATTTTATAAAAATAATTATACCGAATTTCAAAAAGGTTTCTTTAAAAACTTTAATTTTAAAAAAATATTGTTGCCTTGGTTTTTTTTTTTAAAAACAATCATAAATCGGCATTTCTCTTGCAAATCCAAAACGGTAATTATTTTTGCTGGATCCTAATAATTGGGTAAGATATGGATAATGTTGATCAGTACCCACAGCATCATCATAATTTTATAGGCCTAGCCTTAAAACAGAAGTACAAAAGCAAATACAAACAAATTCTAGATCAGATATGGACGAAACACTGATGTTGATCGGCGAAAGGGAATTTAAACGTGTAAGAACTCCAACTAAGGCAGAAAGCAAAATGAGGTCCCAAAAAAAAACTACACAGCTTCCAAAATAGAAGCAGAAAATAGAGAACACCCGACTGGGAAAACATCTACAGAAAGACCGGCGGCAAATGACGTATCATTTGTTAATTTTATATGATCAAGCCCTATAACAAAGTACAAAAACCAAATAATTGTCTGCATGATTCCTACGAATTTTAATAAAAATTTTAGCATCGGTGTTACGGTCTACACTTGGGTTTCTCCACGCTCCTAGGTAGCTTCAACCTTTATCGATGAACAGCAGCGTTAACTGGTATCACGGTTATCAGAGAGTTCTCGGATTTTCTCAAAACCTCATCTGGAAATTTTATTTTGACAATAATTTTCTCTTGCAGCCAGGAATTTATTCCTTAAGATTTAAGATTTTTTAAGACTTCACCACGGTGCCTTTACGACGGTGCCCCGTCACCGTCAGCGCGAACACTGGTGATATGCATACATGTGCGATATGAGAAAGACGATTGTAATTTATGTTGATTTTATTTTCGTTTGTTTTAGTCGATTCAATTCTGTGCCGGCACTTTTCCCTACTCTTTTGATTTTGGGCGGATGGAGCAAACATGTATGTACGTAATCCAGCCAGCGTGCTGCAGCGTGTTCTGTTAAATATTAGAAATCACAAGAGACAAGAAAAAAAAAACAAACAAACAAACAAGGCAAACAAAGAAATGAGAAATCTAATATTACAATTGCGAAACTATTTTCAATTTAACAGACAGTGTTTCTCATTTCCCGTAACATGTCTGACGGTCTGTCTGTCGGTCGTTCGGTCGATCGCTTGGTTGTTCTGCCTGTCTGTACTTTGTCAAAATTAACAAGCGAAATTTGATTTTTGCCAATTCAAAAATGTTCGAATATCTATTCTCGCATTTGATGTCCCACCAAAAAAGCAAACACCATCTACGACACCAGAGGCTTTAATAGCTCTCGTCTAACAACACCTCTCCCCACCATAAACAGGAAGAACAGAAAATGAATGAATTTCTGTGTGTCTGTCAGTCAGTTGGGTGGGTCGATGTGTTGTAGCACACACCCATTAAACACTTATGATGATATGTTTTTATCTAAAACTAAATTTAATTGAAGATTGCATAGTTAAATGTTATTAGCATTTTGGTTGTAAGCGGCGCGAAGTTCGGTTTTTTATTTGGGGGGGCGGGTAGCAGGATTAGAATACAATTTTAAATCACCCAGCTACCTCACACTATCGTTGTCTGGTTATCTGTCGCTGTTGTGAGTGAGTAACTCCCTACACACTTTTGTATTAAATGTATGCAAGTGTGTGGAGTTTGTTCATGTTGCACCAAAAAAAAGGCCAGAATTCAGTTATTTCGTTGTGTTACCAGTTTCAATTTTGTTTGTAGTCGTTTTTTGTTCTCTCTCTCTCTCTCTATCTCTCTCTGTCCCCCTCTTTTTTAGTTGGCTGTACGAGAGTCTTATGCTAGTTGCGGTGAATGTGAAATGAACCGGGCAGGAATGAAATCCTTGTTTAAATAAAGCTGCTCCAGAAATTACGAAATTTGTGAACCATTTGAACTTTAGAGATTTCAAAGGGAGTAACTCTGAGACAAATCAAAATTATACAAAAGGGAATCTTATACAAAAGGGAATGTGGTAGAAATCCAACTAAAACAGGCAAGAAAATTATGCCAAAATGGAAAAAAAAACTACACAGCTTACTATTACAAGGTCATAGTAAACCCTCGACTGAAAATAATCTTTAGAAAGGCCTGCGACAAATTAAGCTGCCATTAACAAGACGCATAAGTGAGGTTAAATAAGGATCATGAAATACGAAAAGCAAGGAGCAAGAATGTTGCAGATGTTCTAGTGTGACTGCAATTGAAAGTCGATATTCTTTTTAAAATTGGTCTTGCAATCAAAAGTGTTCACGGATGGAGCTTTAAGGATAAAGTTGATACTTCGGTAGACAACTGTGTGTAACTAAAGACACGCAAGGAAGAGATTTCGATGGATGCCAGTATATGGACTTTGATAAAGACGGACAGATTTGTTAAGGCACTAGAAATAGCCAATATAGAAAAATCCAAATCCGTTGTAAGACATTGAACAGCGAAGAAAGAAAGCACAGCAATAGTGAAGATATAACGAAGATATTGACAGTTACACAAATTATGATCAAGGAATGTGTGCTACATATATGGAGTCGATCTGTGAGAGAAAGACGGATGGAGAGACGGGTAATGGACGAATCAATGAATTGATGAACAGACTAGTCGGACTAAAGGTAAAAAAAGGTATATTAAAAATGTATATTTATCTGCAAACATATATCTATTTACATGCAATCATATATATGTTTTAACACATAAGCGCCCCGGTAGGCGAGTTGGTAGCGTGCTTGCCTATCAGCGTGGGGGTTGTGGGTTCGATTCCCACCAGAGGCTTTGGTCTGTCGCTGCAAAAATCTAAACATATGGTCTGTGTCACCCGGTTTACCCTTGGACCCAAAAATTAGAATATAAATTTACTTTGTATTGTAATTAATAATAATAAATAAATAAATTAATAAATGTTTTAACACAATTATATATATATTTGTGTTCAAGCTATAGGTGGGTAGACAAAAAAGGGTAGATAGAAACAACGAAATCAAATGGAAGGGATCAGTCTTAGCCTTGGTCAGACAATTTCTCAATAAATTTTTTGCTTTATGAACGGTCGTCTTACAGTCCACTGTATGGCATATGGAAATTATTGGTGTCTACCGAAGTGTTAGGACAAGCCAGCTTATTCGTTTAATAATGTTGTTCGTAAATAACATGTCTCTTCTATATAGTTAATATATTACTAGTCCTTAAAAGGACTAAAAATCTAGATTTATATGGCAGTCTAAAAAAACACACAAGCATAAACAAAATTTGCACTAAATTGCATGCAAACTTTACATCGACTAGCGGCAGACCTACTATATCTACTTATGATTCCATTCCGAAATAAGGAAATGAGCCCAAACTAATCCAGCCACCTACTCTGTGCTACCCGTCTCACCATACCCACCTCGTTCATATGCAGATGTCGAAGTCGTTGCCGCGGTCGATGTCGATGTCTATCTATAAAATTGAATTGCGGCCGTTAGGTTTCGAATTAAATTTTCTAAAACGTGGTTATTTTTAAAAATCTAATACATTGCCGGCCAATATAATACCGCTTACTATCATCCATAAGCGTCAAAGTGTCTGTGTCCAGTGGATGTGTATTTATGTGTTTGCCTGCCCGTGTTTTTGTGTGTGTCTCTATCTAAGCATTTCAGTGTGGTGTACATGTAATTTTTAGGCCCTGCGGAAATTGAAATTTTTATAAAAATTTACATTTATTGGAGGTGGTGGCCGACGCGAGCACTTGCCGTTCGCTTGTAGCAAAAACACAACCGTACAGGAGCGGCCAAAGCCTGCGAAATGCTTTTATAACATTTATAAAGATAAAAATTATTCAAATTTGATTAACAATCCGTTTGAATTAGAATTTCGAAGCGGCCTGTACAACATCGTTCATTTGCCTGTTTGTTATACCACGGATAGATTAGAAAGAGAGGGGTGGTGACGGGGGAGGCGCTCCCAAAATGTATGCACGTGTTGGCCAACAATTTATTGCTTTTGCACAAATAACGAGTGTTGAATGGTGGCAATGGCTTAAAACCCATTCATTCGTCTTTTAGCTTTGTTCGTTTTGGATGTCATTTTAATATGTCCGGGATGTTGGGGAATTGCATATGCAATGTTCTATTGATTTTTAGTTTAAATTAAAGAAGATATTGTGGAAGTTTTCACGCAGTTAAAGGATTTATAGGAAATGTAGTGATTTAGGGAATTGCTACTATGTTTAGTAGTAACTGATCAAGAAGTGGTGGACGGTTTGAGATAGGTAACTAGTGAGGGTACTAGTGAGTGAAGAGTAACCCATATACCTTTGTAGGGAGCTTCATTGGTGCTACAACTTGACACTAATCTCTGGGCGAAGAAGAACCCATATACCTTGTAGGGAGCTTCATTGATGCTACAACTTGACACTAACCAGTGAAGTGATGTCTATGTAAAGTAAGCTATGTGTAAATTGACCTTTCGCTTAAAGGACTCCAGTAGTTTCAGAAAAACGTCTTACACGTACATTAAAGTGATTTGTGATTTGAGGTGAATCTGGCAATAGTCTACATAGGACTGTCAGATGAATAAAATAAAAAGTGTATCTGAATACTTCAATGAGGTCAGATTGACTTTCAAGAGTCTGGCCAGTACCATACTTTCGAAATTCTCTTAACATTCCATAAATGAAGAGACGGGGAACCTCTCACGAATTACTGAGCTGTGTACTAATGGGTGTTTTTTATTGGGGTATAGAACTTTAAGTTGGCATCACTTTTTTAACTGGCAATATTTAGTTTGGTCATGAACAGGTTGACAAAAGAACAACGCTTGCAAATCGTGCAAATTTATTTCGAAAGTAATGGTTCAGTTCGCGAAGTTCACCGCAAGCTCCGTCCATTTTATGCCATTACATTCACAAAAACTGACTGTTTGGTGTGCTCTATGGGCTGGTGGAGTCATTGGGCCATACTTCTTCCGAAATAATGCTGGAGAGTCAGTTACCGTTAATGGAGACCGGTATAGAGCCATGATAACCGACTATTTTGTTCCCGAATTGGATAGCATGAATGTGGATGAGTTGTGGTTCCAACAAGTGGTTGAAAATTGGACCTGTAGAATTGACTTTATTCGAGCCAGCCGCGGCAGCCACATGCCCAAAATCGTATTTAAACATTAATGGCATAAAATTATCCTTCCAATAAAGCCAAATAGATGGACATTAAAACGATTTTCTTGTGTTTTATTTCAATTCGAAGTTCTATACCTCAATAAAAAACACCCTTTATATAATTTTTGAAACTCACCGACGGGTTCCATCTGTTTTTATAGCTGACTCCGAATGGTTTAGGTTTTTTAGGTAAATGTTAACCCTTTAACCACAGCAGGTCCTCTCTAACAGCCATTTCTAATGGCTAAATGGTTCGATTTCAGTGGTTAAAGGGTTAATAAAAGTCAAGCTCGAGGTCTGATGTTTGTTTTAATTGTTGTATATTTATTTTTCTACTAGTAAGTTGTAATGCGCTTATGGCGCCCGTTAAAATATGGAAAAAAAATTTTGTTGAAAAAAAAAAAATTTTGTTGAAAAAAAAATTTTTGTTGAAAACAAAAAATTTTGTTCAAAAAAAAATTTTTGTTGAAAAAAAAATTTTGTGGAAAAAAAAAATTGTTGTAAAAAAAAAATGTCTAAAAAAAAAATTTTGGGAAAAAAAAATTTTTGGTAAAAAAAAAATTTGGGGAAAACACAAGCAGACGGGCACATACTAAATAAATTGAAATCACACATGTAATGAACGATGATCGTCTCCTCTTCTGCCTCACTGAATAGCTATCGAATGAACTCAGCTAAACGGATCAATGCTAGCTATACATGTTGCGATGAAAAGGATGAGAGGTGGATTGTGGGCTGTTAAACAAGACGAAGGATATATGTTAACTCTCATTTTTACCCGAGTTTACAATGTCACGCCACATAAGTAATTTGATTACCAATAACTATTCACATAATTTCCATATGTTGCAACATCCAAAATCTCGCCATGTAATCGTTGACAATAACTTCCCATTAAGAGTAATTTTAAATTGCCAATATCTTTAGTTTCACTTCAGTTTTAAGAAACAACTCAATTAATGAAGAATAATAAACGGAAAATGACCGTTAAAAATATTGGTTATTTTTCAACTTAAGGAAAAGTTGAATTTATACAAAAGATGAATACTATGCCTCAGTCTCAGGTAGACTGACCTTCGATGGTTGTATGTCGGATCGAGAAGTGACAGACATACGAGAGACATTGCTCAATTTGAGGGACCATAAATTTGTTCATCTGTACTTTCATAGATGTAATTACGCTCTTAATGAGGTAATGATAAGAAGTCGTTTTTTTTTGGTAATAATTTGAATTTTTTATGAGTCGGAGAAATTTTAAGAAGGCACTCTTCCAGTATGTTCTTTTAGATTTTCGTTTATTGTTATTAGAACCAGATTTGTAAGGGCTAAGCCCTTGTTGTCACACAAAAACCACTCGTCCACAGACACGATGAGAAACTGTCGCGAAAAAAAACCGTCAAACTTCGTTCATCTTTGGTTTGATCTGCCCATGTGTTCACTCGACTCACACTTTACTTTTGGCAAAAGGTCATTTGGGAATGTGTGTGTGTGTTGCGCGTTTTGATACGTATAGGCACATGCATACAAATGGACGCTCCTTCCTCGTCCTACTGTCCTTCTAAGGCAAATGCAACAACAAAAATAAATACTTTTTTTGGGGGACTGTTGCTCAGTCACTGAACCTCCGTAGATTATTTTCCCATTTTTGTCACAAGTGCTGTAAGGATTTGTATAGTTCTGAGGGATTTAATAACTCGATTGTTTTTCGAGCTGTCATTGCAGAAAGTCTTCCCAGCTGGTACAGCTGCCATTCTAATACTAGCTTTTTCTCCACTCGCTGTCAGTCCAGGCAGCCTACCCAGCAGGTATAACCGATGTTATCATAATTAACTTTAAGATCAATAATCTAAAAATCAATAAAATGAAAGCCAGATCAAAAAAAGTTAGCCAGATCTTTCGAGAGAGTCCACCCTGTAGGCATACTTATTAATTTTTATGAAAAACGATTTGAGAATTCCCCCAGAGAGTCATCCCAGTCGTTATTAATTTATAAGATCAATGATTTTTAAATACCTTCCAGGAATTCCTTAGCTGGTTGTAAAGAAACTTTAGTTTCATTAAAATCACAACCAAGTTCATGGATTGGATGTTCCTGTTTTTTTTTTTAAAAAATATTCCGAATAGATTTTTGTTGCCGTCAGTTGAAAAATACTTTTCCTATTTTTTCATTTTATTGATTATTTGCAAAGCTTTAGGCCAGGCCAGGGTGGCGCCCCATATCCGGGAGATATCATTAACTGTCAATATTTTTGGCTGGTAAGCCCATAATAAATGACACCAATTCTCCAAATGTTGGTGCAAACACAATGTCCTCGTCTCCATTTCCGTCTCCCTACAGGGATATGTGTCTTTATGTCGCATTCGCAGAAATGTTAGCATGTGGCCCAATGCAAAGGACTCTTACCAATAATAACCTCCCCCCCCCCCCCCACCAACACATGGCCAGTATGAAATCTATTTGGCAGCGTATAGTTTTTCTTGTTCCGCACATAAAGAATCTTTGGGACTCCGAGCCGAGTGTGATTTATGAACTTGTTTTTGTACTCACACACACACACACCAATTCGCATACACATACGTTTACAACACCATAACCATTTGTCAATATGTGTATGTGTGTGTGTATGAATGTTTGTGAGTGGCACATAAAGAACCTACCAACCAAGCAAACAAACAAAACTGAAAAAAGAACCAAAATTAGAAAAAAATCTAACAAATGGAACCGAAAAAAAACAACAACCAAACGGCTAACAAAACAATGTGTGTTACACTTTTTCGATTTGGATTTACATCGTAATGTTGCACCAGTATCGACACACCGACAAAGGACAAAGGGGGGACAGAGTAGGCAAAAGGCCTGGGGGACCCTGTTGAGGGAGTGTAATGTAATTGAGTCTGAGCCGAGCACAACAAGCAAAACAATATTCCATGGGCCCCCTGACAGAAAGTTGTTTGTTTGCGCCCAAAAATATGCTAAATGTATTTGGTTTACATTTTGCCTGCATCTGTGTGGGTCTGTGTGAATTGCTGTTGGTGTGTTTTGTTTTTCTTCTGTGGTTTTCTCCGTTGATGTCAACCGCACTCAGTTGTTGTACGTAAGACAGGAGAAAGCCCATTCATCGTTATTCACTTAAACGGAAATAAGGACATGTTTCCATTTACTCCTAGGACTGCTGTCCCTTCCCCAAACACTCGGGCAAAACAAAAACAAAAGAAGATGAAAAAAAAGGTCAACAGTTTTGTTATCCCATCTTAAAGATGTTCCTTTGAGGTCGGCCATATTTGCATATCTCTTCTCGGAAATACAGGAAGGTCGCTCTGTCTGTCTGATTCGATTAAGGTGGGCTGGCTGGCTGGCTGGGCTGTTGTCCTCCTAATGAAGCTCTTCTGGCGCAAATTTATTATGCTAACCAAAATGAAACAACAAGGGAACAGTTTATTCAAATTGTTTTCTTTTGATTGTTGTTGCTGTCTGGCCGGCGTTGTTCTCCAACAGACTTGAAATCTATAAACAAGTGCAGCTTGTGTGTGTGTGTGTATTTATTAAAATATCATTTAGGCCTAACAACAAACCATAAATTAAACGCCTTCCATCTTGGCTGAACTAAGACAGTGGTGTCTCGTTTTAAGGGGAGTAATCTTGTATTTGGTAATCTGTGAGAAGGGTAAACTCCCCCGAAGAACATGGATGTCAAGAACAGATAGAAAAGTCTACTCTGGGTTATTAAACCTCCGCTGCAAAAACCAAAAAAAAAAAAATAATAAATCGTATAGAAAAACTGTGTGTCAAAATTATTAATTTTGATTAAAATTGATTTAATTTTTCCGAATGGCAATCGGTTCACAAGATATGAAAAAAATAATCAACAGTTGCAATTTTTTTTCAACTTTTCTTTCAGAATTTGTTGATCGGATGTTTAATTCATAATAAAGAGGAAGGCATGCCGTTAATAATGAAAAAAACAACATCAGCCGAATGACCACCACGACCACGTTTACAGGACCTTATCCTATTCATGACAATTTCCATAACCAAATCGCAAAGTGGCTGCCCATTGCTCTCGAAAGCCTCACGAATTCTATCTTTGAGGTCTAGAATCGAGCTGGGCTGTTGGCAAGTTATACATTTCGTAGCCACCTAGACATTTCTTCTCTTCGCTGTATTTTCTATTGAATAAGATCCTGAAATGGTTTTCTATTAAAAATTTTTGGTAAAGATCATAAAAATCTCGGCACGTCACTGTACAACAAACAAAGAAATCCAAATTATTTCCACATCAGGAAAATAACATCGAGGGGTTATGGGTCAACGACAAAGACCGACCACTTCCAAAGATTGGGGTCACATTACAGCAAATGTTCACATGCAATTGGGAAGATTTGTGACTCAATTGTTTCACACACTCTCTCTCTTTCTACTGTGTGTGTGTGTGTGTGAGTGAGTTGATATGTGAAACAGAGTGTGTGTGAGATTTCCTTTTGAAAAACTATAAATTGCAGACGGCCTTAGATTAGCCTTTGCCGTGCCATTGACAGATGTATCGAGGAAATGGAGTTCGAATCTCTCAGCGGCAAAGCCAACTTCACATCAATGGGAAATCGAAAAGTTTAATTTAATTTTAAACTTTATGTTCCTTTGCGAGCTGTTTGCTGGTGTTGGTGCTGCTGTTGCCGTTGCCGTTTGCCATTTCCTATTGTTTTGTATTGTTAAACATTTTCCAATTTCCTATTTGTAAAATTTCATTTCATTTCGATCAAAGGATTATTTTGTTTATTGTTCGCCGCCAGTTCAGTTCAACACAAGCCCAGTTCATCCCTGCTGTGGTGTGGCAAATAAATCCAAATGTTTTTTTTCCTTTTCTTTGTTTTGTTAAGTTGCTTGAAGGAGCTGTGCAAAAAAGCATTTAACAAAAACTTTTCCTTTAAACGCTAATGCTTTTTGTTTTGTTTTGTTCTATTATTTTTTTGTTCTTGCTGTAATTTCAAAATCCCCATTTCAGCTGGCAAAAAAAGAAACGTGCTTAACACTTTGCTAATTAATTGTATTTGCCCGTGGTTGTGGGCCACGTCTTGCCTGTCTTGGCCGCCCCTTGAGTGACGTTAGGCCTTGCTCGGCTCCACCAAAGGCTCTGAAACTTTTCGAGAAACATACATTTAGCTCGTCTTGACTTTGTAAGATGCTAGCGCTGCTCAATTGTTTTATTTGAGATTTTAATTAGAGTTTTCATTTCAGTTTTACCAGCCCGCCAGCATTACTCTTTCGAGTATTTCTCTGAGCTTTTCATCAACACCGTGAAGTGTTTTCTTTTGCTCTATTTGCCTTTTGCCCTTTTATGGCTAAATAATGTTGAACAATTTTCGTTTGTTGTGCACTCTGCGGTGACGTTGGCGGCTTGATAAAGGAAACAATTTCGCCGTCCCTTCTCTCTCTGGTCAGCCAAAAATAATCGAAAATAATAGGAATTGCTTTGCTGGCGATTTTATTTATTAGAGACGACTGACAGGACCATAATTGCTGATTGACAATAGACAAATTGGCGGTGGCAAAGAAAAATCCACAAAAAGGAAAAATTCGTATATTTGCATAAAGGCAAGATATAAAGGAAAGGATTTGCCCAAAAGGGCGATTTTATTGCTCAGTAAATTTACTCAGTTAACTGCAATTTGAAAAAAAAGGAAAGGAAGCATTTGGATAGACAGGCGATCAGATGGCCAATGGCAGAGAAGGTGTTCGGTGGTCTCCTGCATTTTTCTATTTAATTCTATGCATCAAGTATACGCCCCATTGTACAGAAGTTTTTCATTACCCAGTTTAGTCTTTATGATTTTTCCATAACCTAATCCATCAGTCATATGATGTTTTCCACAGCCATCCAGAGCAGTTGCCCCTTCCCCCCTCACACACACACACACACATTTGACTCTTCCTTAATGTTTGCCTGCAGTTTATATCTTTCAGCAAAAGTTTAAACACATAAACATAGTTTTTGCTTTGTTTTATTTGTATTTGTATTTTTATTTCTAGTTTCATGTTTGCTGTCGTCAAGCCGATGGCTGACATGAAAATGCGTACACAAAACCAGAAATGTTTCTCCGGCAGTCAGATAAGTTTCAACATTAAGACTTTTTAGCCATTCTGACGAAAACAGCAGAGTTTTGACATGAATATGAAAACTAACATGAGTTGCATGAACTTGACAGATCATCAGCGTATGACAAAAACAAACTTTGTGTCTTTTTGTTTGGGGGGTTTTGGAAGGAAGGGAAATGGAAATGGAAATTGTGGGGGAAATTGAAAAATAGATGTTTAGAAGTAAACAATTTATTAATATTCCTATTAAGAGCAAGACATATTTGGGATTTGAAGGATTTTACTAAAGCGGAAGGCTTCAAACTAGGAAGGTGTTGAGCAATTTTGTCGGTGGACTTACCTGAAATAGAAATCAGGAGCGCACAACAGGAAGAATTGCTGGCCCAGATGCATGTCAACGATATGAGATGGTCATTCGTACATGACCGATCCCCGGTTTCAACATAACCTCACCTAGTCTAGTTGCAACATTGTATCCTGCTTTAAAAACAGTGCAAGAGTGCTTTAAAAAAAGGCACACCCTACGATGTGCAATATCACTAATATCAATCACTTGTAAGAAGACTTTGTGCTGCACAATATGAAAACTCAAATACACAAATTTCATCATTAACAACTTCATTCTTCGGATGTTTTTTTCTTTGGATTGTCCTCTTACATTGACAGACAAATGGAAAAACGTACGCATGTAAATTTTCTTTTGAAATAATAAAATTATTAACAAGAGGGGAAGTGCGAAAGAAACATGAAACAACGCCGGTAACAATAATGCACGCACACATGCACATATTCGAATAAATGATTTTCATTACAATTACACAAAAGGAGTGTGCGTGCTTGTTGTATTTTAATTTATTTTCTTTTCTTTTTTTTTGTTATGTGTTTGCCTTTGAGTGTAATTTAACAAAATTCTAAATGATAATGATGCTGCCGCTTCAAAAGATGTTGAAATGATTAAATTACACAAGTGAAATGTCACACCCTGTCCCCACAAAGCTTTAAATAGGCTCTCACAGACAAGCTCAACTAAAATTCATTTCAAAAATTCATGCATTCATCTAATGGAACTACAGTGTCAGCCAGGCGAGCCTTAGCATCTACAGCCGTTTTCTATGGCTTCTATGTGTGTGTGTGTGTGAACGGAAGTTGTTACATAAATTTACTTAAACAGAAATTTGCACACGGAATGCGTCAAAAGTCCTACAGAGCATCTTCATCATTATCGCATATTCATAATTTCATTTAAGAGTTGCCAAAGATTCTAAAGGAATGCGAGTTCTCAAGAAAGTTTATATGTGACAGTCATAGAAAAAGCAGATAAGGGATTGAAAATGTTGAAAATATTATCAAATACCAAATGATTTGGCCTTTAGGTCTCACGAAGGGATTTCATGTCTAGAATTCCAATATGTATTCTTCTGGAGGATTTCCTATGGGCTACACGTAAGAGAACAAAAATTATTGTAGTCCACTTTTAATTGGTCTAAAAGTCAGTTTGAAGTGAAATGAAACTGAAGGCAGTCAAAATGTCTCTTACAATTTCCTGCCTACTTGGCAATCCTATTTTTTCTACAGAGGTGCAATATGAAATTGTCATACTTGAAAGATTTCTTTTACTTTCTTCTTATTTACATAAATGCAAAATGACTATTTACGCTTAACCATTTCGTTTGAAATTATTTTCCAAGGGGGATAGTTATCCCTATGAATGTCTCATCTCATCTCAAGGAACAGACGTAGAAGTCTTCCCTAAATCCGTGTTCCTTGCGACTTCTAGGGCTAAACTGCCATACATCCCGAGATGAACTTTGTAGGTTGGACATTATCAGTACATGGGCCAAAGTGATCACCATTGTGACTGAGGTTTGTCCTTAGGCCAAAATAGGAGAACCCATATCGAATAATTTAAATTTCTACTTTTAAGGAACAGGAGTAGAAGTCTCCTAGATATCAGGTATAAATCGGAAAGTGCTTTTTTAAATTCAACTTATTTGCATAAAAATTTTTCATGGCCGATTTCCCAAATTGTCTAAGACTCTCCCATCTGTCTGTACGAACGAAATACGATTTTTGTCCTGGCCGAACCAACTGGTAACGGTCCTTTGAAGAGTTTCGTGTAAAAGCTCTGAAAAATATATAGCGTTATAACCCATAGAATATCAGAGATTTTAGATAGGCCTCAATCCTTACCAAGGGGATATTTTTGTCCATAACAAGGCAAAAGTGAAATTTTAGGAGAAAACAAAAAAAAAATTAAAATTTAAGCGCCCCTGTAGGCAAGTTTGTAGCCTGCTTGCTATCGGCGTGGGTGTTGTGACTTCCATTCCTACCAGAGCCTTTGGTCTAGTTCAGCGTAAATTTAAATTCATATAATCTCGGTTTCGTATTTGTTTCAAGAAAACATTCCGATAAATGTCGCCAATATTCAAAAGGATAAGGCAACCAAAAAAGAATAGTTAGAGACAGAATAGTCAATTAGGGTCGAATATATTAGCGGTCATAAGTCATTGGGAAAATATTTGAAAGCTTCAAGTCCACGCTGAAAATCAGATTAACTATCTTACAGATTCCAGGGAAACTTTTCAAAAACTATATTTGCTTAGATATTCCGGTTTGTCCTAACTCGATTTTGGACGTTGTATTAAATAAACCCTGAATTATTTTAGGTTTAATCAGTGTTATTAACTACAGCCTGAGGCGATTACTCCATTAGTATATTCGGTCTCGGTAAATTTAATGTCTTTTGGTGTTACCAACCCCTTAATGGTAAACAGACAATGTTGTACAGATATCTCATTCCTGGGATGTCTCAACAGCGAAGTATTAGGGTGGCCCTAGTCGAATGGAAAAAATCACCAACTTCAATACCTAGAAAACATTGAATTCGAATTTCACACAAAGGAGATAAACAATTACATGTAAATTAAGCCACCTTGTATCAATTTAATTTTGTAAAGCAACGTTAATCTTGAGGGCGAACACCTAAATCTATTTTTTCAGAAGTACTAGTATATCTGCAAACTACACAGAAAAAAATACGGGCCAAAAATATTCAATTACTGTCGTAATTGAAATTAAGCTCGGATATCAATTAATGTTGTAATTTAACTTAGAAATTCTTGGTGAAATCAATGTAAAAAATAGTAAAAAAATCAATTACTTATTTAAAATTTGAGTAATTGAATTCACAACTTTTGTAATTGGAAGAAAATCAATTAAAAAAGTAATTGAATTGACGAATTCCATACAAACTTCGTAATTGATTTCAAAAATATGTTTTTTCTGTGTATAGATGTCACTACATCTCTCATAGCAAATTTGTGTGTCATTCGTAGAAGTTGATGAAACGGTTCTGAATATTTTCTGGAGAAAAATTTTGTTGAAAAATCAAGTTAAGCACAACGAAATTTCGCGATTGCACTGGCTGGTTGATGACGGCTCCAGCTTGAAAGGCGCACAGAAGTCGCAGGAGGAGTAGACCGAGTCTCCGGCGGAAAAACACAGGCGGCTCGACAACGATTTCTAGATCCAACTTAGGTAACAGCCTGTTTTTATAAAACGACTTCCTTGTGGACCAAGGGGTTGAAAAATGAATGTGTTCTTCACGAAATCTGAATTGTTATAGAATTTTAAAGATAAAATCAATATTTTTAAAATTTTAAAGGACCTGCTAAGGCGAATCGAAAAGAATGAAAAAACCTTAACATTTTTGTTAAAGTTTAAAAATAATTAATATTATAATTATTATTATTATAATATTATTTCGAAAACCAATTTCTAGACATTGATAAACCACTTTTTCATTGTTCGATTTTTTGGGTTATTTTGCATATGGACTGAAAATAATTTTTTTTTAGTATTTTTATAAAAAGTATTTTTTTGGGCCGAAAATAAAATTGGGTACTTCTTTATTGTTCGAATTATTTTGCATATGAAAAATGGCCCGAAAATCAAAAACGGGAGTTTTTTGAGCCATCTTTATTTTTTTTTTTGGAATTTTTCATATTGCAAAATTGGCGTTAAGTAGGCGCAACAGACCGTTGAATTAAATTGGGTACTTTTTATTCTTCAAATTATGAGTTATTTTGCATATGAAAAACGAACCGAAAATCAAATTCATAACAAAGAAAAATGTAAATTGTAAATTTTTTGTTTATCATCTTCATTGTTTGTTGTAATTTTTCATAGTGCCAGCGTCGAATCATGGAAGGCAGCTTGTCGTGATCTCAACTGTCTGCATTTATTTGCCTCCGTCGAATATTACAAATGTTCTAGCATAACACCAACATTAACAAAAGATTATGCTACGAAACCGCACAGACACCAATTCACCCCAAACTGACATCACCAGAAACGCCCTAGACGGGAAATGAAATATTGCACCAGCCGAAGAAGCAGCAAAGGAACAAAACAGCCATTAAGCGAATATGGAACGTTATAGTTTTTGATTTTTGAAAATTCTGTATTTAACAGTATAAGGGACAGCCTAATATACCAGTCTACATACAAATACATACACGTATGAGCAATTATGTAAAGTATGCTTTTTACTAAATGTCTACATACACTTAGTTTTGTGAATAAGTACGATAAAGATGTTTTACCTTTAATTTCGTGCATAAATTATTAATTTATGTGTATGTGTGTGTGTGTGTGTCAGTGTCGGTGTGTTTACATGTACGTGTCTATACCTGCATGTGTATGGTGTGAGTTGGCTGCCGAGTTGTGTGTGCCACCACATATGCTTTTAGGCGTCTTGTATGGTTGGTTGTATGCCGGTAAAACCCCTTAACGTATGCTAAGGAAATGTTGTTATTCTTACAAGCATTTAGCTCGATTACACTTTACTGGCGCTGGGGCTAAAGCTCTCTAAGATGGTTTTACTCTAATTCTAAGAATTCTATGAAATTTCACCGGATTGTTGTAACTTTTCATAAGTAGCCTTCTTTATGCAGTCTCGAGTTCAACCCCCCCAACCTGGCTGAGTGGGGGTGTTTCGGTTTGCTTATGGAAAGTTTTGATTAAATATGCATAATTACCTGGTGTCGTTTAAGGCAGCAGCGAAAGAGGTTTTCCCAACTAAACTGGCAAAACACGTAAATAAGTATGTCCTGTTTCCGCTAAACTCATACGTGAGCTCTGCTTATCCACCAACGTCCTCGTACCTATGACATTTGAGCAGGGGCTGGGAAATCTCCCCCGCCCCCCAGAAATTCAAATAATCTAATGATGGCATGTTTGTAAATGCTGCAAATGAAAAGAAATAAAACAACAATTTTAGCTTTCCATTTTTTTCTGTCGGTTTTTAAGAAATTCTGCTTAAGTTAAGTAGTTACATACATATGTATATTGTGTGTGTGTCGGTCTTATTTAAATTCACGGGTTTTCGTGTTATTTCCAGTTTAAGGTGTTTCGTTTGTGTCAATGTTGATGGCTTTTGTTTTCCACCCCAAAATTTCGAATTCAATGACATTCCACGAGCCACGCTGGTGTCGCTGATAGAAAATGTCACTTTAGTTTTTGCCCAACCGAATGAAAGTTGTTATAGTGTTTTAATTTTCCGGCTATTTAAGTGAAAAGTTTTTAGAGCTTCTTTTCGTAAGAAGATTAAAAAAGTTTACTCCTCTGCTGCGTGTGTATTCTATTTCACTCGAAAGTTTTTCGGTTCGTTCGCTTTTCCATCATCTTGAAGTTATTGAAATTGGAATTGGAATTTTGTTTGTCAACAGCGAGAACTGGAATAGTTTTGCCAACTGAACAAAATACTATGAAAAGTAATAGCGAAAGACCCTTTAGTTTCAAATAGTTACTGTGGCAGTTTGTCGGAAATTGCTGGTGGCGGGCGGGCATGCGGTCGTTGGGGATGTGGCTGAGGATATATGTAATTAGTGTCAATTGTAAAGTAATTTTACTGATCCAATTTGGTGAGATAACAATGTGGGGAAGGAAAATAGTTACAGTAACTGCTGACATTGTGTTGAAATTTTTCACATATGAACTGGTGAAAAGTTTTAACAGTTTCGAAAGCTATTAAGGTTTTTCTTTTGACCACTAGGAAAAAAATCAAATATGAAATCTTTCCTAAATAACTAAATTTTCCAAATAGTTGGCATAATTTTTCGAGTTAGTTAGTGAATGGATAGCGCTATCGAGAGATGATTAATGATTTTTTTATGCTCGAAACCATTGCTCCACCATGAAACCATGAAACCACCGATTCAAGACCTCAAAGATAGAATTCGTTAGGCTATCGAGGACATAGGGCAGCCACTTTGCGATTTGGTTATGGAAAATTTCATAAGAAGGATATCGTCCTGTAAGCGTGGTCGTGATGGCCATTTGGCTGATGTTGTTTTTCATTATTAACGACATACCTCTTTCTCTTTATTATGAAATAAACATCCTGTGATTTATATCAAAAAAATTCCATTTTTTTTTGAATATCAAAATAACACCTCTTGTTGGAAGACTCTGTATATTCCATAAATAACACAGTACGACAAAATCAATTTTTTTTGAGTACACATGAGAAATGTTAGCAGAATATGAAAATAGGCTTTAAATAAAGAAATACGTGTCTCGGCGTTTTGCTGTAGCACGTCAGAATTTTGAGAAAATCGATTTTAAAGATTCGAAGGATCGTGGAGGTTCACTTGTAACGTAGTACAGTATAACCTCTCTAGTCCGGACACTCGCTAGTCCGGACTATCCAGTAGTCCGGACAGCTCAATTTTTCGGACACTTTTGAAATTTTTCCCTCTATAGTCCGGACAGTAATATTTGTTTGTTTGTGTCGCAGCAATTGTACGTTATTTTACCGTTTGTTTAGAAACGAAAACAATAGCAACAAAATGTGAGGGAGGGGCAATGTCAATTTGCGTGTTGTTAAATCTTTGTGAAGTCAAGACGTGAATTATGGCACCAATTAATAAACGGCAACATAAAACATTGACATTGGCTGAAAAATGTAAAATATTAGATGCAATTGAAAGTGGAAAATCCATCCGACAAGTGGGTGAACAATTCGAAGTTTCAAAATCGACTATATTTGATATAAAAGCTAAAAAAAATAAAATAAGAAAATATGTTTCCCAAACTATTAAAGGACCAGGTACGAATACATTACAGACAGAGATATGAATTTTAAAAAATTGGTTATAACTGCAATATTTCTTGTAGGAAAAAGAAAATTTTTGAGACATGGTGATAATCCGCAGGTTGAAGAAGCATTAATGACGTGGTTCATTCAACAGCGTAATTACCATGTGCCAATTTCGTCGGATCTTATAAAAAGCAAAGCAAGGTACTTTCACAGAAAAATTGCGGGACATGATAATTTTTCTGCTAGCAATGGTTGGCTGCAAAAATTTAAATCTCGAAGTGGTATCAAATGCTTAAAAATATGCGGTGAACAATTATCAAGTGATCTTTCAGCTGTCGAGCCGTTTAAGGCAAAATTTTTGAAGACAGTCAAGGAAATGGGGGTTAGTGCAGATCAAATATATAATGCAGATGAATCTGCTCTCTTTTGGAGACTGCTCCCAACAAAAACATGGGTTCACCCAACGGAGACTTCAGCACCTGGAAGAAAAATATCAAAAAATAGATTCACTTTTATGCCATGCTCTAACGCAAGTGGGTTGCATAAGTTGCCCCTACTTGTAATTGGCAAGTCTGCAAAGCCCAGGGTTTTTAAAAATTTCGAGCTTCCTGTAACATATAAGGCAACTAAAAAAGGTTGGATGTCAACATTAGTTTTTGAAGATTGGTTCAAAAACGTTTTTATTAAAAAGGTGAAAGAGTTTTTGACCACCGCTGGCAAGCCATTAAAAGCGCTCTTGGTATTGGATAACGCACCATCACACCCAAAAGAAAAGGAAATCAATACTGACCCTAACTTTCGAGTCTTATTTTTGCCCCCAAATTGCACGGCAATACTACAACCAATGGACCAGAATTTAATTCAGAACATCAAGGTACGCTACAGAAAATATCTTCTAAGCCATATTCTCAAAGAAAATGATGCAAACATTGGAAGCGTCCTGAAATCGTTTAATTTACGGAATGCAGTTTCCTATTTAAACATTGCATGGCTTGATGTTACTAAAAATAATATAAACAAAAGTTGGTCGAAGCTGATGCCAGAGATTTGCTCAGGACGAGGTTGGGAGGATGAGGACGATATACTTCTCTCTCAGTTGAGAGAAAAAGATAGTACCTGTCAGGACATAAATAGCATTCATACAACCATTACAACTCTGAATCCCTCTGCTAACTTAACCAGTTCCGAAATTGACCAATGGGCTCGCGGCGAAAATGAGTATGCCCACGATTTTTCTGAAGAAGATATTATTCAGTCTGTCTTGTTAAACCAAAATGTTGAAGAAAATATGGACTCCGACAGCAGTATTGACCAACTTGAAGAAGTCGAAGATAAAGTATCGAATAAGGAGGCAGTTGAACTGTTTGGAAGAGCTATTTCGTGGGCTGAACAAACAAATGCGACTGAAAAAGAAATATTATTTTTAAAGGAATTTAAAAGAAAGGCAGAAAAACTGCACAAAGACAAGTGTATTCAACCTAAAATAAATTCATATTTTATGCACTAAAATATAATTTTCTGTTAGTGGTTACTCTAAATCTTTACTATAAATGAATTAAATCTATGTAAATGAATTTGTTATGTTATTTATTTTTTGTTTCTTTTATTTGAACTGTCTTACTAAATATATATGTAAAAAACCCAACCAACTAGATACTTTAAATTTTTTTGTACTGTAGTCCGGACAATTCAGTAATCCGGACAAAGGTCGAAACTATATCTGTCCGGATTAGGGAGGTTGCACTGTACTATTATAAAAAGTTCTATAAAAACAGAATGGGTGAACCGACAAAAATACAAAAATTAATATGATATCTTAACTATTATTTTGTGTCAAAAATGTTGGTCGGAGCCCCGAATCGCTGAATCAAGCAATTCCCGGCCAGCGAAAAAGATTCTACTTTAGTTATTGGATTTCAAATCAACAACATTGTCTTTTTAATGAATTTCGTACATTTTTTGGATATTTTTTAATTTTACATGAAAATTAAAGCGCCATCTTTAATAAAAACAAATCCAAATTTAATTCCCTTTTCAAAACTGGCTCAAGCACTTAAATCGGTTCACCCATTCTGTTTTTATAGAACTTTTTATAATAGTACTACGTTACAAGTGAACCTCCACGATCGATCGCGATCCTTCGAATCTTTAAAATCAATTTTCTCAAAATTCTGACGTGCTACAGCAAATCGCCGAGACACGTATTTCTTTATTTAAAGCCTATTGAGAAAAACCTTTGTTGAGAAAAATTTATTGAATGTATGAACCAACAAAGTTTACATTCACTTTTTCTTAATGAAGCTTTGTAAAGGTGTTTTAAATTTTTATGATTACAAATATTTTCCAAACTTTAGGATTTACAAAAGAAAGAATGAATAAACATACTTCACCATCGAAATTGTTATACTTTTCAAAAAGAAGTCATTAAAAAATAGTTTAATTTCAGACAAAAAAAAAACACTCGCCAGATTTGAATTGTACAACTACGACAACTTAAGTACTTTTGTTTGCGATAATAGGCTTAAAGCGCACAGCAACACACACACACACACACATACATGGGTGTGTGAGGCACGACATTAATGTATGAACATGCAACAAAGTACTCATGAAATCATACAGAAATTATCCTGGAAATATTTTATGTATTTTTTTCAGTTGTGTTTTCCACAAAAGGATTCTATGAAACTAAAACACGCAAGTTGTAAACTCGCATTTAACATACTGGGAACTGGAAAATAGCAACAAGCAGAAATTTTAATAATAATAATAATTATAATAATCATGATATTTCTTGCTTGCTATGGCAGCTGAAAACAGCAACAGTAGCGTTGGGAAAGCATAAAATAATTATTTAGCCTTAACATGAATAACAAATTCTTGCCAAATTATTTAAGTCGTGTGCTCAGTGTGACATCGCACAGTAGGTGGTAGTTTGTTCTATTTTTTATAAAAGAGGAAATTTCTACGAGGCAAATGGGGGGACGAACAATGTTGATGACCTCGGGTAAGAAGAAGGGGATAAAGACCAACTACCACACGGTTCTTGACTTATTATAGATTTCTCCTAGCAGACTGACAGATGAATTATTTTGGGGTTTCAGTCACAAATCCAAACCAGCAGTGCGGACAAGGAAAAATATCTGAAATCTCCTTTAAACCGAAACCTAAGAAAACAAGTCTTTAGCTTAGTTGCAAAGCCCAAACATCTAATAAACCGAGCAGAGTCCTTTGACCTAGTTGGTATTTCCGATGAAACACTCTCTCAGCCATGGTAGGCCGAAAAAGTACATCCGTGGTTTGCATACAAATACAATTTAGAACACATTTTTGAAATTGATTAAGCCCGAACACTTTATCTATCTATCTACAGGGTGGGCCAAAGGTTAGCATGGGGTTTTAAAGTTTAATAACTTTTTCATTTATTATTTTTTTTTTTTATTTTTTTCAGATTTTATAAATAACTCTGAAAGAATAAACTGAACAAAGAACCAGGATAATGGAATTTCTTTATTTAAATCAGAGACGAATCTAAGTATGTGTGGCTATCCGAGAAAGCGCCTTCATTATTGGTCCAATCATCGTGAAGTTTTCACATTTTGTTACTGTCAGTCAGGCAACAGAACAAGATAGAACAAAGGGGCGTGGCACCGCCCACACACACATTAATATTTTAAAATGCCGAAGATCATACCCTATTGGCAGTACGAAGGTGATATTTGGCACATATACAAGTAATATGGTGGAATATTTTTTTTGAAAAAGTGGGCGGTGCCACGCCTATTTTGTTTAAGTAACCTTTATATCAGCCATAATAATCAGTTGCATATGTAGCTAATAGGGTATCAGATATGGCGCTTTCAAGTTTAGACGAGTAGGGGCGGTGCCACGCCCCTATTTCGATTTGTTTTCCAAATAGGCATCTGTTGACCTTTACGTTGACTGTAACATACCTTAAAAATTTCACGAAGATCCGACAATTATTATGGCTGGTATACCGGTTTCTTTAAAAAGGGGCGTGGCACCCGTTAATGTTTGCAAAAGGACATAGCGCATACCCTATTAGCAGTACAAAGGTGATATTTTGCACATATAATGTGGTGGAATAATTTTTTGAAAAAGTGGGCGGTGCCACGCCCCCTTTTAAGGCAAACGCTATAAGAGCTGTAACAGTTATCGGATCTTCTTGTAATTCTCTCGGTATATTACAGTTAACATAGTGGCTATTTGAAAGAAATTTTCGAAAAGGGGGCATGGCATCGCCCATATTTGTTAAAATTTGAAAGGACCATATCTGATAACCTATTAGCTACATACGCAACTGATATGATGGAAAATATTTGTTGGAAAATTAGACAGTGCCACGCCCCTTTTTAAAGAAACTGTTATAAGAGCCATAATAATAATAATAATAATAATAAATTTCATTTACATTGCCATTTGTGGACACTTGAACAACCCCATTGGACCCACTGTCTGACGCTGTTGCTATGATTTGTAAATACGTGCTTGTGTTAATGTAAGGCCTTATTTACGATCCGTCAAACCAAACAGAACACGCATTAGAAATATTAATAATTGTTAATTATGCAAATAGGCTCCACACGGGTTTATGACACAACTAATGAAAGACACAAAAAAAGAACTATCTAAAGATAATTGTAAGGAAATGTGTTGAATACCAAACACTCTGGCATATGAGGTCAAACAAATTGGGCTAGGATTTTATTCAGGAAAACGTTCATCCCTGACAGAGTCCACTATGTAAACACACACACACCACCTCTCCTTTTAATTAACCCAAAAACATTTCTCTAGACATTGAGTGTTAATGCAACCATAAAAACTGGCCATAATGAATTAAGAACCACGGGGGGAGAAAAAAGAAACCATAAAAAAATGAACAATGACAGCAGAACTAAAGTGAAACAAAAACCGACTTAATCGACAAAAGTCAAATGAAATGAAGAGGGCGTATCAAAGAATGACATTAACAGCTGTCAAATTGCTTTGACACGCCATAACGACATCATAAATGTAGCAAAGTCAAAGGGTAACGGGCGTTGTTCAGAAAAAAAAGTATCAGCCAAACAAGTGATAGACGGCGACACAGAAAACGACAGAGAGTGACAGAAAACAAACAGGTTACGCTTAACATAAAGAAAAGCCAACCTAGAAAACGATTTATGAAAACAAACGGCGTCTAAGCGAAATTTGTACAGTGATTTGTGTTTATTTCTCTGGGAAACATTTTTGATGAGAAATTGTGAAAGGTTATGAAACGTAACATAATTTGTCAGCTATGAAGTCATTACTCGTAGGAGAACTGAGTCCTCACAAAAAGTGGGAACAAACAGATTTTACTGCCAGTCAAGTTGCTATTAAATCTCTGGATTCCGTCTAACTGAAATCAACATCAGCCTAGACCTGTGAGATGGCTCAGCAGTTTGTTATTCACCTTGGCTGAGAATCGGGCCACATGGACACACCAGGCAACTGTGGAGCAGATAATCTAGCCAGGCTCGGAACTACATTTCAGTTTCCAGTCGTACTGGAATTCGTACAAGGTGAAAACAAATATGTTACAAATATAATAGCATGAAATCATATATGGAGATGGGTCCAATCACATATGTGTTTGTGTGTAAATATATTATGTTTGCACACAATCATAATATGTTCGGGGCACAATTCTGGCATATTGAAAACTGTCATGTTTTTGTGAAAACATATTTTTGGCTAAATAATATATTAGAGCATACTTGTTTAAACGTTTTAGAGAGTATTGCTCTCAGAGAGCGTAATTATCCTACTCTCATCACTTTATATACAGATATGGAACTGCTCCAAACATATATATGTTGCCTGCTAAATATGTTTGATACAGGATATTACAGACGCCGTTTTTTATGGCGCACCCTGCATTTGTTAGTCAGGAGCTGAATTAGAACGGTTTAACATAAAATATGAAATTAAAAATCTATTGAGGTTGAAGGCGGTTTCAGAATCGCTTTATTTGAAAGTGAATGTTCTTAAAAGAAAAACTGCTACAGAGACAAATCTTTTTCTTGGTTAAGGTACATGAATTGTTGTATTCTACAAAAACCAACTTCCCCTTCCGCACTTCAAATCAAATATTTAAATTATAATTGTTCGAGGTCTTCAAAAAAAAAAATATATTCCAAGGTTTCCCCTTAGCAAATAAATTTAAAAAAACTCTCTCTTCCAAAACCAAACAATACAGCGGGGGACATGTCAGCTGCCCCCTCAGGGCAATGAGAGACAAACAGCACTTGGTGGAGGGCCACTTTTTTGAACGTCCAGTACAGTTCCAATTTTTCACGTAAATCTCACAGTTCATTTAAAATTTAAGTCCGCACGAAATATGTTTATTATATTTGAAAAACATTGTTTAAATATTCAAAAAAAAAACATTTTACGAACGTTGATACCAACAGCAAGAGACCTATGGTGGGGCAACAAAAATATGTTACGTATTCATAAACATGTAAGTAAAAGCAGATGCTTGTTGGGGGAAAAAGCGAGCCCTGGCCTGGCTCAATTATCGGGGGGATTTCATTTTAACTTTTCAACATAATTTCTGTGTGTGTGTATTTTTTTTAGTTTTCCACCAAAAGTGTAAGCGCGTCTGAGTGTGCATTTCACACATAAACATTTGAGGCAAAACAAAAAGTTGCCGTTGTGGATGTGGTGATTCCAAAAAAAAATAGACTAAAATATAATGCGACAAACTGAAACTATAGCATAACCGAGCGTCGAACAGAGATACGTATCCTACCAATGGGGAAGTGGATCTCATATCACACAAAACAAAATAATATCACCACACACACACACACAGATACGCATGCACAACGGATATACCCTCACCCATTCGCACGCAGCAAACACTCGCATGTGATGCGAAACGACAGATTTGTCAGGCTGTGGGGCTGTGGCACAAATTACGAGGTTGAGGAACTTCAGCTGGAGCTGGGACTAATAGTGAAGCTGAACGAGCTATATTTTTGTTTAGAATTAAATTGTTGTTTTGGTTTTCTTCTTCTGCTGCTTCTGTCACCACGGAATTACAAGACTAACTGCAGTGAAAATGGCACAACTGTGACACGTATTAAAGTCAACACGACAATGAAACGGCGTCATTGCTTTCCATCGCTCCCCCCCAACCCAAAGGAGCTGAAAACAAAAATATAACATCAGAATTGTGTTCATAGAACAAATTACTTTTCGTCGTAAGGATTAAGTAGATGAAGATTTGTTTAAAAAAAAAAAAAACAACGATTTGATTCCCCACATATATTCTCAGTTTGTGTTGAAATGAGAGGGGAGTTTTTTTCTTGTTCTTTATTTTAAAGGAAATGCTATCGTTTGTGTTGGCCTCCACTAGATTTTGAATATTTTCTAAAAGGAGTCGACAGTTGCAGGGCAATATATTTAATTGAAATCAAAGTCTTGTGGGATTTTTAACATGACTCCCTATGTCTTTGGGGTTGTGCAATATATGGAATTCTTTGGAAATTAATGAAAACCTCATTTCCTCACCCAAAAATCTAAGAAGGTTGCCTTTGGAAATTCATTTCGAATTACCTTAGTTGGGCGGTATTCAATGATAACACATTTCTTCAAGAATCTTTTAATAGAAGAGATTATATGAGGACCACAAATGAGTCGAATTGAGATGCAGTTTGTTGAGATTGTGTTGAGATTATTTCCGGACCGTGTTATCGCTCGAAGAGGTGATCACAATTGGCCACCGATATCTTGTGATATAACACCTTCCTTTGGGGCCATGTGAAAGATAAGATCTACGCCAACAGCCCAGCGTCGCTGCAATCCTTAAACATAGAATTCGTGAGGCTATCGAGGACATAGGGCAGCCACTTTGCGATTTAGTTATCGAAAATTTCATTAAAAGGATATGGTCCTGTAAGCGTGATCGTGGTGGCCAGTAGGATGATGTTTATTTTCATTATTAACGGCATACCTTACTCTTTATTATGAAACTAGTAAGTTGTAATGCGCCTATGGCACCCGTTAATTTGCTTGAGAAAGTATTTGTTACTTAATTTTAAAAATTTTGTAAAAAATATTTTGAGAAAACTATTTTGTAAAAAAAAATTTCGAAAAAAAATAAAATGGGGGAAAAAAAAATTTGTGGAAAAAAAATTTTTGCTGAAAAAAAAATTTTTGTTGAAAAAAAAATTTTGTTGAAAAAAAAATTTTTTGTGGAAAAAAAATGTTTGCTGAAAAAAAAAATTTTTGTGGTAAAAAAAAATTTTGTTGAAAAAAAAAATTTGTGGAAAAAAAAAAAAATTTGGAAAAAAAAAATTTTGGAAAAAAAAAATTTTGGTAAAAAAAAAATTTGGGGAAAACACAATTTCTGTACAAAAAAAAATATTATTTTTTTATTATTATTATTTATAGAATTATTATAGAATGCCTATTTAAATTCCTACGTACTGCGTGACAGAGTCAGTGAATCAGTGAATCAGGGAATCAGGGAATCAGTGTATCAGTGAATCAGTGAATCAGTGTCGAGGGTAAATATATATTAAGATAAACATCCGATCATATATTTTTTGCTTTGCATACCAATACAAAAACTTCCTCTATTTGAAAACCCTTGTATAATTATAGGAATAACTAAAATTTTGAGGTCTTGTCAATAACAGCAAGACCAGTTGAAATTCAGAAGGACACCAGTTTAAGCAAAATATTCACATCTCCTTGATACACCCGCATTGTGGCTTGTCAGCAGATTTCATTGAGCTTTACAGAAACAATTCTCTTTTTCAACCTACTTCCTACCTACGATTCATAAACGATTTTCAGGTTAACTCCTAAATCTGCCTGACTTTCTATTGAAAGCACACGCAATGCTATTTCGGTGTAGGAGTTATGACTCCCCTAAATCTCATACTCATATTGAACAACTTGAAATGAGCAGACGAGACCAGAGGAAGAGAATCACAACAGAACACAAGCTTTGGCGAATAATTTCTGTTTATCATTCGATAGGGGAGGATTTCTTTAATTGATTTCGTAATTTATCACTATTTTGGTCTGTTTAAAGACAACACTGCAATACTGCTCTCCTGTCGGCTTTATCACAAAGCCAAGCCAACTGAATAGATTTTGTACGTTTTTCTGTTCATTTCCTTCATTGTTTTTCGTAGATTGGGTTTTCAATTTATTTCTAATCTTTTCTTTTTTTTCTATTGTCTTTCAAAGACCACCAAAGTAATGCAAACGGATATCCTTAAACGTTATACGCTGACATAGACCACTTAAAAGGAATTGCTCGACTCTAACCAACTGCCCTCCAAAAGCAATGGAGCAATAATAGAATTAACCGAAAATCCGGTGTCTTTAACCTCCAGTCCAGACCGGTCCAGCACACGTACACCGCGCGACACCAGCAATGGCAAAAATCCGCATAGTGGTGGCCTTAAGCGTAATACGTGCCATTCAACACATTCAGACATACATACAAACAAACACACATAGCGATGCACAGTCACATTCATAACATAATAATCTGTTATGCTTATGGCTTAAAGCACACTGTCTATTAAAATTATAATTTACCATTGTATGTGAATATAGTTCAAAAGGAAACGGATATAACAGGAAACAAAGATCGCTTACCCGCCCCCTGAAGTTAAACACAACAATGGCCTGCCGTTTAAAAAAAAAAGTGGCAATAGTGGAATACCCCCCCTCTCTCTCTCTCTGCACTATTACTTAGAGCATTTGATGTACTCGTATGTATCACAGTGGGCGATTTTCTATGGATACTTTATAAACTAAAGTTTGGACTAAACTGCAAGTGAGGTATAAGAACTTGAGCTGGAAATTATAAACAAATTATTTTGCAGAAACAAATAATTGCCCTAATTTATGGACTAAACTGCAAGTGAGGTGTGATAGAGGTGGCTCGAGATGCCAATTATAACCAAGTATTTGCAGAAACAAATAACAAATGTAATTTTTCATTTAGAGTGTAAAATTTTTTTTTTTTAAATTTTCCATTTAATTTTTTTTAGGGCCTAAAAATCGAACAAGTATAAAAGTCCATTGTCACCGAATATGACAAAAAAAAAATGCATATGGGACCTAAAGAAAAATTCAAATTTTGTGTTGGGGGCCATTTTTCGTTTTTGATTTGGGTTGCTTTTTCCTGGGTCCCTTATTCATTCCGCCTTCGGCAATGTCTTTAACAACAGTTCCCGACTATTCAGCATGCAAATTATATCATGCACAAATCAAACGTAGATAAGTTCCTTACATACTGCAATATTTGCACAGTTCCCTCCACTGTGCATTCCTGTTGGCCACCACCAAACCTACTTACTCGACCTCCGGCCTGAGGACATTTTCCAACGGTGGCCGGGACAGTGGTAGTGGCGGTCTCGGCGACATTGGTGGCTCTTTATATACGAACAAAAAAAAATGCCAAAAAAGCAATTAATCTGCTGCTATACAAACTGGCGACAGCCTATCACCAGTAGTTAAAATCCACCGAGAGTTCATGTTCATGTTCGTCGGTCGCTCACTCACTCAGCCATTCTTGCACGGACGCTGTTTCCCCCAGCCAGGCAGCCAGCACTGTTTCCGGGCTACACAAGAGCTACAAATCCAATAAGTTATCTAGATTTTTATGGACGAGGTTTCCTTAGTTTTCTTTGCGGTACGTTTTTTTTTTGGCGGAGGGGACATTGTTTAAAAATCCAAGGATGGACAAGGATGCCGATATGTAACAGTGTGTGTGTGTGTGTGTGTGTGGAGGAAATGCTTAAATGGCAGAAAAACGGTGTTAAATGTAACCAAAAACCACCAGCGCTTTTCAGTTTTCTATATGTGAAATGGTGAAACGATTTGGAAACCTGCACTTGACATGGTCACCGCATTCTATTACACGCTTTGTAATCTTTCGCTGTGTGTGTGTGTGTGTAACGTTGGAGAGGGCACAGGACACACTTTGTTCGTATGTATAACAATGTATATTGCTGTCCCTTAAAGTGAGTGGTATTTTCGTTTTTTTTTTCTTTTTCAAAGATCTTTTGCTTAAGGGTCGCCCACATTTCCCCCCTTTTTTTTGTGAAATTTTTATATGTACTTTCAAGTCTTTTAGCGTTTTACAGCGTTGCCATTGTGCCACTATTAAATTGACATTGTCAATTGACATTAACTTTATTTTATTATCAATGTAAAAATTCATTATATTGCTGTGTTGGGTGTGGGGGCGGTTGGGGGTTTCTGTTCTCATGGCCAGTGGGATTTGTGTTCGAAAATTGAAACCTTTTAAAAGCATTTGTCGAATTTGCCAAATGGTCGATGTCGCTGCCGTTGTTGTCATCACTTAATGTCATAATCACCATCAAGTGTCACAAATGCATGCCTAAATTGTTGAAAAATTTCTAAACAAGTGCCCAGAAGTTTGTCAGTCTATTAAATAGATTTGCAAAACAAATAACTTTCCATTATGCCAGCACTGTAGCACTCTGGCTGGTGCGCTGGCTGTTGTTATTCAAGCGATGGATTTCATTCAATCTGAAATTTCATAAATTTATTCATGAACATCAATTAAGAGGAGAGCATTTCATAAATCTAAATGGAATGTTGATGGAATTTGAAATTTCCTCGGGTGTTTTTTGTTTAGTTTTTTTTGGTCATTTGGAAACAGCCATGATGACTGGTCTATAAATTGCAATTGAAAAAACTCTATTCATTCTGTGTTAGAGAGCTGTAATCGCTGTTTTTCATGCGCCTGCAGTTAGTGATCCACTTTAGTTTTATGGTTTAGTTTTGTATTTCCCACATCATGGAGGGCTATAATTTATATGGCCATTGAACTTTGTAATAGTGGGAAATTACCACGTTGGATACGTCGAAGCCCCTGAATAGGGAGTTTTTATTGATGCAAATGTATGCATCGCAATTGGAATTCTTGCTAAATGCGTTTCCTGGCTAACTGGCCATCATTTTTCATGGGGGAATTTTTCATAAATTATTTTGGGGAATTTTTCAGAACTTTTGCGAAAATTGATATGTTGGCTGTTTTGGGAATTTTTCCATCGATTTTTCAGAATTCTTGATACATTTCATATACCCCGTTTTTATTAATTTTGAATCGTGGGGGCGATTTTTCATAATTAAATTACACCCAAATGTGGAACTTGTTGTCATTTATTGCGTTGGAGCTATTTTGCATGGGTGTAATTTTCCGGGGAGCCTAAAGCCTCGGAGTCCGATAACATTGTCGAATTTCACCCGGTATAAAAATGTATCTTAGAATTGAATGGACCGACTGGACCAGTTACAGGCTGTTCAAGTTCTCAAAGATAAGAGTGAGAGTCGGAATGCCGGAATGGAGAAATGATTGAAAATGTGACAATTGACACATCGTCAAGCATCTTCCAAAAACTATAGGGAAAAACACTTAAAATAAATATTTTTAAAAATATTATCAAATGATGTTGTTTCCATATACAAATATTGCAAAAAAACGCACCAAAAATAAAACGAATTAGCGCTGCAAACTTGGGGTCCTACTGCTTAGTAAAAATTAAATTGAATCCTAAATCTTAGATTCAATTTTCATGGCGATATCTAATGCAAAATAAATATGCACCCCAAAAAGATGAAAATGTGGCTCTAAATGTCGTGCTGTGGTTTTTCTGCCTGGAATACGGGCCCATTGTCGTGGCTCCATGAAGAAGGACCCCAAAAAAAAAATTAAGAATTCCCCAATAAAATCTAATACAAATTAGGGGGAATTTGTCATTATAATTATTTTCATATGAAAAATGCCCCAAAAAAATGGGGCAATAAAAAATTCCCCAATTTTTTATTTTAGGGTAATTTTTTGTTTTCTTTTTGGGGTATTTTCATCAACATTTTTTTTGTTGTTTTGGGGGTGTTTTTCATAATATTTGGGGAATTTGCATTGACTATTTTTCATAATTTTTGGGGAAATTTTCATATTGGGCTTTTTGGGGGTTTTCTCATTATTTTGTGGAATTCTTCATTTCGGTCATTCTCTATTTTTTGGGGGCATTTTTTTTTAATGCGGAGCTTTCCCAGTTTTGTTCCATCCATGTTGTCTGTAATACTTTCGCAGCTTAACATTCGCCCCTAAGTGAACCGTTGCCACACCTGGTATCTTATGTCAGATATGGATTACAAAGTTAGTCAGTAATAGCAGAACCAACGCCTTAAATTCGAATCGTACTGTGTCATTTATGATGTGTGTACACATTGTTAAACTCAAATATTCCCTTTACAAATCTGAGACTGTGGCTGATGGAAGAAAATATCTGGCTGAATTTCAATATACCCTAGAAACAAATACAGTCGAATTCGGATAAGCGCACGCCTTTTAATTAGAAAAAAATCGCTTAATTGAAAATGTATATTAGTAACGATCTTACGCTTTATTGAAAAATCGTTTATGTGAAACACACTTTTTAAAGCAAAACAACCAACTTATATGTTACGAACACCGCTTAAGAGAAATATGATGAATGTAACGGTGATAAAAAATAGTGTATAAAATAAGACAACTCAAGAAAATGAAAATAAGTGACTATGTTCAAACAAGCTCATTAATATTCAATTAAAATTGTACTTATATGTATTTTAATTGGTGTGTCACAAGTTTCGACCTTCATTTCATAAAACAATTTCTAGTTCGTTTAAATGGAAGATGGCTCAATTATCCGAAGTGCTTTTTTTTGAAAATCCTGCCTAAGTGAAACAAATTTGTTGATTTTTTTCATTTCCGCTGTATTTCCATTTTGCCAAACAAAAAACAAAATTCAGTCACCACAACTTTAGTTCACTTTAGGTTAGGATACATTTTTTTTACAGTTCTCGCCAATGCTCGGGTCAATTTATTTTATATTCCCCTCCAAAATCAAGTCAAGTGTTAATTTGTTAATAGCACAAAATGGCCTTAATAAATCGTTGGTTTATTTCACTGTATCAGTGCATTTAATGGACCAATTAAATTAACAAAAAAAAAAAAACATTTCACCAGTCGTAACATTTATTTAATGTTTATCTTTGAATCAATGTTTTTTTTTCTGTCGTTTGTGATGTTAATGTAAAGCCAACACACAGATTTAATACATGTTCTACACTTTCCCCGCTCTCTCTCTCTCTCGCTCTATCCCTGTAGATATACAACGACATAAATCTGCAAAATAATCATGATGATGTCATCAGTAAATAAACTTCCTTTATGTGGACATTGGTAAGCCGTGTGTTATTTGCTCCAGTGGTGGATGGGGGGGGGGGGGGATAGGTCTAGCTGGTTATCACCAAGCTCACAAATAACCAACAGCACCAACAAACAGTCCAGGACCATTACAAATTGTCAAATATAATTGTGGCCATTACACAATGATTTCCGGTTTATATTTATTAAATTAAAACAATTTATGGATGTGTTATGGCAAACAACATTAATAACAAAATAATTGCTCAAATTGTTACAATGTTGTCTACCTCGACACACACACACAAACTCCTCTTTCCGCACCCCCTTACCACTCACTGAAGCAATTAAATCTATACCGGCCATATTTTCATTGGATCTGGAATCCACGCGCATCCAACTGATTTGTGTGGTGGAAAAAATAGATATTTTTTTTCAAATAAATTTATCAGAAATACAATTGCAAATGTAAGTGAGTGTGTGTTTAATTGGTTTTTATGCGGTGGTATTTTCCCATAAACAATAGACTGGGTTACGCTTCAGGTGATTAAAATGTTTTTTTTTCTTCTTATTTTTTAATTTCAATACAATTTAATAAAAAATTTTATTCTATTTTTTTGGGTCCAAGGGTAAACCGGATGACACAGATCATAGGCCTAGATCTTTGCAGCGACAGACCATGGCCTCTGGTGTGAATCGAACACACAACCCTCACGCTCATAGGCAAGCAACTGGCCTACCGGGGCACTTTGGTGAAAATAAAAATAAAACTACAATTCAATTGTTTTAAAGATCATTTCGAAAATATTAGAAGTCTGAGTTGTAAATTTCTGCCATAGTTTCTAATAAACTCCTCATTGGGAGTCATTTGATAACCATGAGAACTCATTAGGTATGTTGGGGGTTAAGGGCAATTGTGGCCCCACGATGTGATAGAAATTGTGTCTTGGAAATTGTGAAAATAGTGTTCCACAGATAGTGAGAATATTTGATCTTTGCTTCACCCCCTCTAATACACACATTTACATGCATATGTGCCTCTCGAGAGTTGACATTTTTTTTTTTTTGTAATATCACATGTAAGTATATGCAATTTTATTTATTAATAAATTTTTTTTTTTATTATGTGTGTATTTTTTTATTTAAAATTGTTGCCGGCCATCAAGTGTCTGACTTTTTGCCCGTAAATCCTTTCATATTCATATTCATGCATATTTGCCAATTGTTTATCGACGGAACATATTTGTATGATTTAAATAAATATTTTAATTATTTACCCCCCCCCCCCCAGTTTTTTTTTTTCATTTCAATTTATTAAATATTCAACACTGATCGGGGTTTTGGCGCACTCTGTGTGCCGGGCTGGGCTGTGGCTCAATTATTATTTGATTAGATTTCCCTTAGAAACCGAGTTGAAAAGGTATTCAAATTAAATTTAAATTAATATAACTCATACGTCATGTTGGACAAATTGTTGGGAAATTTATAGGACATTGGGAGTACAATACACATATACACATATGTCGATTCTAGTACATATGTAAATCACTTTACACCGATACTCGTATTTATTATTTATTTGTGAATAATCATGACATATTGTTGGGGATTGTTAGTATTTGTGAGCTTTGTTGTCACACATTTGTGTGGATGTGCGTTGGTGTGTTGTAAAATATAAAAATCAAATAGGTTAGCAATTGTATGTCAGGGTGTAAGGTCATTTGAAATGATTTGACATCATGTTAAGGGTATATGATTTGATGTTGAACTACATATCACAAATGACATTATAGGTGCCCTATAATAAATAAAAAAAAAATAATAAAAGTATAGAAATAACAGCAAGTTGGTCGAATGGTCAAATAGGTTCAGGCAATTAAGCTCGAATCTGGACTACCGACTGTCAAGATTAACACCGTAAAGACCTTAACCATTGTGTTTCATCTCGCATGAGTTAACTGCAATAAGCAAACAAACCTCCCTCTTAAACAAACAGTAAACCAACCAAGTAAACAAGGTCTTCCGAGGTTTCAAAGTACGAGAATTCACTGTATGAAAGTATACACCCACTTGCTTCGGTGTTCAAGCCAAGTTAAAACTCGTGTACCCTTTGGGTCGTATCACACCGTTAAGATCGCCACTCCATGCCGAAACTCTCTCTCTCTCTGTGATTTATATGGTAAACCCCAGCCACAGCGAATCTACGAAGGCTGATCCCTTGTTGGCCAGGCTACGACAGAAGTCCTGGGGGCAGCTGACTAGTAATTAATTATTACAAATGGCTTTAGAAGGAGGTGGGGGTGATTATAGTTAACTTCATACAGATGAACTTTTACAGGAGAGAGTTTTTTTTTGGGGGGTGCATGAATATGCTATATCTTCGTAAATATATGTTTTTTTTTAATTTTTATAATTAATAGTTTTTTATATGCGACCTTTAGGTAAATTTTGATAAAAATTAATTAAATTAAAAATCGAGCTCCGGGTGTGATGTTCTATATTTATACTAATTTATTTCGCAATTCTTTGAATTGCACCTTCAGGCAATTATAAATTGAGTACAAACAGATTCTTAAACTCGTGTATTTTGGCATTAAGTGGTTTTGTTTCTACCGAATTTCATTACAAAGCGAGTTGCAAAAAATGGGGCTTTCGTTTATTCTTTCATCCTATGGGATTAAAAACATGTTTTATCCACCATCTTACTCATGTAGAATATTAGACACATTGGCCTACATATAAATGTATTAATCGAAAATTTAATTTTTTTTCTGTGAATAGAGTTTTCCAAATATTTTGAATTCCTCTTCTTACGCTTTAACTTGTGCATCGACAGTCACCAATCACTTTGAAATCCTTCTCTTTAAATATTTAAATCAAAACCACATTTAATGCGTAATAAAGTGATTTGAATTTAAAATATGTATGTTCACAGCACACAATTCGGGCAATAAACGATAATAAAACAATTTTCCGAAAACGCCAACCGCCCTCCAGTCTAAGCCAGCCAGCCAACCAACCTCCTTCCAACCCCAATTACGAAAAGAATAAACAGATTTTTATGGCCACGTTTTTTGTTTACACAAAACACCTCAATAAAATATGTGTCATAAAATCATTACGTCACAATAAAAGCAAAATATATACAAATACACAAACAAACAATTCACTTGTCAACCACGAAATAGGAAAATAAAAAACAACCGAAACAGAAAAATAAAGGCAAAAAGTCAAACAGCCAAACAGCGTCAATAAACATCAGATGGTCGTTCCATTGTTATAAAATCCGGACATGTTTATATATTTTAAAAACAAACGAGTTTCTTCTACGTTTCTCTTTCGGTGTGTTGGTGGGGTTGGCTGTGTCAGCCGTCCTTCTGTTTCCGTGACCTGTGAACAGTTGACAGAACAAAAAATCATAAAAACCAAACAAATCATAAAAGACAACATCATCGCCGTCATCATCGTCATGGAAAAGGTAAATATTTTTCTTGTCACATTTCAACAAGGAAATTGAAATACCTGAGATTATGTGTGTGTGTGTCTGCGTTTGAGTGTATTAGGCTGGTACATGATCTACAAAGTTCCAATAGTCTTTAGACTTGTAAATTCGTTCAGTTCAGACCCACCCTAATATGAATGTTTTGCAGTGGACGTGTATGTTTGTCCCTCCTTTTATTTGTGTTTGTGTTGTGTGTTCACTTCTCTTTTTCGGGATTTATTTGATGTGTCATTTGGAAACACTCTGAAAGCAGAGACAAATCATCCAGAAATTTATCACACGCTCACACACATGAGCACTAACACTATGCCAACACTTAGACAGCATTAAAGGTAACACTTGAATTGTCAAAAGAGGGATATCCGACAAAGGCGGCTGCTGTTTCGAGGGAGCACTGCTGGTATTGACATTTGCTATGATGATATTTAATGCGAATATAAATGATACGAAAGGAAATGTAAATAAATTACAAAGACATTTTAGTAAATAAAACCAATCAAAAAAGAACGGAAAACTCTTTTGGCTGGAAATATATTTGAGGGAAGGAATTAAAGGGACGTTTTGAATGGATGTGCCACAGGATGTGTTTACAAAAGGAAATTCTTATAAATACTGATTTAGAAGAATTTTAAATTTTTCATTAAATTTAATTGCAATTTATGTGCGTACTAGCTGATGCGATTTAGATATCTATCTTCTATCTTTCGATCTATACAAATACAAATTAAATGTTGTTCATTGGTAATCTCAAATTGAGAACGGCTTAACCGATTTGTCTTGTTTGTCCGATTAGGGAGTCTCCCAGTTGGCCTTAAAGTTTGCTCATCAAAAAGTGTGTTCGTAGTGTTCTTTGTCAAATGACCCAAAAAGAGGTAAATCCGTTCACAAACGGCAAGATTTTTAATAAAGCCGAAAAATAAATTTTTTTCCCATTTGAAATTTGTTACCCCCTAAAAAATATACTAACAGTTGTCAAATTTTGTCTAACAAATATAAAAGTGTTAGGTACGTATTAAATATTCTGAACCTTACAAAAATATTTTACCCTTAAAAATATTTTTTTTTTAAATTCATTTGACATTCACAAATCAATTGCAAAAGTGAAAATTAAAAAAAAATCTGCAGAATTGAATATTTTTGGAGGTTGAACTGAGATTAGTGTGCAGCTAATTACTTCAGTGTCCCATCATAACGTTTCATTATGGCGGATATCGATGTGAACTCTTTCTTAAAAAGGGGCGTAGCATAGCCCACTTTTTGACCTCACGTATTTATTTCTCTGCCAATTCTAAGACCTCCAATAATTCATGAAACATGTTGGCTCGAAATTTGAAGGTGTAAGGGCACCACTTTCTCTGATTATGACCTTATAGCGAAAAATGTTCATAAATTTCATGTAAATTTTACATTGATTTAATGAAAAGTGTACATAAATTTGATGGAAATTGTACATTTATTTATTAAACAATTTTAGACCAATTTATTGAAAATTTTACATCAATTTAATGAAAATTTTACATTAATTTAATGAAAAGTGTACATAAATTTAATAAACATTATGCAGCAATTTGATGCAAATTGTACATAAATTTAATGAAAATTGTACATTAATATAATGAGCATTGTACATTAATTTAATGAAAATTGTAAATAAATTTCACTGAATTTGTGCATTAGTAAAATGAATTGTACATGGGTTTGATGAAAACTGTACATTAAAATTGTTCATAAATTTCATGTATTAAAATTAATTTAAAAAAAATTTACATACATTTGATGGAAATTGTACATTTATTTGATAGAAAATTGCAAACCAATGTAATGGAAAGTTTACATAAATTTAATGAAAATTTTACATTAATATAATGAAAATTGTACATTAATCTAATGAAAACTGTACATTAATCTAATAAGAATTTTATTTAAATTGTTAATAAATTTAACGAAAATTGTACATAAATTTGATATAATATTTAACATTAACTTAAAACAATTATTGTACACAAATTTGATGAAAATTGTAAATTATGGATCAATAGTGAAAATCGTACAAAATTCCACATCATTAATAATCATTTGTATTTACCATTCATATTTATTCCAAAAACAGAAGGGTTGGAAATAATCGATTCTCATATAAATTTTAGGCTAAAGCAAATCGGTAAACTTCATGAATTTAACAAAAATAAAATAACCATTTAATATTTTTGCCAAATTCACATACAATATCCACAAGTACTTTGTTCGTTAAACACGTTTACATTTTAAACTAAAGTGTATTTTCATTTTGGCCTAATCATGCTGTAAATACCCCCGATTCGATAATATTTACCAGCTTCTGTATTATCCGTAGCTTACATACAAATAATAACCAACACTTTTGTGTGCAATATTGACAAATTGTCAATGGATTCCTTTATGGGGATCCTTAACATTTGCATAAGTATTGTTTTGTGGCACTGTGGGAAATTCTGCTAGCGATATCATCATCGACGACGACAACCAGGACAACGATTGCCACCATGAGCAAACACTGACGGCACACAGAGCCCAGAGCATCGACAATTCCATCAATGTGGCATTATTGACTCTTAAGCTGAGCACACGCACACAAGCGTACAATGGCAGTGACACGAAGACAGGAACGGGAAACACAATACAAAAATAATAGAAACATTTATCGAGCACAAAGGCGGAGATACACTCCAGTTATTAAATCGCAAAAGAAAAACTTCTCTATGGAATTTATACATACATGAGTATAAAATGATTATATATGTATAAATATCACAACGACACGCACACATATGCACTGTATGTGAACGGCACTCATACATTCACTGTGGCAACTTCTTGGTTCGTTTAAGATGGCAGATGGAAGAAAGGAAAATGTATAGCAAGGAAAGGCAAAGAAAGCCATTGAGTTCAATGGGATTTCTGTTAAAGCAGATCTACGCATTTCACGTATGACTGACTGACTATCTGTGATTCTGTGTGAATCCTAGCATGTCTCGCATATCATGGAAGCTGTCAATGCCGTTAATGTTGTCTGCATGCCGCTGCTGTTGTTTCTTATCGTGACACATCAATCGGATATTGTGCCACATACACACCTACACTCGCATGCCATGCCCCGTAAGGATATTCAAGTAGTCGTCGTTTCCTCCGTTTCGACCACCTTACGTCTATGGAAATATGCACGTATGTCTCGTTGTGTCGTTACGTTTTACAACAAGTTTATCCTTGTTGCGGAAGGTAAGACTTAGCATTTGTTTCGGTAGTTTATTTTAAGAGGTTCCTTGTCATACCCATACAATTTACATATTTTGAATTCTCCCCTCCCCCTCCTTTTGCTGCTTCCTTCCTCTGTCTCTCCTGTGTCGTTTGTGTTAAATTTTAAATTGCAATTTGCCTAGGTTGTGTTATTCCTTTTGGCGCAATTTTCTTGATGTCTTAAAATTGCACTTTGTTTCGAGTGTTTTACGGATTTTGTTAATTTTATTTATTTTTTGTTTCTGTTATGTCTTACCTATTTTTGGTTATTGAACGGCTCATGGTTCTGTAAAGATAATAAAGAGTGGAAATATGATAAGATGGTATAGGATAATGGAAATAAGAGTTTCGGATATAATCTTAGCTTTATCTAAATAGAGTCATATGCACAATATCCGATTAAGAGTTAACCACAAATAAGAGATTTCAAATCCTGCACAAAGAGATATTTAAAGCTGCTGTTTATATCCCAACTGATGATTATAAAAAAAAGGTCTTTCTGAATCAAACCAAATAGTTTGGTCAACAAATTCATGGGCTGTTAATAAGATTGCCCTTTTTTCAGATTAACAAGAGTTGAAGATGAAATTCGAATATTTCAATTACAATTGCCATACAAATGTATTTCTCAATGAAGTTAATATTTCCACATAGCTGAGATAATCGAATAGTCGAAATTAAATTTGAATATGGGAATATTTCTTTCCAGCGTTAAGAAGATCGGGCTGGATTGGTTGTATAAAAGTCGTCTGTGATGGAGGACACCACATCCTTTGATTTATTGCTTTTATGCCACGGATTTGGGTGGTGGTCTAAGTGTCATCCATTTCTTGGCATTGCACAGTGGGGGAAATTGAAAATGAATTCTCTCTGTTTTAATTGAAATTTAGATTTAGATTTAGACTTATGTTTAAAATTTGGCATATTGGACTACATATACAAAAATTTTGCTAAAGTTTATATGTTTCTGAGAACCGAGCTTTCTAGTTTGGAACCCATAAAACTCATCTCTGGTTAGACCCACCAGATATATATTCCAGACGTCAGCTCGATCTCACATCACAAAGATTGATATATGTATATGTTTTCAATTTGGGAAACGGTAGATTTATGACCAACAAATTATTACTTTCCCCACTGGGCATTGTCACGTTTACATTTGAATGAGTTCAGAAATATTTATTCAGTAGACAAGATCATTTTTTCCTAAAATTCATTGTCAGGGTAAAAGAATTGGCTGTTTGAATTCTCTGTGGAATGGCTTATGCAAGTATTTCCCCCCAACATTTCACCGAGGAACAGTCGGGGAACTTCTTTCAAATCTGTGCACGATATTTTTTTATACCACTGAGCGGGTTCGAATGCCAAATGCTAGAGAACTTTGAATGGCTTAGAGAATACTCTCTCACTGAAAAACTTGACGGCATTTACGAAGTGATAACGAGCGATCAACAAGATTTGCTGGTCTTACTAAAATACAATCCTAGGGGCTTTATGAAAACCAGCAAACGACCCGGCCCTTGGTTTGTGCCTGTTTTTTTTTTTGGGGAACTTTTCATAAATTAGTTGGTCCACTAATCAGAATTTGTAGAAGAAGTATTGATTTTTAATTTGGGGGTAATTTTTATCTATTTCTGGGAGTTCTCCATTTAGGACATTTTTAGTTTTATTTCTAACTAACTTCACCTTATGACTTACATCCCCTACTGAGACTAATAAAATTCAAATGGTGGTAAATTCAATGGAAGCTCAGATATCTGATAAGATACATTTTTTTAATTAATAGTTTTTATCTTTGCCCTCTAGGTCAATTTTGGTAAATGTTAGTAAAAATCGGGCTCTGATGCTGTATATTAATTTTTATTTACTATTTCAGGGGATTGATATAATGGGTCCGCCATATAACGTTTTTTTTTCAATTAGTGCTTATTTCGTTTTTGTTATTTTCATTATCGGGCCATGTTGAACGAATTTTTGTTTACAAAAATTTAAGATGAGGATATTGGCAAAATGTGGTTTCAACAGGACGGCGCTAGGTGCCACACAGCCGAAGCTACACTCGATGTTTTGCGCCATGTTTTTGAAGATCGCATTATCAGCCGCAGAGCTGATGTCGTTAGGCTACTGCATGGCCTGCTGAGGCAGCCATTTGAATAAAATTTTCATTTAAAAAAAGAAATTTCAGAAAATATCCAGTATTTTTTTTTTTTTTTTTTATAGAATTTTCCAAAAAATTATTTGGCTGACCCTGTATAAAAGATTCACAAACTAGTGTAGTGTGACTACCATCGTCTGTTGTTTGTATTGCACCAGTATTATCTCTGTATTCACATTTTCTTCGTTGGCTTCTTACAGTCAAAATACTTTATAAAAAAAACAGATGTCGTCTTTGGCTTATCCAACACATTCCGTGCACGTCTATTAAATACAAGGACACTCATTATCCTTCCACTATGTGGCGGCTGTCATGTTAAACATTTATTGAAATTTATATCGTGCACAGTGAGAAGTATCGCATTGTTCATTAGCCCGCTACATGAAAATGAAATGAAAAACAATTAAACTCTACTAAATTATGGCTCATTTATTTTTATGAATTGCATATTGGAAAACTCTTTAAAATTTATTGCGATCCATTTGAGACATAATAATAAAAACATTAATGCGGTGTTTAAATGTGAAAATGTATGCGAGCGTGCATCTGTGAACAGTGGAAACAATCGCCATTTAAATTTATAAGTAGGTGGATTTTTATTATGTTCGCTGGTGTTCTTGTTGTTGTTGATGGTGGTGATGGTGGTGTTGTTGTTGTTGGTGGTTATGACATTGCTGTTGTATAGATAAAACCCATTGAATGTTCAAATATCCTTACGCTAGGATATGGGTATAATGCACCTGAATGCAAATACTGTTTGAGTGCATACCGGCACATTAAAGTGGGTCGCAAAAAAGAGAAAGGTGAAAATGGACAGACGATATCCCAAAAACCCCAAAAACAATAAAATGGAGAGAAATTTTGTTTCAATAGCATCGTTGTAAGGTGTACGCTTACGATGTGATAGGTGATGTGTGCGACTATGACACGGCAAACCCAGGTTCTCATCTCTGTAATTCTTAGCGGCGACTTTACCAGTAATACAGTAATCTCTTAGCCATGTAAAATGTCTCTAGAATAAACATTAAACCACCGAAAGGCATAATCCAGTGTAAAATCCCCCAAATAAAAAAGGTGGCGCAAAAGTAATCCTCCTATCAGAAAATGCTATAAATTTTGCGATTGGCCCCTAATGTGACAATCAACTGTGGCGGCGGCCAGTTACATGACATCATATTCTCGACTTGATGTAAAAAAAATTAAAAGACCAAATAAAAATAATCCACAAGAAGAATCAAAGTTTTTCATTTTTTTTTAATTACAAAAAAAAACATCGGAAGTTTACTTTTGCGCCACCTTATATTATAAAAAATACCACAAAAATCTGTGTTGGCATAGCTCCTAAAAATTATGAGATACAGTTCAAAGAAGTCGAAAAATCAAATTAGGTTTTTTTTTTCAAAATTAAAAATCTGAAAAATTTAAAAAATTTTAATATTGAAAAAAAGTAAATTTCATAAGCAGCACAAATCATTACGACAAAACTGAAAACCAAAAAAAATATTCTGTTTCCCTTCTCAAAAATCGAAAAATTGAAAAATAGTCAACTGGAAAACAATATTATGAAAAAATCGACATATGATCGACTTATGTTATGAAAATAACCCCAAAAATACTAATTTGTAAATTTTCCATAGTTCATTTTCATATGAAAAATGCCCCAAAAACAAAAGATGAAATGAAGGGCTTATTGCAAAAACACGATAAGCCACAAAATGAAAATACTGAGAAAATCGCCTTTGAAGTTTGAAATAAATGCAGAAAATAGGGGTTTGATGAAATCATGATTTAAATACTTGTAATTAGTGTTTAAGGAAGACTACTATCACATACCAGTCCATGAATACCTAGAAAACTTCGGAAACCGCTATTTTCAAAAAAAAAGTGTGGCTTATCGAGTTATTGCATACATTTTATTTAAATTTTTTTTATTTTGAATATCAAAAGTTTTGTTATTTTGGTTGAAATAAAGTGGCTTATCGTGTTTTTGCAGTACAAAATTTTTTATATTTATTATAAGTAAATGAAATAAATATTAAAATGTTAATTACATTAAATAATTTCTATAAGTTTTAAATAAATTGGTGGAATATATGGCAGTAAGGATTTTACGCTTTGTACTTTTTTTGCCGCTAGTTTTAGGAATTCTGTGTATTTGTTTTTCAATCCATTTAAGGTTGTCTTTGCAGGTCTTCCCTTTTTTATAATACTTACTTCCTTATAATCTCCTTGAATTGAATGCTTTACAAAAATTGATCTCGTATTTTGAACTTTAAAGTGAAATGAGTATACACCAGAGAAATCCGTTTTGCACCTATCGGTAGTAATTGCATTTTTATTAATGCCGTCCACAATAGGGCCGAAATTTAAAAAATCAGCTTGTTCCATAACTGTGACGACAAATGCAAAAAGTGACACTTGCGGCTAGGCCATAAATTAAACGGAAAATAGCTAAAAAAAATTTAGGAGTCGTTGCAATGGTGTAAAGTAATTGAATGAACTGAAGAAAAACACTTTTTGAAATCGTGTGGCTTATCGTGTTTTTACAATAAGCCCTTCATATGTAATTTCATTAGATTTTTTTGCAATAACAGGATAAGCCACACCAGATAAAATAAATCATACCTCGCTAGTTTCTGAAATTACTTCATTCCCAGTCGGCAAAAAGCCTTTGTCTACCACGCTGTCATCAGTATCATCAATAAAATAGTCACTTTCGCTAATATCTTCACCAGAATCCATCGTTTTGTATTACAGTCTTCTTAATTGTTGTGGCTTATCGAGTTTTTGACAAAAAATATTTATGAATAAAATCGAAATGCAAAAAGTAACATTTGCTATAGGTCAGAAATTAAACGGACAATTGCTAAAATATTTTCACTGAACGTTGCAATGGTGTAAAGTAATTCAATGAGCTGAAAAAAACACTTTTCGATATAGTGTGGCTTATCGTGTTTTTGCAATAAGCCCTTCAAATGTTACCTGAAAATTATGAAAAACACCACAATTTTTTCATTATGAAAAATTCTCCATTTTTTTTTTGGGGAAATTTTTCATAATGGAATATTCTTCAATTTTGTAGATTATTTTTGGGGAATTCTTCAATTTTATTTTGGCCATTTGTCATAGATCTCATTAGATTCCATTTTTCATAGATCCCGGTTGGTGGGTTTACACAAATTATAGCGTGCACAGCTCACTGATTTCAGAGAAGTTTCCCGTCTGCTCCTTTATGGAATGTTAAGGGAAATACATGACAGCGTTATACGGAGTGAGGCTTTCTCAGGTCAACATTTTTCCAAAATAAAACATTCCCAAGATGCACATTGAATTAGATTCCGGAAATGAAAGTCTATAATAAAATAAAGTCTATTTTCCTCAAGGGGATTTTCAATGCAAATTATTTAGAAAAGTATATTATTTTTGTGATGGAAATCTATTGTACATAAAGTCTATTTTCCCATGGATTTGTTAAGTGTAATCGAATGATTACATTTCAGTTGTTTTGGTATCGTTGCCATAACCCAATCTAATGTCCATGTGTACTTGTATCCATTAAAATAAAGCATTTTAACTTATCAGCAAACATCAATTTACGCACTCACGCATACAGCCAAACAACCAATCACTAAATTTATATTTGTTTGCGGGTGTGTGACTGTGTGTGTGTGTGTGTGTGTGTATAGAGTTATGTGTTTGGGCATTTGGGCCCACAATACAACAACGTGCCAAAGGATCTGTCGTCGTGTATATTTAATAACCACCTTATAGACAGCCCCGCAGCAAAAGGTAATTTCAAATGAACTCGTTGAGCTAAACGTTGATGGAGGGAGGACTTGGTAAAATTTACTATACTGTGGAATGCAAAGCTATGTGGGGGGAACACGGCCATAAAGGATCAGCAAAGTTTTCATATTTTTGGAGAATTAAGTGAATAGTTGGGAATTTCCCTTTAAAGGGACCATTTTTAGACCCTTAATTATAAAATGATCTAAAGACAAATCAGTATTTAGTTCGGGAGAAACATGTCCTTTTATATAGGGGTTTCCAACAAGAGGAGTTATTTTGGTATTCAAAGAAAAATTTAAGTTTTTGAGATAAATGATCGGATGTTTATTTAATAATAATGAGGAAGGTATTTCGTTAATAATGAAAAACAACATCAGCCAAATGGCCACCACGACCATGCCTACAAGACCATATCCTTTTTTATGAAATTTGCCATAACCAAATAGCAAAGTGCGGCCCTATGTCCTCGATAGCCTCACGAATTCCATCTTTGAGGTCTTGAATCGAGGCTGGTCTGTTGGCATAGACCTTATATTTCGCGTGGCCTCACGGGAAGAAGTCGCAAGGTGTTAAATCACAATATTGTGATCACCTCTTCGAGAGAAAACACGGTCCGGAAACTTTTCCCGTAAAAGAGCAATCGTTTCGTTGCTTGTGTGGCTCGTGGAGCCGTCTTGTTGAAAGTCCAGATCAATATCATCTAACTCCGACCAGAAGTCAAGACCTCATCAGTCAAGATGATTTCTCAATGAATTCCGGATCATTTTCATGCACTTCAAGGATTCAATCAGTAACGACACGACGTTGTTGATGATCGGCCGGTTTGAGTTCCAGCCTTAGGACCCAAGTCTTTATGCAAAACCCGATGTGACGAGGAATAAAAAAACTTGGGTTTCTTCAACACTTTGGGCTACAACAGCAATATGATCAGTTGTTCTTGAGCGACCTGCATGGGTTTTATTCTACACATCACTAGGTTGTCCCAACAGCTCGCATTTTTCCACCAATTTCTGTATTGCGGTCCGACGAGGTGCTTCACGACGACCCAAAAATACCATTGTTTTGCGAACTGTGACTGCAAGATTTGCACCATTTTTGTAGTGAATTTTAATACTACCGGGTGATTCAAAATAACACCTCTTTGTTGGAAAACCCTTTACCTTACTCCTTGGCTGACATATGTTTTTTACATAACTAAAAAATGTTTTCTAGACTAAAAGTTACAGGCTTTTTAGTGATGGAATTGGAGCGTTGTAGGATTTTATGGCTTCTGGACGATCGTGTGCTGTTTTTTCGATCCCCAGATGCGGCAGTTGTGCTTGTTAACATGGCTGCTGATATGAAAATGTTTTTCATCAGTAAAGATGATTTTTCGAGAGCAATTGCCTGCGCATTTCGAGCTGACCTTAGGTATAAACTGAGAAGCCCATAGTCGTGTGCCTGGTAGGCCACAAAAACAAAGTTTTTGTGCCAAATTCGTATCAGGCAGGAATTGTAGTTAATGTGATCGATAGCGAATCGATGTTCTCGCCTACGACAGCCACAGCAAATATGTGCCTCGATCATAGAAAATGCTGACCTCTTTTGGAAAAGTCCGCAAGTAACTTAGGGCATCTGAAGGCCTCTTTGAAGGCCTTCATGCAGATCACCATTTAAAATCGTAAGCTCCGTATAAAGTTTGATGCTCTAAATGACATATTGAGTATGCGAGACTTTAAATCCACATAAGAACAACAGATATTTTTCCCATGGAAGTTTTTAACTTGTAAATGATTTGGAAAAATATTATTCCCTAAGATATGTAAAACTTTTCTAAAAAAAAAGGAACAGCTTGCCGCCTTTTGTAGCTTTAAGCAATATTGAGGAAAATATGTGCTTCAATGCAACATTATTGTACAGCACGTTTATGAGCACACGGTATTTTGACAAAAAACCACAACAAGACCATTAGCAAAATGTATTTTCATTAAAACACCAACGAAATGTATGAAACCCAAGCCCCCAAAAAACACAAAAAGACCAAAAACGAAACAAAACACAAAAACAACAACAACACAAATACAAATATTTACAAGAGAATTTACTAAATAAATTACACATTTTTAATATACCCACCCATACACACGAAGCTATTTATGTGGCCCTGCAAGTTGGTTTGTTTGTGTTGGTGATGGTATCACTTTGCGCGTGTGTGTGTGTGTGTGTGCCAGTTGCTGCTTAATGGTTTATGGTATAAAATGAACATTTATAAAATACAAAATAAAACACAACGACAACAAGAACTTCAGCCAAATGCCAATGAGCAGCAAAGCGGAAGTAAATTGTGTTTCCGTTTATAATAAGTTTTTGTACGCATTCATTTATAAAAACCGAACAGTAGCAGCAGCAGGCAAAAAAAAAACGAATGCAAAGGGAACACAGAAACCAAACCAAAAAGCGAATAAAACCGAAAACAACAACAACAACAAAAAACAAATACTCACACAGACAGAGTGAAACTCGGTTTCAGTTTACAATAAGCTCAATTAATATTAAAGTTTCATCTTAACACAAATCTATACAAACAAATAAACCAGCAGCAAACCAACCAATACACACACACACTCGAACAAATGCACGGGCATTCAAACAGAACCATTTATTCCCCACAAACACATACACTGCTACACTCGCATGCATTTGACCAAAAACCAATAGCATATCCACAACTGAAATAAGGACATGCACACCGATAAATGCACATATAATTGGTCCAACAGACAGACAGACAGTCATACACTGTGAATCGACCAAATAGGGGGGGGGGCCATGGATCCTATCAATAATTCAAACGAGTAATCGGAGCTATGGAGAATTGCAAACAAGAGACTTTCAAGATTTATGAAGGATTAGAAAATGCAATTTTAGAACTTTCCGCAGACAGACTATGAAGAGGAAAGAAATTGTGACCTTTTGAACTTGTTCATAGACTTCAGTAAAATATTAAGCAAGTTGTGTCAACCTCATGAAAAAATAGAATTTCATGTATTCATCCAACATTATTTTTGCATAAAAATCCTTAAGAATAATACATTTGGACAAAACACCATCAAATTCAGTGGCTTAAAAGTGTTTTAATCAATTTAATTACAGCGCAACGGGGGTATGAATGCTTAGGTCACGCCACGTCAAAGAAATCATCTATAAAATCTAATGCACTGTTGGATATTTAAAAAATTAGAAGAGGCACAGGCTTTCAGAGTATTTTACATGAGAATTCGTTTATGAATTCTTTATAACACTCAGCCAACCTCAAATTCATGTTAAGGCGTTAACTCGAAACTGTCGACTATTCCTAATGCCTTGTACTGTCATGACGACATTTTGTTGGGCATCGAGAAGATGTAATATTTTGAAAATATTATTGGGAGCAAATGACCCCAAAATGGCGAAAATGATATTTGGGACTGACAGAACTGAAAGGAAATGTCTTCACAAGTTTGTGATGTGAAGAGTAAAATACGTGCACGTCGCTCAAGAACAGCTGAGAATATTTCTGCTGTAGCCCAAAGTATTGAAGAAACCCCACGTTTATCCATTTCTCATCGTTCTTTGGAATTGGGCATTCGACAAACGTCATTACACCGTATTTTGGATAAAGACTTGGGCCTTAAGGCTTCTAAAGTTCAGTTAACACAAGAACTCAAGGTGGTCCTTCAAATGCATGAAAATGATCCGAAATTAGATGGAAAAGTCATCTTGAAAAAGTCTTGATAAGGCCCATTTCCACCTCGTTGGCTACGTGAACAAACAAAATTGTCGCATCTGGTGCTCGGAAAACCCAGGACAACAGTTAACCTGTGACTGTTTGTTGCGGTTTATAGACCGGTGGGGTAATTTGACCTTATTTTTTTCGAAAATGAGGTTGGATCAACTAATACGATTAAGAGATTGCGCTATCGAGAGATGATTAATGATTTTTTATGGTCGGAGTTGGATGATATTGATCTGGACAAGGTTTACTTTCAACAAGACGGCGCTACGTGCCCCACATGCAACGAACCATTGCTCTTTTACGCGAAAAGTCTGCGGACCGTGTTATCTCTCGAAGAGGTGATCATAATTGGCCACCGAGATCTTGTGATTTAACACCTTGCGACATCTTCGTTTGGGGCCACGTGAAAGATAAGGTCTGCGCCAAGAGCCCAGCGTCGATTCAAGACCTCAAAGATAGAATTCGTGAGGCTATCGAGGACATAGGGCAGCCACTTTGCGATTTGGTTATGGACAATTTCATGAAAGGGATATTGTCCTGTATGCGTGGTCATTTGGCTGATGTTTCATATATTTTTGTCACCCAACAAATTTTAATTTTTTTTGTAATAAAAAAGAAAAAACCTTACCATAGACAAAGTTGTGCATATGTCGAGCAAATTTTTGAAATTCATACCTTTACTCAATTGCGAATAAAAGCGAAACGCGTGCATCGATTTTCATGATCTTTGTCTCATTTTGCTCATAGGTTATGTGACTTTACGTAAAAGTAATAAGATTTGACATTTTTTTTCATTTTGGATTTTTTATGGATTTTTTTAAAAAAAAAAAATTTAAATCTTTAGGCAAAAAATAAGTTTTTTCCTTTATATATTAATTTTTAACTTGGAAACTGTTGCTTGTATAGGAAAACAATATATGAACAGATTAAGGGAATTGTAATTTTAAATTTTTAAAAATTTAATTCAATTAAATCGGGCTAGTGGTTCCCGAGTTATGCCGGACGAAACAAATTAACCAAAACAATTTTTTTAAAATTTAAAAAAAAAAAAATAAAACAAAAACCAAACGAAAAAAAATTTTTTTATTGCGATTTTCGAGCTCATGTCAAGGTTGTCTACACAGAAAAAATTATCGCATCCCGAGTACATTTTGACTGTTGACTAGTGTAATTAACGGCATACCTTCCTCTTTATTATGAAATAAACATCCGATCATAATACCATATCAACACCTCTTATTGGAAAACCCTGTACATATATGTAGATTTATTTTAATATTGTTTTGTTTTGGTATAAATTCGGATGTATGGAATCATATTTCTGGTGCTCAATGGATTAACTGGGTGCGAAGCTTGAAGTGTCTGCTGGAGAATTACGTGTGGAAGTTCCTTCCATTAGCTTAGTATATTGTAAAAAAAAAACAGTGGGCGGGTGGTATTTTCGATGTCACGCCCATTAAGGACCAAAAAAAGTATATATTTCAACTCGTGAAGGGATTACCTTTCATTTGAGTAACATATTGTCAAAATGGGTCGCCCATTTCTTCGACACAAGCCCTAGCCCCAAATTGTATGTCCTTTTCCATACTGGAAGTCTAATGTTGTCATAGTTTCGCCAGGTATCTTACTAATCCCACGTGTTATATCGTCTTTCCAGGCAACAATCCTGTTTGGTCCCTCGTTGTACTGACTGCATTACCTTATTCGAATGCGGCACAGTATTACAGGCAAACGGTATTCGGTTGTTTTATTTTATGTGTTAATACACATAGATGAAAACTTGTACATACAGATATACATATCAATATAGACTATGTAAGTGTGCTTGTACATACATACATACATACACACATATAAATAAATATTATGTTTTACTTGGCATGCAATAAATTGCATTAAATTGCATTTAAATGTGTCCGACAGCTTAACAATACGATGAATAACTTACATTACATGTTCATGTAATGCACAAATGCACCCACACATACACACATCTACACAGGCAAACACACTTATGGCACAATCAAAGTCTATACCCATCTGTGTGTAGACTCTGTATGTGTTGTCTAACTGTAGGTGTATGCGTGGGTATTTTTATAAAGCCGCTGGTTTTTTTTTTTGTTCTTTTTGATTTCCCTCTTTACAGGCAACAACAATACCAAATTGAACATGTGTATGTATGGCTCAAACTCATTGTGATTACATGGGAGTTGGGATGTGTGTGTGTGTGTGTGGGGGGGCCTGTTTGTATGGGGATATTGTCGGTGCCATGCAGCTGTGTTGTTGAGTTTTACTCAATTGTATGCGAAGAACAAACATATTAATAATTGATTATAAATTTAAATTGAAATAAAATTACAACAATCAGCAACTTAAAACAATACGTGAGAGTACTTAAGTACACACAAGTCCATCGCTGTACGCTGACTATGTAAGTATGCCTGACTGTCTGTCTGTCTGCCTGTCCGTCCGTCTGCCTGTCTGTCTCACTGACTGAGTGACTGTTTGTAGGTTCAGATGTTCAATCAGTATTTTAAATAAACATTTGTATGACTTTATAAATGTGAATACAAGTATTTAAATGTTCAAAGTTTATTTAATTTATATACCGAACATAATATATTTTGCCAGAGCCAACATTGCACACACACATACATATACACTGTATGGCAAGTCAATAATTTAAGGTGCCTGAAACCGGATTGAGTAAAAATAAAAAGAATAATAATATGAGGGTACATTGTGTTCCATTAGGAGGAGAATTTTCTTTCAGCTGATAATTCGTTTTACGTTTCGTTTTTTATAGTGTTATCTACTTGTTAAGATGTAATATAGATTAATTGGCAAGCGCCCCGGTAGGCGAGTTGGTAGCGTGCTTGCCTATCAGCGTGGGGGTTGTGGGTTCGATTCCCACCAGAGGCTTTGGTCTGTCGCTGCAAAAATCTAAACAAATGGTCTTTGTCACCAGGTTTACCCTTGGACCCAAAAATTAAAATATAAATTTACTTTGTATTGTAATTAATAATAAATAAATAAATAAATAAAATAGATTAATTGGCCTTATAGGCTTTGTATATTACAATGAAACCAATAAAGGAAATGAAAATAAATGAAACTAATAGAATTTCCATAGATCGGTAATGTCTTCGACTTGAACTGGGAAACTTCAATAAGAATTAAATTCGAAAAAACAACTTAGACCCCTTACCGCGAAAAACATTTTTTTTCCGAAAATCGCTTTTTAATGAAATTTTATGGGAAATTAATTCCAAAATATTAAAGATAAACAATTTATTTGAGTGTATATGTTTGTATTCGACCATTTTAAAGTACAAAATAACCACAAGCTTAAATATTAGTTCACTACAAATTTATATTTACAAAGATTTAGACAATTAAAATTGTATTGTATTGATTGACCACACAAAAAAACCCCTTTCCTGTAAAATTTTCTTTTTGGCGGTTACGTCTTTTTTTGCGGCAAGGGCACGAAATGTCTCTTCGCTGGTTCAAGAATCACTGATCCTATGATAAATTTTCTTAAATAAACTTCCAGAAATTAAAATTTTAGCTTAATCGAAGAAAGAGTTATAAAACTACAGTGGGAAGGGAGTGCACGAATTTGTCACCCACTGCATAATCGCATCCTTATGTAAAGAATATACAGCGAGCTGATCTTAGAGTCAAAGACTTTAAAGTGGGACATATATGGAGCCGACTGGTTAAATCGGAGGGACGTGATATACAAATTTTAGCATTAGATAAACCGAATTTTAATATGTTTGTTGATGCCCTGTGTTCCACCTAGGAGCTACGGATGTGAAATACAAATTATAATAAAATTGGAATGCCCGTCAAGTACATGCCCAGTAGGCTGTTGAACTTGGCCAGGTGAGGCCATCTACATGTGAAGTGTTGTAGCACTGATCAAAGAATTCGTTCAGTGGAATATTCGGTAATTCTTTGGAAATCATTAGATTAGATTTGTAGATTTCGAGTGGACCAATGTCAATGCTCTGGGATCCCTGAGTAGCATGGAAATCGCTGTAAAAAACTATACTGCTGCAAAATGCAAAGTGAGATACGAGCATTTGAGCTCAGTTCATGAGTAGAACGGTGCTGTGTTTGTCTCCCACACTCTTTCTATTGCTACTGCATTGGGAACTTCAGCAAATAAACACCGCACAGTGTTCCAGCATCCATTGCCATCGGGACTTCTGTAACTTTTGATCTAGTAAACGAAATTTTGATTTATTTCTGTTGGAATAGTTCCAGAGAAAACAAATTAAAAGTAATAAGAAGCCTTTTCATTTCATTTTACTTTTGAGGGCAAGCGCTCCGGTAGGTGAGTTGGTTCCCATCAGAGGCTTTGATCTATCGGGTGACATATGGTCTGTGTCACCCGGTTTAGCCTTGGACCAAAAATTGGAATATAAATTTACTTTGTATTGTAATTAATAATTAATAAAAAATAAATTTTGAGGACCTCTGGAAGCGGTTCGTAGCTACAACGTCTAACGTATATTTTTGATGGGCTTTAAAAAACTCAATCAATTGAGAGTGGGAATGCTTCTTATTCGATCTAGCCCAGTGTTTGTTTGAAGCGAGCTTAGAACGGAAGAAAGTTATTTTGAAGCTCCCTAAGGTCGGGTGTATAGCTTCGTAAAAGGCAGACTATGGACTCGTTTATTTGTCTTGTAGCAAAGAATTCTAGTATAATCGTTTACTGGCAAATCTCGATCTCAGAAGATATTCCCACTCGAAGATGATTTAAATTCTAGTTATTCCAATCTATTAGATGCCAATATTTCATCGCATGGGAAATTGTACTGTAGAATTTGTCAAATACAAAGGCAGAGGGAGATGTAGTTTGCAATCCCTAATAAGGGACAAACAAGGAACGTCACGTATTTATAACGATATTAATAGACATGTACATTAGGGTGGAGTGAAAACATATTTTATTTAATTTGAAAATTTCAGACTCGTAATGAGATGTCGTTTGCGATCTGTAATAAGGGAAAAATGAGGAAAACTATTTTTAAAATTGTTTAGGAATCTCGCCACGCTCTCTCATAAGTGGACACCCAAGGGACTGAAAATGTTGTCGGCTTATGAGAGGTGTCCGCTTATGAGAAAAGTACACAAGAGGACTGAAGCGGAAGGGTACCGAAAAAATATCCGTTTAACAAATGTTTCCGCTTAAGATAGGTGTCCGCAAGGAGAGAGTACACTGTATTTTGGTGTTGATTTGGAAAAAAATCCTAAAAATCAATTAATTAAATTATTCAAAATTTACTAGTTTGAGCTTCAGAAAACAAATAAAAGTATTTGAGGCCAATTTAAGGATGATTGACCAATAGGCGTAGCTTTGGTTTCAATTTAAATGTTAAGTTGATTGTTTGAAGAAGGGACTGTTGGAGTTATTTTACTTTTTGCAATTTTTGGATTATAAACATTCTTTATTTTTAAAAAATTTCATTAGCCAATCTATTTGATATTCAAATTGTGAAACTAAAAAAAAATAGAAAATCAAAACTGCGAAAAATTTCAAATTTCAGAGCATGGACAACTACATTTTTTCTCTTTACGAGTGTGACATTTTTAAATTCAACAAAAAATATTTTTTCACTACACCCTAGTGTACATGTACATGTCGATTAATATCGTAATAAATATGTGATTTTCCTTCATTGTCCCTTATTAAGCGTCTCAAACTACATTTCCTTCCGAGTGTGATCTTTCTTTGTATTTCACTCCAACCTAATGTGCATACATTCAAATGTAACAAGCATTTAATTACTATTTTGTGCTAGAATGTGTAGAAAGTATACATGACTTATACATACGTTCTATTATAGCTCATGTTGGTGTACGTGCACAAGGAATAAATGAAAAGAAGATCTGAACAGCACATTATATATTGCATACTTTCCGGGGTGGAGATTCCAATACATCGACATAATGCAACGATGTGATGCCATAAAGATAACACACCAGAAAGTAGGTGGGACAGAACACATACAAGGCGTCTAATTTATAAATAAATGTGGATAGTGATAGAACTTGCAAAGGACTAAATACTCTTGTTAAACTTAAACACTCCTAGAAAAGAAAAACCAATTCGCCTAGTAGGCTTTTGATAAGAAGCGTAAGGAAACCTTATCTGCAGGCATCGTTCCATGTCTAGGATATGAGAAATTATAGATTTTCTTGTGTGTGTGTGTGTGTTCGCTACATGCACATGTCCCAGGATATGCTTAATACACCCATATGTCCTCCCACCCCCCATAACTCTTTGGCCAGGCCAGGGCTGGCGATGATGCAGTTGTTCATGACTTTGATTTACGGCATTTGGTAGGCCTGCAAATCCATCCATTAAAATTGAAGTGGTCAAAAACGCATTTGCCTCAGCTGGCCAAAATGTACTGCTGCAGCACAAGGCTTCTCATTTGCCATATACCTGGTCACCTGTTCGGCTGGCCTCACGCAGAGCTTTGGAAAATGGTTAGTGAATGGTTGGCTGTTGTATTGGTCTGGGGTATCGCTCGGGTAGAGGCGGTGAAGTGTGTTAATCGCATTATGGTGGCAGTAGCACTTTACCGGCAAACCGGAGGCGTCAGTCGTAATTACTAAAGCGGTTTCAATTTCCATTGTATGCCATGGGGGGAGAGAAGTTTCTTTGCTGGATTTTTCAAATTTTTTTTTTAAATTTTATTTATTTACAATTGTTGAGTACAATAGGTCTAGTAGGCGTTAATGTATGTCGAGATTGTGGTAGAGGTATAATTAAAGATTTGCAAAGATATTGCGTGTGGAGTGCATTAAACGGTGTAAGTGGGGAGACCTAAATAAAAAAACTAAAGACTTCTTTAGTTAGTCCAAAGCTCAAGGCTTTCCGCCAAAAACGATGAGCAATATTTTGGTCCTAAACATTTAATATTTGCCCCTGCCTGAATTGAGTGTATATACAATTAAAAAGACTACTTACGTTTTCTTCGCTATAGTTTTACAATTCTGCAAATAAAAGGAAATGAAAGGGGATTCATTAATAGGTGTTCACAATTTCAAAAATAAAGTCAGAACGATATTACTATTTTTACATATGCAACAAAATTAGGTCAGTCCAATAGTCCTCTTTTAATTATTTATTAACAATTATATTTATAACTAAATTACAAATATAATGCAAGCTCTGACTACTAAGGTCTGAAGCTAGAAAATGTCTCTTAATCACCAAAAGAAAAAAACCCAAGCAAAAAACACAAACAACACCAACAAGAGTTATGAATAATCCATTTGGAGAATATTTAAGGCTATACGAAAAATGCACCCACTTTCCCACAGCCCCCAAAAACGGAGAAAGTCCCAAATGAAGAATTCCCTGGAAAAGTTGTAAAGGAGTCGGCCGATCAAACAACTCAATGCACCAAATTAAAGAGAACTATATGGGCTAAAAAAATATTCTGTACATGATTTTTATATAAATTAATGGTGCCAGAGCAGTGTTTTTAAAACACTTTTTTCTTTAAAATGTCTCTAAGTTGGTATAAACTAAAACCAATAAAAATAGACAATAGAATGGAAAAATACAACAAGAGGGAGAGAGAGCTCCCATATGAGTTTAAATTCAAGTAACTCTTAAATGGATAAGTAGATTCAAAAAAAAAAATATTAATTTTTTAAAAAAAACACATTTTTTGGCTGCAAACAAATTATAAAATTAAACTTTTCGTTTTATTTAACTCTCATTATTTAATATTGAAGAAAACGAGCTGTGTCTGGACAAAATCTACGGCTAAAAGTGAAAGTTATGACCATTTTTTTTTTGAAGTACCACAATGTCCTTTGGTGAATATAAAAGCATGGGGATATCAATAATAATATAGGAAGGATTTTCAAAATATTTCCAAAGTGGAAATTTGACAAACAACTTCACTGGAGAATATCTCAAAGGTTTGGTTTCAGCATCTGATCGTTTTTAAGGTCGACTGAGAATTTTCTGGTGAAGATCTTGTCTTTGATCAGTGCTAACTAATATGTTAGCTACTATTTTGTGGTTGACAGTGTGAAGCTTTCACCGACAAATAACAACTAACTGGCCAAAGAGTGTTGTGATAGTGTAAAAGAACGAAAAACATGTCTGTAGCAACATTTCAAAGTCTATTTAACCCTCCGCCTAGTGAGTCTCCCGTTGGTCTTAAAGTGGGCACATGATAAAGTTTTCCAGGTTCTGGCTCGGTTGCCAACTGTGCCAACACCAGTGTGGCAAAACAAAACAACATATCAATGTTTACATTTCCTAGCAACATGTTGCTAAACATTGTGATCTTGGCTGCATGTCGCTTTCTATACTCTTTCTATAGAATATGTCTTTTCATCCATCTGTGTATAATTTTTTGTGTAAAGTGAGTTTTTAAAGTTTGCTCCTCTCCATACTACTGTTTCCCACCTCTCTCACCGCCCGCTGTTTTCAATATTTTCTACAACTTCGCCCTCAACTCAATCTAAAGTTCCCCCGCACAATATCTGTTCTTTTGTGACAGTAATTAGGTAGCAATTCTAACGAAGTCGCTGTGAACTCGGTGATAAAATTCTAAAATACCTAAGGTTAAATGCAAACACTCACACACAGACAACCATATCCTGCCACCCACACATCTACACCAATTATAGATGAAATACAAACAAGTTTTGATAGAATTTTAATCAGACATTATGTGCTCATTAAAACTGTCCTTAGTTTTCGAAATAAACTTTCAATCTTCCTTTATTAAGGCAAAGGGTTCAGGGGTGCGGGTGCGGGGGAAGGAGACAACCAAGAAAAGAAAAACATAAGCGGAAGTTAAGAACAAAAGCCAACAGACAAATGAAGCCAAACGTGTGTGTGTGTTAGTGTGTGTGGCCCAAAAGAGGCACATCATCCGGCCGGTGTATCCTTTTGGAAAAGGACCTTTCTCTCATGTCATAAGAATAACCATAAAATAATAGCAATTTATAAGTTAAGGATGACAGCGTATGAATGGCTGAGTGTGTATGCGGGCGCGTGTGTGTTTGTCAAACAATATGTCATTTGCATTTTTAGAATGAAATTTAAATTTCAATTTCAAAACTGAAATGTAACTTAACATTCTCCGTAACTCGTTTGCCACACAATTTCTTTGGACCATAACAAACCGCAAGCAATACGTGTACACATGTATGTGAACAAATATATACGAATATGTGCGTGGGTGTGTGTGTGTGATGTATAATCTTTGTGGTGTATGAAAAAGTAAAAGATGAAATTTTCCTGTGGTCATAATTGTCCATTTTGTCCCTGGCAACTGATGTGCCCACAGCTGAAACCAAATGACCAAAAGACAGACCGATAGACGGCACACATATTACGGGTAAAACAAAAGCCATGTATGAATTTATTAAACTGTGTGTGTGTGTGTGTGAGTGAGTAGAAGTGCGAGAGTGCGTGCGTGTTGCTGCTTATAAATTTGACAAGAAAACTAATCTCAGACATCCGATTCTGATCACAGAAAAAGTCCGGAGAGCGGAAACCGGAAACACTGTGGCAAGCATATACACACATGCTTAAAATCTATGTTTGCCTTTCATCTTCACTGCACACACATACATAAACCATAAGAACTATGCTGTCAGCCACACTCTCTTGCCAACACACACACACATCCACACATAATTCTGTTGTTTTTTCTTCTCTCTCCTATCGCCCTGCTACAGAGAAAAGGATAATAATGATGACAACATATTTTATCTAAAGATGCTGCCACAAAAAATATGAGCCTTTTTAGGGGGAGTTGGCAGGGGAAAAATGTGTCTTAAAACTCGTTAGGATTCCCCCGTAGGGTATCTGGCCACTCTTTACCCTCAACCATTCGAAATTGCTGCAATAAATTTAAAGTGTTGGTAAAAGTGACCATTGGGCTATGACTGGGACCACTTGGGATCAACATATCCATTTAAAAGTTCCTAAACTTTAGATTCATATTGGAATGCCTCCACCCTCGTGCTTTATCTTTTCATTCCATTTTCTTTACTCTTGTTATTAGTCTATACCAACTTCGAGACATTTTAAAGATTTGTGGAAACTTGTACGTATACAACTCTGTATGATATAAATGTTGATATGATAATGTTCGGCCAGTATGAGTTTACGATATCAGATATTACTACTTATTTTCCCTGAGAGCTACTGGGTGATGTCAGAGTACACTTAGTTTCGATTGAAGGTAGTAAAGTATTGGGAAGAGCCTTTCTGGCAGACCAACAGGGAATGCCAGAAAGGCTTCAGCTAGCCGGAATGGGAAATTATCTACACGTATAGCTTAGCTTAGCAAAGACGTTCTTATAAGTGGCTTGTAGATGACATGAATGTGCACCTAGGTGGCCTGCAAATGAAGTAAGTAGGCATTGCGGGACTACGATTAATGGAGAGTTAGAAAAATGTATATGACATGCACAGAAGAAGTTTGTCCGCCCTTTTTGGAATATTGAGGGAAATATCTACAAGACAGAAAGACCTAAGTCTTTCAATTGCCTATGACAAAAAGAAAAAAAGAGACCTTCTCTTGATGATGATTAAAAAACATACAGGGTTGCGTTCATTATTTCCTCGTTATGCCGCTTCCAGCTAAGTTAAGAGTCCTTTGCAATGAACAAACATAAATAAAATTAAAAACAACGCACATAAACAGCATGTGGACAGACGAAATTGTAGTTTGAACTTCTTTGAAGAAAATTTTCTGAAAACATTTCTAATTGGTGATGCACGTATGTATATCTTCGATTCTGAGGTCGGTTTATATATTCATTCGGATTCCACTATACATATTGTATAGAAAATAACAATTATAGAGAGTTGATCTAATAGCTATTTGCTAATCTCTTGAGTGTACTAAAAACAAAACGAATGTTTAACAATTGAAAAGGAGAACTGAATATTTTGTTGATATAATAAATTACTTTTAACAATATTATAAAACTAGTAAGTTGTAATGCGACTATGGCGCCCGTTGAAATATGGAAAAAAAATTTTGTTGAAAAAAAAAAATGTTTGTGGAAAAAAAAAATTTTGTTGAAAAAAAAAATTTTGTTGAAAAAAAAAAATTTTCTTGAAAAAAAAAAATTTTTGTTGAAAAAAAAAAGTTTGTTGAAAAAAAAATTTTTTCTTGAAAAAAAAAAATTTTGTTGAAAAGAAAAAAAAAATATTATTTTTTTTAATATTATTATTTATAGAAAATTATAGAATGCCTATTTAAATTCCTACGTACTGCGTGACAGAGTCAGTGAATCAGTGAATCAGTGTATCAGTGAATCAGTGTCGAGGGTAAATATATATTAAGATTTTCATTTTGTTTCTCCCTGTATTCATAAAAATGTAAAACAGCTTTGTTAAGAAAAATGTGTGAAAATTGTTTTTTGGATTTACATACTCGTACATTTTTCTTATTATACACATTGGCGATTATTTTTTTCCCATAATATACAAAATTAATCCAGTCATAAAACCAAAAAAGGACACGTCTCACACTAAGCTATTTGAATTTGTATGACTGTAGCTGAAGCAGCAGCAGTCATGTCCTTAGAACACCCTGTCCACTAGTAATTCATCTTCCCACTACTAAGGAATCTAATAATCTCTTATTGCAAAACGAAGCCATGTCTTATGGTGGAGCGTTTAAGGAATATTTCATGTAATATTAAACAAAAAAAAAAAAACAATTTAATTTACGAAATATGGAATACGGGAACAAAATTTCTCTATAGAACAGGATTTTGTATTTTTGAAAAAAAACTATATGTATGTGTCAACATTGACTTAAACAAATCCATTTCCTTTTTCTGCTGAATTCCAAATACTTCTTCAAAATACGTCCAATACATCACTATGTGTGTGTGAAGCCGTAAATGTATTCAATTCGGTTGCTGGCAGTTGAAATGGTGTCATCTAGGGATTTTAGAATAATTTATTGATATTTAACCCCTTGTGGACCAAGACCTGAAGGGGTTGAAAAATTAATATGTTCCTCACGATATCTGAATTGTTATGACATTTTAAAGATAAATTCAAAGTATAAAAATTATTATTCGTGAATGGTACGTTGGACCAGGGTGAATCGGCCAATAAGTAGCCGTTACTTACAGTAGTAGATTGAGGTCACAAAAAATAATAATTGCCAAGTGACACCAGATGGCGCTGACCGTGACCGTAATCCGTTTTACTCCGAACTGAGCACACAACTTGAAAACAAAAAGTAAGTGATGGTTTTATGACGAGTTAATTATTATTTATTTTTGTTATTTTTTTTTATCATACGAAACTATTTCCAAGATTAAAATAGGTATAGACCACTAGCAGCTGAGGCTATCGTCTTAATATGTTGTATTAAATTGACTAATGGCTCAAAATAGTTGATGCCGGTCTAAAAATTATTTATTTATTTATTTATTTATTAATTACAATACAAAGTAAATTTATATTCTAATTTTGGGTCCAAGGGTAAACCGGGTGACAAAGACCATTTGGCTTGATGTTTGCAGCGACAGACCAAAGCCTCTGGTGGGAATCGAACCCACAACCCCCACGCTGATAGGCAAGCACTCTACCAACTCGCCTACCGGGGCGCTTTCTAAAAATTATTTTTATGCTCGAAAAGTCTATAAAACGTTATCGTAGGAATGATCCAGAAAAATAATAATATTTTGTATCGGGTCAAAACATTTGAAACCGATCTATAAAAGCTTATTAAGCTTTGGTTGCGGTAGGAAAGATCCAGAAAAATACTTTGTGTTTTATTTGTTTTTGTACTCTTTTCAAACAAGCAAGATTGACCTTTTGGCGTTCTAGAAAAAGTTGCCTGCTATGGAATGGGTTGACCGATTTTTATCAAGCTTATGGCATCTCAAAGAAAAGATATTAAGCTAATTTTAATTTACTACTTTTCATTTCGTAAGCTGCCACACTTCTTCAACGTAACACATTTGCAATGATTTCTGCTGTATTTACTGGTCTAATTTTTAAAAAAAAATGTTATGGATTTTTTTCAAATGTTTTCTTTATTTTAAAATTAAATTCCATTTAAAAAAAAAACCCTCTTAAACAAAATGAAATGGAAAAAATGATTATAACAAAAACCAAAAAAATATTTTATTTAACAAAAAAAAAACATAATTCGGCATATCTCTAATAAATCACAAACATAAATTATCATTTTGGCATCTCTGTAATAACAGTGGCATTGATCGGTGCCCACAACATCATCTGCATGCTCATGTCAAGAACAAAAAAAGGCAAAATACCGCAAGAGTCATACCATTTTTCTGGTAAAACAACAACGCATTTTTCTGGATTATTCCTACAATCTGTTAGAAAGGTTTTATATACTTTTCGAACAAAAGAAGAAACGCTTACGTCATTATTAAATAGTTTTTTTTACCCCACTGCAGATTCTGTCTACTGGAGGCCAACAGAGCCATCTGTTTGTGGATACCAAAAACTTATCATTGGCTTAAAACTAATCATTGTCTCATTCTGAACCAAGCGTCTCATGTCTCATATTAAAACACTGTCCAAGTTTCAATCCTTTGCTATTTCTATTATTTCTTCGAGCAACGAATCATCTCGTTCCGCCACACATTCCAATTGTTCGAGTAATTGAACGGAAGATTATATCTGGACACAGTGCAACCAACTCTATGGCGGCCATTATCTTGTTCCTGATTAAAGTGCCACATGTGAAGGCAAATGGTAGGAGGATATGGTCCAGATCAAAGTGTAGGATGCCGACATGAGTGCAATTAAAACAAAACCAAAATCATTGAAATTTTTTGCAAAGTGGACAATGCCTTCGTCCCCACCCCACGATTAACTAATAATCTCGGTGTGTTTTAACTATTCCACTCAAAGACCAAAGACAATGACAATGTTTAAAAAATAAATAATTATTAGAGAATGATTAACAAACTAACTAATATGCAAATGGACTAATGCATACATGTAGGCACACACACACACACGTATGCATGGAGGCAGAAGCCCATTTCTATGGAGAGTACTGTCTTTTTTTTCCTTATTCAGCTTTTGCAACTATTCTGCTTCTGTTTGGCCATTGCTTTTGTTATTCTGCTCGGTACTCTACTCCGCCGTTCTTTGTTAGTTGGCGCTGTTTTTTTTTTCCTCCTTCCATTCAGTCATTTTGTGGTCTCGCTTTTTTTATTTCTGTTGTGGCCACAAAAACATAGTCTTCTAATTAGCACACTGTCATGGTAGGCTGGAGTCTGGCACTCACAGCGAAAAAAAAGGACAGTCACAAATGCCACAGCCATCATCATCATGCATGATGGCAATTTTTTGTGTCACCCATTTCCATTCTCCAGCTCTCCCTTCCCAAGACCGCCCAGCGACAATTGGTAGAAACCAAAAAAAAAACACGTACACACAAAAACATATTTGAATGTGTGTTAGACAATGACCACGTCACTTTGTTCTTTGTGGTCTTCGATGCGAGGGGACTGACAGATGATGGTTAATACAAGACTGGTCTGAATTAGGAATATTTGTCTCTTTGTGAAATTTACACAAATTTACGACCATTGTAGAATAAATAATAAAAAAATGTGTTTAATAGAAGAATTTTAGTTTAGGAAAGGAAGTCTCACGGACTTGCCAAACTATTAACTCGCTCAGTAATCGAGTAGGATAATTGATTAGATATTCGCATTGCGATTATATCAAAAATTGCGCACATAGGAGTTGTTCACATCAAAAACCGTACAATAATTAGTGATGTTAATCCTAGTGCACCCAAAATACATTTTTTTTTTACCTACGATAACCGTTTTGCTAAAAGGCAGACCCCCGATCCTCAACTCCCCCGCACGTGCACCAAAACATCACTCAGTTTTCTCTGCAGTTTTCTCTGCATCGATTAGCAAACAACTGGAGAAAAACTATTCGGACATGGATGAAGTTTATTTATTATATTTCTTCCAAATTATAAACAGCGACACTTTTTGACTCGATTGTTAAAGAAATTTGATAGACATTAGTGTTTTTATTTATGTGACGCGCCTTGTCCCCCCAACGTACCCCACATTTTGTATAGTACTTCAAACTGTATGGGGAAGATTATGATTATATTGACAAAGCTAATTTTTTGTTTTCTTTTGTCATAGATCCTTCGGAAAGAGTGGAAAAAATCACCAGAATGGAGTTCAAAGGAAAGATTGTTGGAAGAAAGACTTACGCAACCAACGTCATGTCCACCCGAAGAAACAAGTGCTCTTATCCGTTCTTTGAAACATTTAAAGATCAGTTTCGCCTGCTTGGACCAACAAAGCAGGCCGACTAATAAAATAATTCGGAGAATTGTGTGATCGAAGCAAGAGTAGAAGAACAAAAGAATTACGAGATCGGATACCTGTTGCGAAATTGACGCAATGTTGATGCGTTATCTAAAAAACTTCCAATTGCGAGAAAATACACACCACAAGAAGCATTAGCGTTATTTGTAGAAGGTAATTTTACATGAGGCAGTGGGTGGTCGAAAAGAAATCTAAACTTGCTATTCGCGTTTACCAATAGCGAAAAAGGACCATACGGCTTTGCGACTACTTCAGTATTTAAAAGATGTGATTGAAACATTATCAGAATTGGAGAAACAACATCTTACCTGATGCCAATATATTTTCAAGTTATCTTGGACCTGTGGGAATGGTTGTTTCTATTTCTGGAGAGACAAGAAAAATTGTATGGCAAAATCCAGTGCCTTCTTCAGTGAGATTCTGTCGTCCTATCCGGGCTCGGTTCATTAAAGAAACAAAGGATATCACAAAAGAGGAAATCACCTATATTGAAGAACAAGCAAGGAATTTCAAAGAAACAACTGCTATGGAATATTCCGTTAAACTAAATCATACCATTTTGAAAGCCGTGACTGATACGGATTCATCAATGACTTCAACAAACTTGAAAGAAGTAATGTTTGTGAAGAGTCTCAGAAATTCGGACTATCCATTCTGCATGCGAGAATTCGTTTCTTCGACCTATTGTAAGGACTTCCACAAACTTGAAAGAAATAATGTTTGTGAAGAGTCTCAGAAATTCGGACTATCCATTCTGCATGCGAGAATTCGTTTCTTCGAGCTATTGTTGCACTTGGCGTACAAAGCGCCCTTACAGAAGTGGCAAGCCCGAACGGCAGAAGACAACAATATTTTGAAAGAAACAAAACAGCAAATACAAATAAGCTTCAAAGAGGAGGTGGGCCTTCTAGTTGACATACCCAAAGTCGTTTACGACGGAAATATGTCAAACATTTTTTTTGACAATCCTGAATTACTGGAATAAATATAGATTTGATAAAAAGGTTCCAAATCATTCTCGAAGTGGTATCAATGACTTCTCAATGACTTTACTGACACAACTGCCAAACCATAGGTGAAACTGTATGGTTGACATCCCATGTCACCTACAATTCACAAAATTCTGATACATGGCGCTCAAATAATATCAAGTCACATTGTACCTATCGGACATCGATCAGAGGAGGCTGCTGAAGAGACTTTGCAAGAAAATTTTCAAGAGTGTTCTGCAACAGAGATATTTAAATAGATTGTTGCTGATATCTGATCCCTTCATCAGCTGCAACAGAATAAAACGGAAAAAGCAAGTCTTTTTTCTAGGAAGCTATTAGTATGCTTCTCACTAAAATACTTAATTCTGACAGTTTCCACAACGAAACTGATGAGGACCAAATCACCTGTGAACTCGGAGACAGTGATTCAGATTGAATTTGTTTATTGTTTCTTTTTAAATAAAATAAATTATTTTTAAAATAAATGATGAATTATTAATTTTTATTTCATAAAATAGCAAAATAAAATATAAAAAAATTTTGTCCGGTTTTACATGTGAAATACTCCTATGTGCTGCGGCATGAAGAACTGACCAAAACAAAATCGCCCACAAAAAATTTAGGCCCTGTTTATTTTCCCTTTTCCCCTTTCCTGTTTATTTTCCCTAGCTGTATCTATTAACTATTAACATTAGGGTGGAGTGAAATACAGAAAAAAAACACTCGGACAGAAATGTAGTTTGGGTTCCATATTCGCAATTTTGGTGTTGATTTCACAAAAAATATGTTTTTTTATTTTTAGAGTTTCTGAATCAATAAATAAAATTGCGAACTCTCGATATGAGAGCTAATTATTTCTAAGAATTCGCCAGGTTATCTCGAATTATCCGGATGGTATAAATATCCAGATCTGTCCATGCACTTTGATCAGCAGGCCATAAATGTCAATCCGATTTCATTAACATGGCATAAATGTCCATTCAGACTAATATTTAATCCAGTATACAATCTCGGAAACAAAATAAACAAATCTTAAGCAAAATAGACAAACAAGATAAACCATTCAAAGGTGATCAAATAAACAAAATTATTAATTGTAGTCCTTCCTGCATAGTCTTTCCCAGCCATTCTTTCCCACCCATTCTTTGCAACCCGCATAGTGCTGAAGATCCCCATAATGATCACACGCTCTGGTACTAAACATTTGACAATCTTCAACCGGCATGAAAAAAAGACAGAGCTTAAATTCAAGGAATTACCAATAAATACTTCAAAATCAAAGCTGGCACTTATCAAACTCTTGTAGGACACCTCCTTGAGAGATTCACACAGACATATTTACTCCGGTGACTGAAGCCCACCAACAAAAGAGTGTATGTATATGACAACGGCACACAGATGAGCAAGAGTGAGTCTGTGGCTAAGGACCACTACAGTCCACCACCAGCACCCACCATCACTACAAACAATATCCCAAAAAAGGACACCAGTAAAGTGGAGTGTTTGGAAGCCGAAGAGAACGATGAAAAACAGCTTAGTAGGCACAAAAGTTTCCATATGAGTTTCAAATCGTGTTGCTTTCCTCCCGTCTCTTCTTATCTTCTTCTCTCACTGTGTGGTCTTTGTATGTATGGCGGTTTTAGTTGTTTTTTTTTTGCCCTGGCCTGTCGGTGTATGTGACAAAAACAGTTTAGACATTTCTCCACCAGAGTAACCTTCAGTCTCCTTTCATTCCAAGCAATTTCGATTTAGTTTTATTTCATTCCTTTTTTGTGTTGTTGTGTTTTTTTTGCTCGTTTTGAAAGGGTTTCTAGTATAGTTACCATGGTTTTTTTTTAACATGCATGCCTAGTATGGCTCCAGGTGTATTTGCTTTCCACTAATACTTATGAACATATGTCTTGTGATTGTGTATTATTATAACCGGGGTCCTATTTGGAATTTTTATGTTGTCGGCCAGCGTCAGTTGAGCAGGAGAAGCCGTCGAGAAACAAGCAGAACAAACACAAATCGCAACTACAAAATGAAAATGACTACAAGCTTCCTTGTAGTTGACACAGGCACATGCAGTCAGAAGAAAAAAACGAGGGAATGACAACAACAAAAACGTTTATGGCCTCTGCAAAAAAAAAACATGTAATACAAACATACATTACCACTTCCGTGCGGATGCGGAAACACAAGCGTCAGGTTAGGTCAGCTTATAGGAAGTGCATGTACATACCACTAACACATACACGATGGGGCGAGGCCTTGGGTCGCTATAACATAATATGTGAAATGTATGCGGTCCCTAAAACGTAACCTATCGCAAAGGATGGTGGGAAGGGGGACTAAAAATGAGTGACAGACTGAGTTGTGTTGCTAAATTATCCAGTGTCAGCACTGCCACTTAATGGGCCTGTCCTGATTCAACTCATCCTAATTCAGCACACAGACAACATTCGGCTGAGAGGCACGACCTTTCGTTAAACATTCTATTGCCGTTAAACGCAGCAGCTCGGACGCCTTTATCATCGCATTTCGTGTTGTTGTCATATATGAACATTTTAATGTGATGTAGCCAAGCCAACAGCCAACATACGTTCCATTTCCGCCAGGTTTTCCAAATGTTGTCGTCGTTTTTATGGCGTTCCATGCAGATTATAGTCGTGGCATATTGAAATGTAAATGCTCTATTGAAATGTAATCGCACCAGTATATAGTTGTTGTTGCCCTGTTTGTGGCACGATCATCAGCTTTTATGGACGGCATTCGGTTTGTAGTTTCTCAATGATATGCCAAAGTAAAGTATAAATATCATATTCTTACAAACAATTTGTTTTAAATGCTGGATATTATTTGAAATTGTAGAGCATGATTACATTTCAATTGTGTCGTATGTAGGAGAAAATAATGGTCCGGCCTTGCTTGGTATGGAAAATAACATTGAATTTTTTTTAAATGTCAATGTGACATTTCCTGGAGAGAAAATGTACTGCGTTACAGAATTGTTAAGGATCTAAAAAGGAGGCACAGTGGGACAGCTGGAACATTCCGATTTGTTTGAAATTTCCAATAGACCTAGCTGAAGTGGGTTCAGGAGTGGATTTCATGAGTTTCATATCAGGGGACTCAACACGAGAAATTCCATAAATAAATACTAAGGGGCGACCGAGCTGAAGTCGTAATCATGACTGTCCTGGCCTAAACCGCGTTTCTGGCATCATATATTCATGGCATTGGCATCAGTGTCAGTTTCCAATAAGTAAGAAATCATATTGAGATGAATTTGGAGATCAGCTTCTCGAAAGTCCACCATTTTATTCTAAGCCCGCGCGTAGCCCGATGATATAATAGTTTGTGCTTTAACACTTCTACAAGTTGTCGGAGTGAGAGCGGAGCGAGTGTACGCGATAAAGCAGGCAGTTCAATGAGTTGTGTGTTATGACCACTCTGTGTATATCTTTCTGTGTGTTCGTATTTTTTTTTTTTTTTGATTGAGTTATAATATCTTTTATATTTTTGGCCATTCAACATTCTTTATACTTTTAATGTATTTTTTTTGTTAAAAATGAAGGAACCAATCAAATTCATAGAAATCCAAAATAAATATAAATTTCTGTTTATGTTGACAATTTTTTTTTTAAAATTTACAAATTACACATGTCAGCACAAAAGCCGACATGATTCTATTTCATTTAAAGGCAAAAAACGTAAACAACAGCAAAGCATGTCCACGCTATAAATTATTACACGACCTGCTTTGTCTTTCAGCATGCGTGTTTCACAGAAGAAAATATAAGCAGTGCTTTGTAGCGCCATATTATTGCAACGCTTGTAGCACGAACTCTCACATGACCCGTAATAATAAAAATTTGCTTCGGACTTCTCCTAGGCAAAAACTGCAATATGTTCCAGTAATAAGCTTACCCATGAGCGCCTCTTATTCCTATGTTCCATCCGCCAATAATTGCCCATTATTAACCCTGATGAGTTGCTAATGCACTAGATAAATAACCAGTTGTACTTAATGACATACCCAAATGCGTATTTCAACCCTATTCTGACTACTACAAGTGTGAGCTTTGGTATAATTAAAATGCCCGCCCGAAAGGAGTCATTATCCTCATTTAAGGATTTGTCTTAAAATCTTTAGCAGATGTTGTGTGTTAAGACGGGAGATAAACAGTCATAAAATCTCTTATTTAATTAAGAATTTAATGCAAATTGCATGAATCTCAGCAAATTTATGTTTTCAAATTACATTTTTATAGTTTTACGTTTTCACTCTGAAAGACTTTTCACAAAAATTATATTTTCAAGCAGCAGATCCAACAAAACACAAACATTCCGGTGAGAAAATTCAAGTTTATGTGAAGACCTACACACACACATCCAAAGGCAAAGTAAGTGTGTAGGTGTTTTTGCATCTTTATGAAATTTGTAAAATATCTTAGTAAAGGTAAGCCTTAGTGTGTGTGTGTGTGTATAAGTAATTTAAGCTCATCTTTAAAATGTTTCCAGGACGAAAATAGCAAACACATCGAGAAACGAGAAAAAGAGGACGTTGTATAAAAAGGAAATAAAGTGCACGCCCATACCTACACAGAGAAGAGAACTCCCACCCCCCTGAATGAAAGCTACTGTACAAAAGATAGACTCATTCTATACTTTAATGTTATTTCATGACGTGGAAAATATGTTCAATGTCCTTCATAAACGAACAAATAAAAAACGAAAGAAATGTTAGCGAATATACAAAAAAACACACACAGACACACAAATGCTTTAAAAACCGAAAGGTGCAAAAATGTTTTTTGAAAAAGAAAAAAAAACAGCACAATGTCAGAAGAAAGGACTACGAGGACAAGAATGCTCAACCAACGCGACAACGAAAGGTATTGCCTTTGCCATAAAATACAAGAAAAACTGGCAGGATGACATAGAATACGGAATACATTTCTAAGGCCACAGAGTTTCTGTTTTGATGTTGAAAAAAAACCAACCTTCTTTCCAGCTCTTATTCTACGAGTGTTGGCTGTTATCCTTTTTATCATGAAAGAAAAAACTGAAACACTGCTACAGGTACGTAGGAACGACACACAAAACTCTCTGATATACGGTTATGATATGAATAAAAACATAACGGAATGAATACGTATCCGTATTCCGTCCGTTATTATGATACAGTAGTCGAGTTAGAAGATTACCGGAGATGAAGTCAGTGACTGCAGTTGGAAAAAAGGGCCGTATGAAAAAAGCCAACGAGAATGCAGAGAAACCCAAATAAATCTGAACATTTTAAACCACACTGTCCGACAATAAAAATGCCATAGTGTCAGAAGCACAAATAAAGAAGAGAGCACACAAAAAAAGAATTATAACACTGGATCAAAAGTGGAAACGAAAAGTGGATTTAAATTATAACGAGAGATGAGAGATAGCCACTGATGCAGCAGCAGCTCGCGAAGTATTGAACAAATAAATGAAAACCAGTATGATGATGATTACAGTGCACAGTGGGTTGTAAATGGATTTGAATTGATGTAGCAATCTAATAGTAATAAAATAATATAATAATTAAATAATGAAAGAAATAAATAATTAATACATATAATCATATAATCATGTAATCATGTAATCATATAATCATATAATCATATAATCATATAATCATATAATCATATAATCATATAATCATATAATCATATAATCATATAATCATATAATCATATAATCATATAATCATATAATCATATAATCATATAATCATATAATCATATAATCATATAATCATATAATCATATAATCATATAATCATATAATCATATAATCATATAATCATATAATCATATAATCATATAATCATATAATCATATAATCATATAATCATATAATCATATAATCATATAATCATATAATCATATAATCATATAATCATATAATCATATAATCATATAATCATATAATCATATAATCATATAATCATATAATCATATAATCATATAATCATATAATCATATAATCATATAATCATATAATCATATAATCATATAATCATATAATCATATAATCATATAATCATATAATCATATAATCATATAATCATATAATCATATAATCATATAATCATATAATCATATAATCATATAATCATATAATCATATAATCATATAATCATATAATCATATAATCATATAATCATATAATCATATAATCATATAATCATATAATCATATATCATATGTCATAAATACACAAGAAATTTTCCAAAATGCTACCTTTTTCAAATAGACCTATCTGTATGACAAAGTTGTGTCGGCTATCGTGTTGTTGACCCTGTTGTTTACTTCTCTCCTTTTCATGTGGCGTATGCTTAATATGTGCTTCAAAATGTCTTGATTGATTTAATTTCAGTTCTTTTGGAAAATTATTTCCATATTCTGTTGAATTTCTCTCGGACTTTGACTGTCATGTGATTAATCATTAACTCAATGCCAGCTATGACCAACATCTGAAATCGTACCACAAGCTGGCCTCCATCATTCATAAAACCAGATTGTTATCTTGTAAAACATACACACCAGTGTACCTTCATAGAAATACATATTTAGCCATTTCTTATTATATTCCAAGTATTATGTCAAGATATAAATATTTTACCACTTTTCTTTTAAACGAAACCCAAACAAACAAAAGCTTTTCACCAGAAAAGAAAAACTATTTGAATTTTGTTTTAAATCAAACTTTTCACACGACCTGCCATCGTACCTAACTCAAGATCTGTCACGAGATAAAAGTGAAAAGACGAAACGGAACAAAGAAGTTTTCTTCAAACATACAAGTTTCGAATCATATATTCCACGCCAAACCACACCACTGTGATTCTGTTGTCTGGACAGAGGTGACGAGGCAGATGGTGGTTAGTGGAACCTTTTAAATTCCCTTTAAAAGTGTAATTTAATTTTTGCTCTACGGTTGATCCCTTTTCCAAAAGGATATCTTTTTATTAATTTTTATTAAGGCTTTTTTTTCTTCAGTTTGCTACATTCCCTTTTGTTTTTTGTCCTTGCATTTAGACGAAACCGTGATTTGAAACATTTGCCCAAAGAGTGGGAAAAAACCCTTTCTACCCTCTGAACCCAGCCCTGACCGGTCGGCCAACAATGTTTTGTTGCAACTGTTTGTGCTGTGTGGCTGCTGCTGCTGTTGTTGACTTTATTTGCCCTGCATCACGTACCATTAAAAAGGGAAATGAAAAAAAGCAAAATGATTTTTCTTTTAATTTCATATTTACAAAGTCTCTCGATCTTTCGCTATGACAGAGCACGGCACGGCAGCACAAAATGAAAGAAGACAACATCACATTAGAACACGACAAGCGTGCAAAAGCGACGTGGCAGCGTTGGCGGCTAGAAGATGAAAGACAACAAACACCGAACACGTTTAAGCCAAGTTGACAGAGTTTAGAGCCAAAGTATTAATTTAAGTTTGTGTACGTTGCCATGCTGTCGCTGCAGCACGCGTGTTTGTGTTACCAAATCCTAAAATCCTTTAACGGGCGTTTAAAGGTAAAACGAAGAAACTGCAGTGTCAAAATCCTCCATGCAAGAAACAGACACCGTTTAAGATGACAAAATCGTTGTTCTACACTTTTTCTTCAGTGCAGCCACCAAGGCTGAGGATTTTTCTTTTCATCTCTCTACCTCTCAGTTTCTCAAGTACATTTTTCTATCGTAGCTCAAGCATTGACAGTTTCGTTGGTTACTTTTTGTGGAGCAATCCGTTCACATTTTCTTCAACATCTTCTGTTCCCTTGTCCTTCTGTGGCTGCTTCTTTTTGATTTCATTTGCTTACATTTGAAGGCAAAGGATATTATCGAGTTTCATTTATGGCCATATTTTCCTTTCAAGCGAATACCAGCGCACAAAGCAAAAAAAACCCAAGAATAGAATAGATAAAATGAGCAGGTGTGGTAATGGCTACCGTGTCTGCTTCTTCTCGTTGTGTGTGTGTGTTTTTTTGTATTTCGTGGAGAAGGGGAGAAACTCTGTTTGCTTTTAATTAATTGCACGCGTTTGTTTAGTCCGTCATTCGTAGCGATTTTTTCCGTCTCTATCTCTATCTACATATACATATATATCTGTGATTCTTAGCACACAAACGGACTTAGGAGGGCTGTAAAATAAGTTGGACTCAACTATTGAACAAATTAAATAAATAGAAAAATTTATAAGGAGTAAGATAGGTTGCCCAGAGCTTCGGTTGAGAGCAAAAGCTGTGCGAAAAACTTGAGTTAGATTAGTTCGGGAGCTCAATTGTTTCTATCTTCCGAAGAGGTATCTCGTGTGGCAAAAGGTTAACCTGAAAAGAGCAGAAACTGCAGACTTTGACTACAGAGTGATTATCACCTTGAAGGCGCGCCTTCACACAACAGGTAACTGCAATGCCGCTGACATGGCCCCCAAGCATGCCAAGTAAACCGGAACAAACCGTGTAAATCCATAAGGAGTCTGTTAGAGCTGTTTGGCTAATTCCTCCCTCTTGGCTATGGGTTGAGGCCTCTGCTAGTCTTTGGGATGCAGCACCTGGTTGAGATCTCAGCTTCAAGCCGAGTCGATCTCTGGTTTCCAGTTTGTCAAGCTAGGACGAACATTTGTTGGTCTCCTGAAACTAATATCAGTTTAGCTCTCCCCAATCTTAACAACTGCCTTTACTTTCAATCTATTTTACAACACTTCTTACACGAACCTCGTTCTCACCTGCCCAAGCAGTTGATTGTGTGTGTGAGTAATAATACACCCCTATGCACGGTCAACTATAAAGCGTATGTCTGTGTGTATCTGTACGGATTGCATGATTTTAGTGGAAAATTGAAATTTGATTTGATTTTCTATTTGCTGGACTTTAATCGCTGCGTGTCTGACATCGATTTAATTGTTCTTTGGCATTTTTATTGTGGGGGTTTAGAATTGTTTGCTTAGCGTTTCAGATTAGATTTCAGTATTGGTGTGCATTTTAATATGTCTCCACATTTATTAGGTGGTGAATGGGTTTACAAAATTGTGTTCACCGCTTAAACAGCACACAGGGAATTGATTGGAAAATATTCTTTTCGCGTGTTTGAAGTTGAAACAACCTGAGTTCGAGCAAGGGGATTTAGGAAATAATTTTTAAAAACAAGTGGACAAATAGTAAGTTTGGCCGGGCCGAATCTTATATACCCTCCATCATGGATTCGTTGCATTTCGATACCCATATGTCCATGTTTGTCAGGGGCCGGTTTTTGGGCCGCTCGTGACCCGATAGTCCCAGGAACCCGATCACAAATTTTATCCAAATCATGAAAATAAATGCATATTTGGGTTCGCGAGAAGGGACGGTTTTTGGGCCGCTGGTGACCCGATAGTCCCAGAAACCGGATCAAAAAATTTAGGCAAATCATGAAAATAAAGGCATATTTGGGTTCGTGAGTAAATTTCGTTGCACTTCGATACCCATATGCGCATGTTTATCATGGTCCCTTTTTTGGGCCCCAAGGGTCCACGGAACCCATGAGCACGCCCATTTTTGGGATTTTTTTCCCCATCTATAAATTATATAAACTTAGAACAATTTTACCAAAAAAAATCAGATGTAGTGAAAAAAAATATTTGAAAAATTTGATTATGGCCGGGATTTATTTAGTCCCGTAAAGGGGAACTTTTTCCCCTTTGGTCCGATATTGCCCATTCTCGAACTTAACCTGCTTATGGGCAAAAAACATCTTCCTACAAAATTTCAGCTTCTTAGCGTTGGTCGTTCGCACTCTATCGTGATTTCAACAGACAACAGACGGACATCGCTAGAATGTCTTAGAATGTTACACTGACCGATAATATATATACTTTATAGGGTCGCAGATCACTCTTTCGAGGTGTTGCAAACGGAATGACAAACTTAGTATATACTCCATCCTATGATGGAGTGTATAAAATTGGGTTTTTGCGAATCGTCCGGTAAAAACCACGAGAAAAATTACTTTCGTTGGGTGCACTTCGGAAAAAAATACTCAGTTCTCTTCGAAAGGACACCGATAATTTAAATAAAAATTGGAAAAAATTCCAATGTAGTACTCAAGTAAAAGGAAATAATATCACGAGTTCAAGTATGCAATTATTTTTCGGATAAATGCAGTAGGATAATTTGAATGCTTTGTTCTGCGGCCACAGTTTTATTTGAAATTTAATAACACTCATACGCTGAGGCTGTAGTCAAGGGGCGTATGATTTATATGTAATGGAAATTTGCCAACACTCATACGCCCAGAAGATGATTTATATGAAATTAGAATTAATAACACTAATACGCTGCTACGATTTTTCAAACAGAATCTAATGTAATTCATGACCTAGTAAAGAATTACACAGTACGGAATTATCAGACAGTACCAATTGCTTTTGCTGCGAATTTATGTGTTCTTTCTGAGTGCTGTCACAGTGTGCACTATGACACAATAAATCCAGGTTCAAAAACTGCTAAGATCGAAAAACTTATTTCAATGGCTGTTTCCACCTTCTAAACGCAGGCGACTTTACGACTAATAGAGTGATCTCTTATGCTGGTATATTATTTCTGGGAAAAGCAGTAGCCGTCCGGAGCCGGATTTATTTTAGTAGTTCCCGGTCGGTGAGTAAATTATTTCGCGCACAACTCTCTGATTCGATAGAAGTTCCCCGCCTGTGATAGACCATTTCCCGACAGCTATCATAGTTGTGGGTAGGAGATACGTGTTTTTGAAGAATGGGATCAGATCTTTAGAAAAATCCCCTTCTGTCATAGAAATGCGCGAATGTATTAACGTGTGCTTTATATTCTACTCATGACATAATTTATATTAATTTCGATTTAAGCAGCACTTATACTCGGAGGTGACACACCATTGCGTATGATTTATATTATTGGCAACGAAAGAATGATGCCGACACGTATGATTAATATTGAATTGAAATTCGCATTAATCATACGCCGGTACGACCTATCAAACTGAGATCGATATTTGGACATGAAAACTCGACGCGACTGAGTTCGATTTTCCATTTGAATAAATTGATTTAAACCTTCCTCTGACAACCTTCCGTTCTCGCATGTTAAGCAATTTATTTAAAATAAATGATTGCAATCTTTACAAGTGACGATTTCAGCAACCAAACTCAAGCTTACCTCAATGTAGAACGATGTTCTCTCTCTCTCTCATAAGATTTCCATCTAACATCTGAGGGCCATGAAGACTCCAAAAAAATTCTGTAAAATAAAATAAAAAATTGAAGTCAATTATTAAACAAAAAGCAAATCCACATAGAAGACAATAAAATAAAGACCGAAAAAACAAACTAAATGCATGACGGAGAACGAAAAAGCTGAAGAATAATTAGAATTGTGTTCGCACTAGCACAGATACTTCTTAACATAAAATGCTCATTTCTTATCCAAGATCCACAGAATCCCACAGAATCATTAATAATCAGCTACGAAATTAAATATGTACAATTGTGGTTACTCTTGTGCTGAAACATTTGGCAAATTCTGCCAAACGGAGAAATGAAGAAATAAGACAAAAAAAAAAAAAAAAAAAAAAAGAACCAGCACAGAAAAGAAGATAAATGTGTGTTCTGTAAACGCACTGTAGCAGCATGATTTTGAATATAAACCGAAATTAATAATCATTTCAAGGATTTATTTTTACATTCTTCTTTCTGTTTATCGTTGCCGGCACATATACTACGATATACGAATGTCTGCTGGCTATGTGTGTGTGTGTAGGAAACACTGTAATCATTTATTTTGTTGGCACAACAAGCAAATGAACAATTATCTTACAGTGCCGAGACATACAGACAACCGGCTACATTCAAATGATGGGACAAGAGACAATGCCAAGCAATTGTTTTATTTTGTATAATTTTGATATCGGCGCAGGGAGCTCCGAAAGAAATTTGACATTGTTCAGTCGTACCCTACAGTTCGTGGTGTTCGATGTGGATTTAAATGACTCAAAAGTGGACTGAGATGGGAACATCTTAGATGGCTAGAGATGGTCGATTTACTATTTTCCACTGAAAAGGTCTCTAAGCACTTATTACAAATGATTCAAAAATTTTGCTTAAACTCATTATAGAAAATTTAGGAAATAATTTACATCCTTTATTCCAGTTTTTAACACAAATGACTTATTACACTAGCCAAAAAAAAAAAAAAAAAATTATGTAAAAATTTGCTTGCCTTACATTTTCTTTATTACATTGAAAACATTTTTTAGATTAAAATTCACCCATGCGAGCATTAAAGATAATTTAATAAACAATTTTTTAAAATTTATTTCAACAAAATCGGACATGTGTTTTTTAGTTATTAGAAATTATTAAAACAATATTTTTTTTAACATTGTTCAGTCATACCCTATCATTCCTATTAAAAGTCTCTAAAGGTGATGATTGTGAGAAATTGAATGACCAGTTTTCTAAAATTTATTTCAACAAAATGGGACCAGTAGTTTTTGAGTTATGACAAATTATGCCTCAAAAAAATTTCATTTAAGAAACATCTTTTTAACATTATTCAGTGTACTCGAATCTAGAGATGTTGGATGTCGATTTAAACGACTTAAAAGTGGACAGAGATTGTAATTTCATAAATGGCTAGAGATATTCAAAATACTTTTTTTCAGCACTTATTACATTGACAATTGGTACATCAAAGGATGGATGACTAGGCTTGGACTAGAACTGAAGAAAAACAAAAAAGTTTTGCATAAATTCCAAAAAATTCTTATAGAAATTTAGGAAATAATTTACATCCATTCTAGTTTTACACACCAATGATTTATAAAAGAAAAATATTTTGGAAGAATTAGTTTGTTTAACTTAGAAAAAATCTGTTTGTTTATAAAATTAGTTTGCGTATAACTTTGAAAACATCGTTCATATTCAGAGTCACTGTAGGAAAAGATTGAAGATAATTGAATGACCATTTTTCTAAAATTTATTTCAACAAAATGGGACCAGTAGTTTTGGAGTTATGGCAAATTATGCCTTTAATAATTTAATTTGATAATATTTGTTTATGAAAGAAAAAAAGTCCACCATTTTTGTACCCAGGGACCAGGGGACCATGGTTTAGTGGTTATTCATTATAAGTTTTTTTCATTTATTTGTCCATTGCTATAAGTAATTTATCAGAGTTTTTTTTCATTATAATTCATATAATTGTTGAACCAATTTTCTGTTTTTTTTTGTGCACATTCATGTAGTTTAAAATGTATTTTTCCCCACTGTTTTGTTTTTTAATTTATTGTTCCCTTTTTCAGTATGTCCTTTAGTAAAGGATTTTCCCCTTGCTCTAAGAATTTCTAAAGAAAAATTAAAATATTTAATTTTGTCCCATACTGGAATGCGTAAATGAGTTGGGGGAAACAATTGTTATCACTTTTTGTCTACCATTGTATCTCAAATTTCCTCATAGCCCTTCCTAGCGGATGTTCACGCTGACTGTGTTGTAAAATTCATGAATTCGGAATGATAAATCATTTAGGCAGAGATTGTTTTGCTATTCGATTCGTGCGTGGTTTGTGACAAGGGCCACAGTCAAAAAAGTTCATAAATAGAATTACAAACGGAAAACGCTTGCAAATCATTATGTTTTATAGTAAAAAAACGTCTTGCTCTGTGAAAAAGTCAATTTTCAAGTTATATTAATTTTAAGATCATTTTAACCGATCAGCCTATTCAACCTATTGTGAATAAATTTACCAGCAGTATCGAACATCAATCCACCAACCCCAAACCCTAGATCGCATGAAGAGAACAATATAGCTGCTGCATCGGCCAATGATAATGAAAATCGCAATATGTCCTTCCGTCGTTGATAGCAACAATAGGACTTGTGTTATTCGAACTCCTGGAAGATTTTACGCAAGGATCTCGATATAAAGCCGCATTATGGGCTCAAGTCGGGCGATCCACCACAACGTCATCTTTTCGCTGAGTAGGCTTTAGTGAAGTTGCAAGAAGATCACTTTGTTTATCGAAACATTATCCAATTTTTGGCTCAATAAACAGAATTGCCAAGTTTTTCTTGAATATAAGAAAAAATCTCTGTAATGAGTTGTGCGGTCAACCGGCCATATAATAACGAAGGGATAAGAGCCCCTGGATAGCCGCGTATCTCAGCAAAATGTCCTTACATCAGAGATCAGGTACCATTAAAATACCAATAGAATCTAGATGGATACCCTACAAAGCCATAACATCACCACCGCTTTCCTCCTGCCACCACTCAGAAAACGTGGCCAAATCGAGGTTAAGTAAGTAATTCATCGTTCACCTTTTGTCTCCTACCTCCAGCGGACTTGAACGATAATCGAATATGTATAAATGACAGAGGTTGCAAAAACATAGATTGGCTTCACCAGAGAGAGAGAGAGCAGAAATTTAAATATCAAATCAATTTGTGAAACTAAGAGAATAGAACCAGAAGGGCATTTGTATCGCTTCTCATTCTCTAAATTTATGAAATACTATGAGGATATATCTTCGATAGTAATACCGAACATTACAGACTCCTGAAGACCCATGGTACAAGATTTCTAACTCCGGAGAGACCACGAAAATGTTTCAAATAGTTGTCTATAACAATTTTTAAAAAATAGATGACAAGAATCCGAATTAATAACAATTTCAGTCGCTCTTACCAAACATCATGAATTTACTTTCGAAATTTAAATTTTCCCCACACATGTCCTGATGGCAACAACATATACAAGTCAGTAATAATAAATTACATTCTTAAAAATAGACTATCACACTTGGCTCTGGCTCTGGTGCTGGTGCTGGTACCAACGCCACAAAGAACGATTAACACACACCCATACATATTTAAATGCGTACTATGTGTAGATGTGTACAAGAATGTCGGAGTATGAACAGCTTGAGTAACAAGCAAAGTTAACTAAATGCGGTTTACTATATGTCGAGAGCGGGTAACTGAAATCTGAATCTGCACACGAATATTGTAATGCACTCCCTGCAGCACATCCTTCTCAATTGCCGTTTACTACAAGTGCAATAGGGCGAGAGCGTGAGTGAGTGAGCGAGCACCAGCACTCCAAGTAATAACCACGAGTGGGGTGGTACTCGTAGTAATCGGTAGTAACGACGAAATGCCAGCGAGCGTGTGCCCGTGTGCGTGTGTTTGTAATGTGTTACCAAACTGCATACTTTTCTCAATTCCTAACACATATCTATGGGAGTGTTTGTGTGTGTGTGTATGTTTGTGTGCGATCTTTTCTTCTCCAGTGCACACTAAGAGTGTGCAATTGTGTGTGTGCAGCTACAGCTGCTTATCCGCATTTTAATTTTAAACGAATTTTGTGCAAAAGTATAATTTTCTCCAGAGAGTCCGACTGAGAGCTTCTCATCTCTAGTATCATTGTGTGTGTCTGTGTTATATTGTAGTTGTTTTTTTACAACCTTTACAATAATGTGAAAACATAAACACACACACACCCATCATTTATGAAATAATCGTATGTGTGTTTTTGTGGTTTCCTGTATGAGTGTCTAAAAGTGATTGTTTTGTGTAGTTTTTTTCTGTTTGTGTTTCTTGCCGTTATGGGTGTGGCGTGTACTTTTCAAGTAAAAATAATTCAGTTTTGTGTTCACTTTAAAATGAATGTCAGAAACTGCAACATTTTGTGAACAAGTAAAAGGGGCGTTATGTTCTGCTGGACCAAATCGTCTATGAAGTAAAGTGCATATATATTTTTTTATTTTTAGTATGACTTAATGTCATCGGAAAACAAATAAAATCAATGTTATTTTTAATATAAAATACTTTTCTGTATGAGTGTGAAATTTCGGTGTCAGTGGCCAAAGTTAAAAAAAAATACAAGATCTGGCTAAATAAAAATAATTTTTTTTGAAAAAATCAATTTTATGGCAATTAAATATTTTTTTTTTTACCAATTTTAGATTATTCTACTTCTTTTTCAAGGTTTTCATATTTTAAAATTATTATCCAACAAATTTAAAAAAAATAATTTTATTTTCTCTACCGTTTGTGGAAAAATCAATTTTATGATAACTAAAAAAAATATTTTTACTAAGTTTTAATTTTTTTGATTCTTTTTCTTAAGGGTTTTTACGTTTAAAAAAATATTTTTTAAAAATATTCCTCACAATTCGTAAGAGAAGGTATATATAAAAATCTTATCATTTCTAAACTATAATTATATGCGCGCCTTCAAATGCCGCAGGAAAGAAAATAGTGGATCGGAAGATGAACCAATATGTTGAAGAGGTCCTCATTTTGCCCCACCCTTGATGCTTTGAACGTGTTCAGCAGTCGATATTTTCTATACAATCTGTTAAGAGATTCCTGTGCTTTTTCAGAATGCTCTTCAATTGGAAAAGGCTGGTATTCAATAATATCTTTATATAGTTTTGATCTAGTAAATATTTTTGAGTTCTATAAAAAAATATGTTGTAGGCATCGGACAATAAAATATATTTTAGAAATATTTTCAAAGTTTTATTTTTTTGTTTTACTAATTTTGAAGGAATTGTTCATATTCCGAATTAAACAATTTACTTTTTTCGTAATATAAAAAAAATGTGTTTTTTTGTTTTAGAAATATTTCCAAATTTATCTACTTTTCGTATTTTTCAAATGTTTTATATATTTGTTTATAAATTTAAAAATATAATTGGATTTTCTTTTTTTTATTTTTTTTATTTTATGTTTTTTATTTAAGAAATATTTCCAAATATTTCTACTTTTCGTATTTTACGGAATTTTTATATTTTTACAAATTTAAAAATATAATTGGATTTTTCGACTATCACATAGATTATTTCATATTTTTCTAATTTTGCATATTTTTTGTTTATAAATTTAAAAATATAATTGGATATTCCGACTTTCTCATTAATTTTTTTCTTTTCTTATAAAACGTGTTTTCTTATTTTAGAAATATTTCCAAACCTGTCTACTTTTCGTATTTTTTTTTGGATTGGATTTTCCATTAATTTTTTTTATTATGAAACGTGTTTTCTTTTTTTTTAGAAATTTTTTCAAAATTGTCTACTTTTTGTATTTTTCAAATCCTTTATATTTTTTGTTTATAAATTTAAAAATATAATTGGATTTTCCGACTTTCCCATTCATTTTGTTTTTTATTGTAAAACGAGGTTTCTTATTTTAGAAATATTTCCAAATTTATACAATTTTCGTAATTTTTCTATTATTTTTTAATTATATTATTTTTATTTATATTATTTTAAAATTTCAAGAAATATAATTTGATTTTTCGACTTTCTCATACATTTTAAAAACTATTTTATTATTATATTGAATTCTGAACCACCATGCGGTGGCAATAAACTGTGACTGGCCAATGATCGGTGAGTGTGACACTATCCTGAGCTATAAGTTAATCATTTTACACACTTACATATTTTTTTATCTGAAGCACTTGCCACAATTTGTCTTTTTGCCAGAGATCCCATTAAAAAAAATAATTCACAAAGAAATATAACTTTAATACTCGTATGCACTGAACTATTGGCATTACGGTATTATGGCTTTAATCCGAATTATTGGTTGGAATCACATGTACACATACACGTGTGTGTGTGGTGGATATTTCGAACAAAAGGACAGCTCTGATTGGATTATTGAAGATTTTGGCATTTTCGTCTGCTCAAGACGATATCAGAAGACATAAATATCCTGCTGTACACACACCCAAAGAACCGATGGTTAACACACTATCGGAAATATACACATGTAAACATACACACACATAGAGAATCATCAACTCGACCTCAATCCGTCAGCAATAAAAGTCTGAGCTATGAAATAAATCAAGTCATTCGTCCCAGTTTTTGCTTCGAGTATCATTAATGTTAAAGTAGAAACAGAACAGAACAGAACAAAAAAAATATATATATCATGGATTTGCCGATATGAAGTATGAGTGTCTTGTGTCTCGCATTTCCTGCCAAGTGTGAATTTTGTGGGGATGTGGGCACATGTGTATGAAGACATTGGCGCATGTGATAAGGCCTTTCGCGAAGCTACTGGGATAAATATATTCTCAGCTACTCCTTGACTACTCATAGCAGTGGATTGAAAAACGGAAAGGCCTCCTAATAGGCCCCGCTCAAAGTAGAGATTTTGTTTGGCGTGTCCGACATCCCTGCCCGACATCCCTTCCCGACATCCCTGGCCTATCATTTCTTAATTTGAAATGAGGATGATATGCGGATACCTTTAGACTGATATGAAAGACTTGAGAGCAGCAGGCCTTCTTTTGTTCCCACCAACTGCCATCTACCAGTGGCCATGGATCTACTCTTCACTGCCTGCTGGTGGCGCCACCATGTCTTACAGTTGAGTAGGCAATGCAATTATTTATCATTTCGCACGCTGCCTCCTATAGAATGCCTCGTATATGTATGTACATTGAAGATGTTAAAATTATCATCATTCAGCCTTCTTCATTGCGTTGGTAGAAATGAGACGAAAGAAAGCCCCCACCCCACCCATCGAAAAAAACAAGATAGATTTATTAAAGTGTAAAGATGTTTAATTTGCTGTCGGTATGTTTCTTGGGCCTGGTGCAAAAAGTCACTGAAGAAGATAGAAGCCGGAGGAACAAAAACACGAAACGAAATGAATCGACGCAGAGTTCATGACAGGAACTTTTTTTTTTTGGTTCCTTGTTGTTCACAAATTTATGGCTCTTTGGTGAAGTTCTCAGTTGAAGTTGGGCGTAGTTGCTTTAAGAATTAAAGTCATAAATCGGTAAAAAAAAAAAATAAATATTAATTTGTAAATTTGCCACAGCTAAGCGCAATAAATTGCTTTTAACTTGGGAACATGTTTATTTAACAAATGACACCTTAAAGTATGCAACACATTTGGCCCCCCTGAAGTATACGCATAAAATTAACTCAGGCTGATCAGTGTGTAGGTTAAAAAATTAAGGTATGGTGTCTATTTATTAGGTAGGGTGTAAAACTATCACACAACACACCCAGGTTCATATCGGCTTGAAAAGAGCACTTGTTATATGCCGACGAGTTAACGAACAAGAGAGTTATTTCTAAGCCATGTAAAACTTCTCTAGCTGGCCCAGTGATGATCTAAAGGACAGATGGGCATTGCACAATGGTCCATAACCTAACTCAATCGGTCAAATGTCTGTAACTTTTGATCTAGTAAACAGTTTTGAGTTTGGTAAAAAATATGTTGTAGGCAAGGAGAGAGGGATTATTTTAAATCGGGCAATTGAATATATTTTAGAAACATTTCCAAAGTTGACTACTTTTCATATCTTTCGATTTTAGCTAGGAAACTTTTTCATATTTTTTTTTTGTTGTTCTTAAAATCCTCCAATGACAGACCTTCGATTGTAAAAAAAACCTTAAAAATTATTCAAATTTGCTAAATGTCATTGCTTTCCTCAGCATTTCGGCTATTTTTGTGTACTCTAACTATCTCTCTACCTCTCTTCCCCTACCTCTCTTACGCTCTGCACCTAATTTGCATAAAAATTACAGTATTTTGGTTGGAAAATCCCTTTAAATATTTCTGCTACTTGAATATTGTTCTTAGCGCAAGAAATGCACTTAACTTTTGGACTTTTAACCGCAACCACGGCTACTGCCAAACCCAACAACGTTCGCCATTCACCACTGCCAACGTTCCATTCACATTTCGACTCATTGCCTGAACAAGACGGCAGCGGACGACAACACGCAATTTTTTGTTTTTTGTAGCTTTTGGAAAAGGATCAGACCGGAGAACGGAGCAGTTGGAAATTGCATAAACAAGAAAAACCCCAAATAGAAAAATTGTACAAACCAAATTGTGCTCATAAATAAAAATGCGAAGAAACTAAAATACATTGCAACCATTACAATCAAAAACGTACACACACACATACACGCAGAGAGAGACAGTCATTGGTGCATATCCTTGAGGCACCACCACCAACTGTAGGAAGCCCGGCAGAGCGGAGTACCGAAAGGAGTTTTTCACATAAAAATAAATAAAAACGTTTTCTAAATACACTCAGTCAAGTAGAGTACACACTCGAGTGTATTTTCCCATAAAATTTCATACAATTTATTTGCCGTTTTCTTCTACTCTTTTGCTATTTTTCTTGTCTTACGTTTTTTTTTTTCATTTCATTTTAAAAGTGGATTTTCTATGGGGAATTGAAAACGGAAATCGCTAATATGCGATTTTCGTTATACGCTAGTGGTGTTTTTTGTTTGTCTTCTGCTGTAGCATTAAAGCATTGCATTTCTTAAATTAAAAATAGCTTCGTTTGAATGCGTCTTGTGTTTGTTGTGTAAAAAACCGAAATTGATTTTGGTAAACTGGTTTTTTTAATTTAATTGCGAATTTTGTTACATTACACAGGGGGAATATTTTGTGAAACGCTTTAAAACTGAAGCATTTTGAAAAATTTAAATATCATTCATTACAGATATTGGGAAAAAAGAAATACACAACAATTAAGAAAACATCAGACCTCGAGCTAGACTTTTAGAGACATTTGTCAAAATTCTCTAGCTTCTTTAGGCCAAACAGGAGATTATGAAAAGTTATCGTTAATGAAAATGAGCTACAAACCGTTGAATGTGTGCAATGAAAATAGGATTCCAAAATGTTGTTTTCTGGGGCCCATTGACATGGCCCCTTAAAAGGAAATTGGACCCCAAACAGATTAGTTTTTGTTTTCTGTATGAAATTTCATATTCCGTGCATTGGTGTGCATTTTCCATGCAGACATGTGTTCTGAGTCCATACAAACCCATGAAAATTATCCAGTTTTCACATTTTGGGGTAGTACTCACGTTTGGGTTACATGAAAGTTGGGCCCAAAAACTATTGGGGTCTCAATGTCGTAGCAATTTAATAATGAAAGTATTCACCAACTAAAAATACATTTTGGCCCAAAAAAAAAGTAAAATTTTGTTCAACGTGTAATTTTTGGGTCCATTTTTATTTGTGATTTAGTGGGTTCTTTTTCATGGGGTCCATATTCATTCCGCCTAAAGAATAGATATCTAGTGAAGAGCTAAAGGTTGCTGTTGACATTGATCTAAAGTAATACTTAGCGTCCATATTTAGACTAAAGAAAATTGAGTTAAAACGAAGGTAAACAAGCCAGGCGTGCAACGGTATCACACGGAGGAATGATATAATTCATGGTTGTCAACCTCTAAAATGGATGAATTAGCCAGGTATGAATCAGACTCATAAAGAGCAGAGCAACACCGAGAGCATGACATCCCTTAAAGAAAGGTGGACTAGCGTAGAGATAAAAGTTCAGGTTGGTATGCCTTAAAGCGGGATGAAGTAGCCGACGGAAATGAAAACTCCAAAGAGGTGGAGCCGGGAGCTTATTACTGCAGTGGTAGGTCTTCTTGGCCTCTTGTTCGAAGATGATTTCATTACCTTTACACTCATAGAGAATGTATGGTAAGGCCCCACAGAGTCTGCTGTAGGTGAATTTCACAAAAAAACATTCAACCACCAGTCACAGTTCAAAGTTTGATATTTTGCCGAAATAATTTGATGTAACAAATGTGTTCATCACTTTTCAATCAACCTAAATTTCTAACAGAATACACTTGTGACTGCTCTCTTAGAGCCGACCACTTCTCTTAAGTCATGTAAGAAAGAAAAGTAACAGACTGGCGAGCCATTTCTAAGAAGGCGACCAAAGAACCATAAATTGAGACAAACGAAACGAAGTTAGAAGCGATAATAGTTTGTGCTATATTTATGCAACAAGATGTCAGAGTGAGAGCGTTGGAAGGGTATGCAACGACAAGGGCTGTTCTATGATTTGTGTGTTACGCAAACACTTTGTACTTCTGTTTGTTTGTTCGTTTTTTTTCAGTTATTTCATTCTTTATATCAAACAATACTTTGAATGTATAGTTTTTTGTTAACACGGAAGAAATACATGAAATACATGGAAAAAAATAATAAATAGAAATTTCCATGTTACAAAACAATTTTACAAATTAGCAGGAAACGATGCATGACTACACAAACAAACAAAAAGAAAAACGATGAAGTGTCGATGCTACAGACCAATTGTACTACCCGCTTTGTCGCTTGAGCAGGCTTCTCTCTTCTCTCTTCGCTCTTACTCTGAAATTTTATGAGCGTCACAAATAAAAAAATAGATGCTGTGTAGCGCCTTATAGCAACGCTTTTAGCGCCATATTATAGCAACGCTTTTAACGCCATATTATAGCAACGCTTGTAGAGCCCCATTATGGCAACGCTTGTATCGTCTTATTATAGCAACGCTTCTAGCTCCATATTATAGCAAGGCTTGTAGCGAACAGATTGACTTCCACCTAAGGAATGGAGATTGTACACATATTTGTTATACACACAACTCAGAGAAATGTATAAAGGCTATATTGGTCTGTAATCCTATTCATGTAGTCAATGTACAGGTCTCAAATGCGAGGCTACGTGAAAAATATATCTCCACATTAGCGCCTCGGTAGGCGAGTTGGTAGCCTGCTTGCCTATTAGTGGCTTGTGGCTTTGATTCCCAAAAGAGGCTTTGGTCTGTCGCTGGAAAAATCTAGCCAAATGGTCTTTGTTTACCGGTTTGCCCGTGGAACAAAAAATATGATATAAATTTACTTTGTATTGTAAATAATAAGTACCTCGACATAGACTCCTCTCTGGCTACAGCGATATCTAGCCAGCATTTCTTATTTTTCACTATCTTCCTTGTAGTACAATTTCTCAAATCATCGACGCCATAAATCTGTTCCCATACGATGGCATCATATTTTCTTAACATTCCATAAACACTCAGTTTGACTTACAATGCCATACAATAAACTCCCGTGGTGAATTTTTGTTCGTTTTAAACAGCCTGAGTAGAGGAAAAAACAGTCGCAAGCCGATGATATTATTTTTGGCTTCCTCACTTTTGTCTCAGCAGTGTGGAGCATGTAGAGCATGAAGCATTGCGATGGTTAGTTTAGGTTAATATGGCAGCCCCAGACGTATGCCACTTGGGTCCATTAAGAGTTCCCGGTAAAATATCATGTATTCGTCGCCCAAACATTTATCCCAAGTTTACTGGTTCTGGACATATTTTTACAGCCCAAATTATTGCCGCAATAAAGTTGTCTCTCATCTTTGGAGAGACCGGATTTTGTCTTCTAGAATTTCTAGACGAAACTATCGGTAGTAGACTTCTGTTGAAACCTTGAAGGTGTATCAGAATGGAACAAATCTAGCAAAGACTTATGTGAGTCTCGTAGATGATTGAACTTCCTCTCACCTGCAGAAGGTACTACAGAAATCACTCTCAAAATCCCTCTCCCCAAATAATTGAGAACAAGAAACTTCGTTTATCCATATCTTTAGAAGTCCAACAACCAGTCTCCACCACAACTGCTTAAGTGATATTACAAGTAGTTATTATTTAACTGTTCAAATGTACTTGTAGTCTTCTAATGGCGAAAGAAATAAAGAAAAAAAAATCACCGTACTCAGCCATTTAAAATGGAAATGTGCATCTTCAGAATGCGGCGATTGTCATCTTTTGCCGGTTGCTTGATTAGAGAGAGTTGTCAAACGAATTGTATGCGACACTAATTTCAAGTGTCATTCATTATCATTATCGCGATTCTTGCGGAATTTGTTTAAGACTCAAGAGCCAAAAATTTGAATTTCCTTCCGACGAAAAATATAAATTCTAAACACACACACTCACACAGATACAGACGCAGATAGACAAAGCGACAACAATCTGAAAGTATATGCAGAACAATTGCTTTTGTGTGTGAAACGCATTCAAATTTTTGTGACAGACACTGCCATGAGAAATGTGTGCCAAACTCAATGTCCTCCTCCCTACCCTACCAGCACACTTTTCATATTTCATGTTCTATTGTGCTTCATCCCCCCCGTACGGGGTGCAATACATGGACAACTATATTAGACTTGTGTTGCGGTTTAGCGAACTGCAAGAAACGAAATCCCGACGCCACAATGTCTTCTTTTAAATGTAAGACTTGTGTGTTTAAACGCTTAAGACACCCGGCAATTTTGCCCGGAAAAGAATTGTGTGTGTGTGTGTCGGTTGGAGGTTTTTCGCATTGAAACAAATCTTGATTTAGTTTTTTCCTTATTTAATTTCCGTTTTTTGTGTGGAAAAAAAAAACTTAAATGCAAACAGTTTTGGTCCTTTTTTTGAAATTTATTTTTTGTTTCATTTTTAAACAACAAAAAAATGTGTTTAGTTTTTGTATATTTTATGATTGTGTCGCGTGCCAATGGCTTGTAAAAAAAAATGTGTGACACACACATACAGGCTTGTGATTATATATGCAAACGGCATATTAGGGTGGGTCGGTGGAATAACATGTTAAACGATTTTCCAAAAAATCTCTACTTATTTTCAATGACTTGGGGTCTCCAGATTGGTGGCACTCTAAGAGAGAGCCACCCACTCTAATGTTCATATGTACTCTAATCCGATTTGTGCATATGTGTGCGTTCTCCCTGACAAACTGTTAGTGATGCAGTGAAACAAACTCACCAAAAAAAAAAGGAAAAGAAACAGCAAAAACGTAAAGCAATTGTTCAAACCTGGCGCCAAAATGTATCCGCGTAATTTGTGTGTGTGTGTGTTAGTTGCTTTTTGTTCCACTCTCCATAGTTACAAGTGCAGTTTTTTTTCTCTCTCTCTCTCTCTCTGTGAAACTTCTATAAATGTGCATGAATATGTAGGTACACAACTGTCGTGATTTGTTTTAATGAAAACTTTAATCAAACTCAAACATTAACATACTCGGAACACTCGTCGTGTTTTGTTGTTGTTGTAGACTCGTAAGTTTGAGCGAGATTTCAGCTCTTATCACATATGCTAATTAGTTGCAGAAAACTATTATGAATACCTGAGGCGCGAGTAATATATGAATAACTGAAAATGACCGTTGAAAAATGTTTAAATATACTAAACAGATTACGAACCTGCGTATACTACCAATCACACATAAGCCGCCCTATTTGCATGGCTTCCAGATAGATGGAGCTGCGGCAGAATGCTACACATACTCACAGTTTACTGGCTTTATGAACACCGGATGATATATGAATTGTGGCCGCCATAACAGGACATGGCTCGATTAAAAGAAACGATCGGATACTCCTAAAGCTGTGAGAATGACCAGGTGGCTTCCACAACACATCAGCCCTACACGTGCTGATTTTAGTTTAGTGAACAGACTGAGATCAATATTGGATTGCTGCTTCGATAAGGACCTAGCCGAACTGGCGAGCATCAAAACGATCTGGTTTAGAAGATGATGTATTACTCTTGATAGTTTTCGAGCAATATACTGTTTAGGATCTTGTAATGCAGATCTATTGTTGCATCTATTTTTTTAGAATTTTATGACACCGACTTTATGTTGAGCCGGCCTGAAGTGAATATAACTTTCACCAGCGAGTGAAATTCAAAAAAAAAAACCATTGCCACCATTTAGAGAGACGTTTTAATGGTTTCGAGCCAGCTTTTTTGTGATTATTTACTTTTTTTTATTTCTAACAATGATCCATGATTTATTCTTCTCAATCGAAATGAATGAGAATCAGAAATTCCAAATATGATTATAATGAGTGAGAAAATGGAATACAAAACGCTGAATCAAAGGATAATCAAATCATTATTTCATTATTATCTTATTTTGCGAAAAATATTCAACGTTTGAAACATTGTTCTTTGTGAGTGTATGAATTCTGACGGAGACACAATCATAGACGAGAAAGCAGACAGCAAATGATTGCATAATTACAGATGTGTTTCCTTTGTATTTGATGTGGACCTAGTAGATAATAAATGCTCTTACACAGAGCATAACAAGAGTACCTCAACAAATTATTCATAACTTAAGAAAGAAACAATTAATTTATACAATTCGCTTAAAAGAAAATATAAAGAGTTACAAATATTTTTTCAATCAACCAAAACTAGGGGAAAATATTCCCTCTGAAATTGTAGTACCGATTAAAATGCACAAAAAGTCAAGATTTAAAGTAAGTTAACATTGTTAATAACTGTGCAATTGGTAAATCGAATACAAATGCTATAATTGCGAAGATTTGAACAAATTTAGTGATACATTTTTTAAAATTTATTCCAAAGAAATTGAAATAATTCCAATTCGATATTTTATGAATTTTATTCCAACAAAAAAATTTAGGGAAAATCTAATTTCCGGCTTTACTTTGTTGATAACTCTGAAATGTTACTTGGGATTCATAGACACCGAAGGGAATAACTTTAACTAATTTATTAATATATTTTCTAAAATTTATTTCAAAGAAATTAGACAATTTGTTTTGAAGTTATGATAATTTAGGTATCGAAAAATATAAGTTTTGAAAAAACAATTTTTTTTTAAAAGAAGAAAAATATGAGAAGATGTCAAATTGTCGAAAAATTTAATTTTTTAAAAAAAAAACAAAAATCTTTTAAAAAATCCTATACATAGAAAAATAAATGTTGTCAAGCAACGACAATTTAGGAATTTTTAAGAAAAATCCACAGAAAAAAATACAGGCAAAAATATACTAAAACGAAAGATTTACACTAAGTTAGTAATAAATTTTTTTAAAATTTATTCCAAAGAAATTGGATTTCATTTAGATTTTTAATGAATTTTATTTCACAAAAATAGGGAAAAACAAATTCCCGGCTTTACTTTGTTCATAACTCTGAAATGTTACTTGGGATTCATATACACTAAAGGGAATAACTTTAACTAATTAAGTTCTATATTTTCTAAAATTTATTTCAAAGAAAGTAGACAGTTATTTTCCAAGTTACCACAATTTAGGTCGCGAAAAATTTTATTTCTAAAAAAAAAAAAATATTTAATGAATTTTATTTCACAAAAATAGGGAAAAACAAATTGCCGGCTTAACTTTATAAATATATAATATTAATAAATATTAATTTTAACTAAGCAATAAATTTTCTTAAAATTTAATTAAAAAAAATTAGACAATTAGTTGTGAAGTTATGATAATTTACGAATCGAAAAATTTAATTTTAGAAAAAAATATTAAGGAGAATATATTAAGGATTTTTAAAAAAAAATCACCAAAAAGAAAATAATCACAAAACATTTTAAAAAAAATCTGAAATTGTTGTACTCCGGGGTTCACAGCGCATAAACATTGTATGGTGGTTATTCATTACATTTTCTCTTTTTTTTTGTAGCATAGTGTATGGTATATTTTAGAATATTTTAGATCTGGTAAATTAAACGCCTCAAACGGCTTGAAATATTACGTAGGATTTTTGGTTTTTAAGCAGTTCAGGGAGCGTATCAAGTAATCTGACCGCACTCAGTAACTTCACAGGAGCATTGTGTAAATGCATTCACAGTCCCCCAGCTCTTTTACCGGAATATTCAGTTACTGCACTTTAATCGATTTATTATTTCATTATCAGTTAATAATGCTTTGCCACCCAGCCAATGGCTGTCTGTGTGTGTGTGTACGAATGTTTTAGCCTTTAATCCCATGTGATCAATTTTTAGTCTATGTAAATTACATTTACGCTTTGGTTATTTTAATTAGTTTTTAATATTAATTCAACATTTGTAATGTTAATTCCACATTTTATTATTTAATAGATTTACGTGTTTTTTGTTGTTGTATTACTTTACTATTTCCAATGTATGTGTAAACAACAACAACAACAACAACAAAAACATTGAATATTTGAATTCAATTGCTGTCGGGAATTAATTCAATAAATAAATGACTGATTAAAAAAATAAGGAGACAAAAAAAAAACGAAACAATACAAAACAATTCCACAGGACGATCAGAAAAATGTCAATAGATTAATATAACCGCTTTAATTTGATAATTAAAATGAGTAGAGGATAATGAAAAAAGGCAAACAAAAAACCGCTCAAAAACTCTTTTATATAAAAAAAAAATAAAGCAAAAAACTAAACACTGGGTAGGACCACACATTTTAATTGACCACCGCCATACTTTAATGCAGCTTTAATGCTATTTCGAAAACATATTTTACAAATTTGTCCATTAATTATCGACATTTAGCACCTACTTCACCCTCGGTGTAATGAAATTAGCAAAATATTTGCTCATTTATGGGCTCTTCTCAATGTGGTTGTAATTACACTTAATTAATGGCCTAATAAAATTACAATTGTCTAAATCTGAAATGAACATTAAATTCATTTTAAATACCAGCCGCCATAATAGAAAAGACATTTAACAAAACTGCCATTAATGCCACAAAATTAATGTCCTTCACCGCCAGAGTAGCTGACACAAGACAACCTGAAGTCTAACGTTGGCCGAAAATGGGCCTACTGATGGAAAGTCTAAATCATATAGTACGAAAATTTGCGACTAAGGCGAGGTCTTCACATCAGGCTGGTGTGTGTAAAAATGAGTTGTTGAGATCGTGGCGAGTTGATGGTTCAAGCACTGACGGACACACTCTTGTCAAGTGTGATCCACTAGCAAGTCAGTCTTACGAACTTGTAGTACAAACTTGAGAACAGCAAGAGCCTTGGGTACCGCATTTCGGCCAAAACAGCTTCTTATTAAACGCCCGGTTTGGGCTACTTAAGCTTTCTTGAAGGAACAGATGGGGAAATTAACTTGTATCAGTGAGCTGTGCATGATATAAATGGCTGACCCACTGATCGGAACATAATATTTACATGAATCGTACTGGCAAAGTCGTCAGCATTTATGAGATGGAATCAGACGTTGGAAAATGTTTGATGGTCGTACCAGGTTTCGGCCTGGGCCTGGGCCTACGGCAACACAACATGTTGAATTATTTCCCAAAGTCGTTCATGCAATACGATACCGATTTCATTACTTCGACTGGGAAAGAGCTGATACTCTCCAAATAACACATGGTTCAAAGAGAAACCTGTAGATGGGCCACCCTTTTCTAGTTAAAATGAAACAACGATGAAGTTTACACCGTATATAGACCTCGGTGGCTTTTTTTTTAATTTTGTTCTTACTAATCAAAATCTAACTTTGATTTCCATTTAATTTGAGTAAAATTCCAATTACTAAACTTGCTGGCCAGATATAGAAATACCTGGAACATTACATCAGATATAAACCGAAGTTGTCAGAGAGGTGAACCATAATAGGTCTAGTAATCATTAAAATCTAGAAAATATCTGTGGTTTTCATGAATAATCAGTTAAGTCAATTTTAGGAAATTTTGAGTTATTGATGATAAAGTACGAAATTTTCCATTGAAGTAAACTGTATTTAATAAAAATGTATCGTTACTCTGTTTTCTTTGTTAACAACAATTTAAGTTAAGATTTTCACAGAAGCCACAATTTTAAAAATTACTTATTTTTCCTCTCCCGAAAAGTTTACTATTAAAATTTATCTTGTTATACGTGAAAAGCACAAATATGGCCACGATGTCGAACGCAAACGGAAAGACAACGTTCGCTTGCTTTCTAAGCGACCAACAGTTGATTAGTGGCTTCATTGTCGTTCTACATCGTGGCTTAGGTTGTGAATTTTGTGTTCGTGCCAATACAAATCTGATTTTTCTCAATATCGAAATCGCTGTTTGTCGCTTACAAAGCATGCGACCAGTCCTGAACTGTTCGTAGTTCAACTTGTTGTAATTTCGGCTACGAAGCCTGACTGGAGACTATATTTTGGTACCACCGGAGCCAGAAGCCCCTGGACTTTGTCCAGCCTGGCTGTTAATGTGGTCCCTTTATGGAGCTTCGTGGCGGCTATTAGTCGTAATATTTGTGGTCAATAAATTTACATATAAATGTATTAAGTTACGAAGAATTCTTTGACCTTCTTTTAAAAAAACCATAAAAAATGCTAATTTTAAAAAACAATGGCATCCGAATAATATATTTTTTTAGTTACCAGAGAAATTTTTCGAAAATTTGTTCTTGCCCCATGGCATCTGTGCCTGTGTGTGTTATCACAAATACATGCACATACCTAGTTCATATGTATACAGAGGATTCATACTATGTACATATATAATTCTAATAAATTTTAACTAATATCATATGTTAAATCAATTATAGTTGTTGTTTTTTTCTTCTGCTGTTCATTTCCACAAAAAACTATTATATATTAAATATACTAAATTAATTATAACCAAAGATAACTACAACCCCAAAAAAAAAAAAAAAACAATATATATCGCAAATGTCACAGATATGCCCGGTAAAGTTTAATAAACACAAAAAAAAACACACGCACACACTCGCCTACACACATACATAAACCAATTAACTTTATGGCCAATGTACAGCTGCCAGGGGAGTCATAGAACGACACATCTGTTCGCTATCCATAAATGACCGGCCGCCACTCCTGCCACCCACTTCTCAAATAATAATAGTCAAAATCAAAACAAATAAAAATAATTCAAAATAAATGACTGTTGTTTGTTTCATTTTCACTGAAAATACTAAACTGACAATGGACATATGTCCATAAAAGGAAAACAAATTTAAAGGACCGGAGCTGGCAACAAGGGGGATACCCTACACAAGTCCCATGCTGCAATAAATAAATATGTTATTAGGGGAAATATAAAAATAATATCCATTCCTAATGTGAGCCTTAAAGTGCGGGGAGTCCAATATATTGGCCTAGAGTTTAGTTAAAATTCCCAAAACCGTTCAGCCAAAGACGCGAATGGAACACTGGGATTCCAAATAAATACGAAGAGTGCCAAGGATGAACTAATTATACAGATGTTGTTCCAGTCCGAACTCTTTTCTGTGCTGAAAACAAAGTTATCTGTTGTTTTCAAGGGGAAGGGGAAAGCGAAGGTCCTTAGAAGCCAGTCCGTAATAAATAAATAAAAATCTTAATATATATTTACCCTCGACACTGATTCACTGATACACTGATTCACTGACTCTGTCACGCAGTACGTAGGAATTTAAATAGGCATTCTATAATTCTATAAATAATAATAATAAAAAAAATAATATTTTTTTTTTGTACAGAAATTGTGTTTTCCCCAAATTTTTTTTTACAAATTTTTTTTTTCAACAAAAATTTTTTTTAAAAAATTTTTTTTTTTCAACAAAATTTTTTTTTCAACATGATTTTTTTTTCCACAAAATTTTTTTTTTTCAAAAAAATTTTTTTTTTCAAGAAACATTTTTTTTTTCAACAAAATTTTTTTTTTTCAACTAAATTTTTTTTCCATATTTCAACGGGCGCCATAGGCGCATTACAACTTACTAGTAATATAATAATAACAATAATAATAATTATAATTATAATAAGAATAATAATTCCTAAACTGCATTACTTAAATTTAGTTTTAAACATAACTAAAAAATGCTCTCCAGACATCCAGGACGACTATTTTCCCTGATGGATCAAATAAAAAATACAGTGTACACCTAAGTGACTGATAATTTCGTCAGCTTATGAGAGAAATACACAAGAGGACTGAAGAGGATTGGTACTGCAAAAAGTAATCCGTTTACGAGAGGTGTCTGCTTAAGAGAGGTGTCCGCAAGGAGAAAATACACTATCATAGAAAGGATCATTAAAGACCATGGGTGGCTGTAGTGATCATAAATGGTGGTTTAAATCCAACAGAATTTCTAATTCACCATTGATCAACAGTAGAACTATTTGTAATTCTGTGACAATATGCTCCACACCGTCAAGAGGGTTTTAAGAATATAAAGTTTGTACCGAGTTCTAAGTACATATAAGCTGACACACTACTCTGAAGTACACTATAATCAGTGATGGATATCGCCTGTGAACTGTAGTATTTTTTCTTTTTTTTTTACCTTTTCTTTGCCATACATAAATATTAATTTGTTTATTTGTATTCACATTCACATTCACATACACATATATGTTTTGTCATTGCTGACGAGTGTGTTAGCGTGGAAACATATGTTAAATATTATTTATTTTAAAACATTTGTAAATAAAACAAAAAAAAAATTGACTTCTACAGCAATAGAACTTGGAATTTGATGTCGTCATCAGTCAGTTTTCATTTTATTCATATTATTTGCCAGTGTACACTGGGATATCCCTCATATTATTGGGAATACATGTCTTCTCATTTGGCAAATGCTACTGGCAGATTGTAACGAAAAACTTAATAGTGGCAATTATTTATTTTTAAATAAGTCTAGGGTCATATTCAACAAGAAAAACATTAGTGCCCTCATTTTGTAAAATGTAACGTATAAAACGTTGCACAAAATATCCGGTTTAATATCTTATACAGGGTCCGCCAAATAACTTTTTTTTTTGAAAATTCTATAAAAATAAAAAATTTCTTTTTTTTATTTGAAATTACAATCCTTCTGGTTAATAATGGAAAATAATATCATTCAAATGGCTGCCTTGGTTGGCCATGCAGTAGCCTAACGACATCAGCTCTGCGGCTGATAATGAGATCTTCAAAAACAGGGCGCAACCCATCGTCCTGTTGAGACCAAATGTTGCCAATATCCTCCTCTTAAATTTTTGTAAACAAAAATTCGTACAACATGGCCCGATAACGAAAATAACGAAAACTACTGGCGGACCCTTTATATTTCGTTTGAAATCTGCTTTAAATCCAAGAAACACCACATTCTATAAAACAATTATACAAAAACTGTCATAATAAATGAAAGGCATTTCGAACAGAAACGAAATTTACGTTTTCTAAAATGCCAACATTAATTAAATATTGTCAAGCGCTCCGGCAGGCGAGTTGGTGGAGTGTTTCGCCTATCAGCGTGGGGGCAAACGATATGTTTCTGCAGAAACATACAAAGTAGGCATGACATTAATCTGAAATCCTAGTTTCATTTTAATAAGAAAACATCATTGACAGTGATTCTGTAGCTTTGTTATTTCTGTTTTTTTTTTTCTTTCAAGCAATTGTGTGTAAGTTAGGGTTTTTTTCATTCAAGCAATTGTGTGCAGGGCTGTGGAGTCGAGCCGAAATTGTTTAACTCCGACTACAGAATTTTTCAAGAGACCGACTCTGACTCTGGAGTCGACTAAGACTTCAGCTGTTCAAAAACGAAATATAAAAAATTTTGTTTCCATCCACTATTCCCATACTTCATCTCATACTGAGGTGTGTTTGTATCTTAAAGATAAAAAAGATGAAAAGATTTCAAATTTTGAAAAAATATTAACAGATTAACTTGTTTCCAATACATTTTATTTATTTTATGGGAAATGAAAGTACATAAAACTCGAAGTCGGAGTAGAGCAAATTGTTCGGCGCCAGATTCCGACTCCGGGCATATTTGTCAGACTCCGACTCCACAGTCCCAATTGTGTGTGCGTATGTATGATAGGGCTTTTTTTGGTTTTCCTTAAAACTTGTTTATTTTATATCAAATTGGCTTGAAATATTAATCACTCTACAAGAATGAAACAAACAACGAATTTTGATTAATATTAAGGAAACGATATTCACGATCATGATCTCACAGCTACTCTAGTGTTAAAATAGGGTGGTGGATGAATGTTGCTAGACTTTCTCTTGACAGAAATGCCACGAAAGGTAATCTCTTTCAACACTGTTTGGATAATAAAGTGTATCTGGATAATAAAGTGTATCTGGATAATAAAGTGTAATAATATAATTGTATTAAATTGAATCTCACTCGGCACATCCATTAAGGGATCCTTTCGTAGATGGTTTACATAGATGTTAATTGAAATCATTTTTGAATATTTAATAAATTTAAGAGAAAAAAACTATGGGGACATCCTACAATTCGAACATCTGTCATTATTTCAGCGGCTGTTTTGTTTGCATATCAATATCACCTACCATAAAATAGAGTATATATGTCTCTCAAGTGCTAAATGGAGTTACTTCAAAAAGTTCATATATGAGTACATTCTGGGCCAAGGTAGCTGAATTGATAGCAATTACGCCCATCAGCCTTAGAGTCATTATTTAGATTCCCACTGGAAGATATAGACGTTCACTGCGACATATGGACATATTAGTCAAATGTTATCATTGGATAGAAATTTAAGAGTATACATTTTGTTCTAAATTACTTTGGGCATACCTCACTTAAGACCATCAGTAGATACGGGTGTGTTAGTAAGTTTCCCGTTTTTGTTTGTGCCTGCAAAAAGTTTTTTGTGGAAAACGCCCAGAAATGCGCACCGATTTTAGCTATTGAAAATTGTTACTACACGATGGAAATAAACAGCCTCTGTAACATATTGTCCCAAACATATTTTGCAGGCAACATAAATATGTTTGGAGCAGATCCCAAATATATGAAATTAACCTGGATTTTATATGTAGAAGTGTCACACACTACCCAGCACTGTATGAAAGTCCAACGAATAATTCCTATCCCAACGTTTCCTCCAGCCACGAGTTTCATTCCAACTTAAATTTATTTAACTGAACCTTTCAATAATCTTCTTGATAGAAAATCGTTAGTATTACTTCATTTAAATCAGAAAATGGCACAAATGTCGATATATCTCTTCAAATGCATGCCCGTATCCTTGCCTCATGACTTTTTGCCCTTTTCGGTTTATTTTACTGGCAAACAGAAGTTGTCAATTCATTACAAGTATTTATTGTATGTCAATTTCATTAGGCTTTATTTACAGTATTGTTTTTTTTTGGAAAAAAAAAAAAATTCGATCATGCTCAAAATCTTTAGTTGATGAAGTCCAATTATTTTTTCGATACACTGAGAAAACCAAAACATGACTTTGTGAAGGTCATTATTACATTAAGCAAATAAAAGACTTTGTCGAGACATGAAAAACTCTAAGGACATCAGAAATACAGAAATTTGAGAGATGTTCAATGTTTTCAGAGACCACAGGTTAACCACTTTCACTCCACCAGGACTGCTACCAAGTGATCTGTTTTCCCAGCTAGGATATTCCCACCCCCCCCTAGTCAGTCAGAAATCAAAATTTTCCCCTTGGATAACTTATCTATGGGGAATCATAAAAGCTCTTTCTCCCAGTGTATCCCCGGACGCAATCAACGCATTGTCGGCCAGTGCGTTTTGCAAAACTGCAAACGGAATTTGTTGCAAAAGCCGGAGGAGAACAGAGTAAATTATTTGTATTGTGCCAGTCGTTGTTAAATAGAATTAAAGTGTTGACAGTGACACTCAGCGTAATCATCATCAACAGCGACACAACTCCACTAACCAACACCCCCACCCCCCCCGCTGACACCCTACACAATCACACAACATGTAGGAGTGCGTGTGTAGACCTTTTGTTCTGCCCCTATTATTATACATTTGACAGAATGTCAGACACTGGCTAAAGCAAAATAACAACAACAGAAAAAGTCTCATCGCAAATTTGACTGCCACAGTAACAAATGTGAAGTGTAATTCCATGTGACAGTCGGTCGGTCGACGTTGCCATTGTCATCGTCATCATCATCATCATCAGTGTCACTCGCATGCGGTTGTAATGCTTGTTGTGATGATGACTGCCATTGTTATTGTTGTGATTTAGACAAATTCCTGTCTACCTTAGCATAAATCAGAGTCGGGACCACATACCTTCATACACATGAGCACATTAGAATGTATGACAAACCTATTCAAATTGTCAGAATCGTGCCTATCGTGCGCATCGTCAACATCAGCATCAGCATGTGAAATTCTCCTCCAACATTGCCAACAGCATAGGCGGCCGCCTCATCAACATCAACATCAGCAACAATAACAACAGCAATAAGAACAAGAACAACCAGCACCAGCATCATCAGCATCAGCTTCCACATCATTTCATTATTATTATTTTTTATAATGTGTACAACCATTCAGGCATCCTTCGTATAATTCTCATACGGTTGAATGATTACAGCAAAGGGGACATTACAATACCAACACACATACACAGACACACACACACACACATACTAGAAAACAAATGATTTGGAAACAGCAGCATAGTTGGGCATTCTTAATTGTACAACAATATGACAAATAAAAGAGGAGCACATTAATGGGCACACTAATGTTGAATGTAAAACAATCGCTGGCTGATCTTAAAGCTGAATGGGTTTTCCCCCCCGTAGATCTGAGGGTGACCATAAGCGATCATGCGAATGGACAGCGATTTTTTGGGGAAAAACTGTATTTTTTTTTCTTGTTTGGAGACGACACTTATGAATATCACTGAATTCAGTCAGTTTTTTCAGTGACAATAATTTCTCCCAATTATTTTGAATAGCCAAATGCTGCATGTGATCTGTAGCACCAGCAAATCATAAAATATTCTGTCTATTAACAAACTGTCTTTGTAACTTTAATTACCATTTAAATTTTGCAACAACTAAACCATCCACTACAGCAGCCCCATGCAAACACTTCCTTATTTATTTGTATGGCAATTGCAAACCTAACTAGGATGTTTGCTCCACCTGCATTTGACTTCGATTCACTTGGATTTTGTGCACCTGATCTGGTGGCTACATGAAGTTTCAGCACAAAAAAAAATACTCGGTCTCTCTCCCTCAATAATATCCTCATACCAAAAATCACACTTTCTGATGATCTCGCCTCAAGGATTAAATATGGAAAAAAAATTTTGTTGAAAAAAAAAATATTTGTGGAAAAAAAAAAATTTTTTTTGAAAACAAATCTTTGTTGAAAAAAAAAATGTTTTTGAAAAAAAATTCTGTTGAAAAAAAAAATTTTGTGGAAAAAAAAAATTTTGTTGAAAAAACAAATTTTGTTGAAAAAAAAAAATTTGTTGAAAAAAAAAATTTTTGCTGACAAAAAAAAAATTTTGTAAAAAAAAAATTTTTGTAAAAAAAAAAATTTTGTAAAAAAAAAAATTTTTGTAAAAAAAAAATTTGTAAAAAAAAAAATTTGGAAAAAAAAATTGGGGAAAACACAATTTCTGTACAAAAAAAAATATTATTTTTTTTATTATTATTATTTATAGAATTATAGAATGCCTATTTAAATTCCTACGTACTGCGTGACAGAGTCAGTGAATCAGTGTCGAGGGTAAATATATATTAAGATACTCCCCACTGAGTCCACACATTGAACTCACCAACAAATTCGAGAGAGATCGATGAAAAGGCAGGAGAAGAACAAACGTTAAAGACGAAACTGTACAGGATTTTTGTGGCCTTCTCGAAGAGGCAAGGATGAGTCTATAATAAACAAAGATGAATGGGAACCCTAGCACAAGGAAAGATATGCCCCTTTCGCCTCCTTCCTCCACACTTACAATAGACACAGACCTATGAATGTTGGACAGACACGAATTTATTCTTCTGAAAATATTCTCAAAATGTTCACACATTTGACTTACCAACGGTTAGGACTATACCGGATATATTTTGGATAACCAGGGATACGTAACTTAATTCAGACTAATATTTCGTATCTATCCAACATTCTTAGATCTGCGTCTATTGTAAGTGTAGATGCAGGAGAAGAAAGGGGGACGATAATGACAGGACATTTTTGAATCATCGGAAACTAAAAGGATACAAAAAAGCATGAACAACTAATCCGCACCCATCCACCGTTCGTAGGATGAGTCTGGCGTACACATAAAAAGTCGGGAGGTCTGCCCAATATTCAGTTGGAAGGATATCTCTTTAATATCTGATTAATCTTTTTTACAATCGGTATATTACCGATCACCCAAATGCGGTAATTTTGCTTCTTATCGTTCCGGTTCTTCCAAAAAGTTGATTCATCACTGCAAATTAGACAGCAAAGACAGAGAGAGAGATATAACTAAACCTTGTGGTACTCCAGCGCTCAACCAATGTTCGTTAGATGAGATCTCACATTTAACAACTCCTATGGAGCGATCTCTGAGATCATTCAGAAGGCCGTTTGACTCTGGATATTTTACCAGATGTTGGTTAGCCCTGCTCACCAAATTGGGCGTTAATATGCAGAAATGTGTAACCTCATATATCTTGTTGATCGGCAGACCATAAGCAACTTTTCAACCTGAAGGTTAAATTTCAGCACGGTACGAAAAAACGACCTAACGGACGTGCCAGCATCAAAGAACGCTTACAGAAAACAAATGCTGAATTATCTTACGGGCCCGCGTTAGTCTTTACGTTAAGGTCTCTTCTGGGAAGCACATTCAACTCACCAAGTGATAGAAGTGCCTTTGGGGTAGTCTGGAAGATCTTAACCTAAATGGTTATTGTTTCCTCAGTTGACAAATGAAAGCCCCATAACAGCTGCTATTTATTAATTGGTTCTAACTAAACCCATTGCTTGAGATATTCTTTGTGCGCTTCTAATTTTTTAAAGCTACAGCTTTAGTATACGACATTATCTCTTGCCTTAATCTACAGCGGCACCCACAACATCAAAGTAACTCGTGTCGTATAGTCTCTCTCGTGTGTCTATTCCGGAATTTTTCGTAATAAGCTGGAAAATGCACTCGTTGTCGCCAGTCAACCTTTATCCTACACAAGCAAACGTCTGAGCAGCTCATAAATTCGAGCATGTGAGTCATTGACTTGTGACACCATATTTTTTTTTGTTGCCATCCACCGACATCATTGTCGTTATCCAGGCTAAACTCACAATTCCCCTTTTATCAAACAAGAGCCATGTAAAGAGGCAAGGAGAAATCTGTCCCCCCCCCCCCACCACCTACCACACGGTAGGAAAATAGTGTCTACGTATGCATAGCACCGTTCCATAGCCCTAGAAAGATTGCCGTGTAACACAATGCACAAATGCGTGCCTTGTGCTGCCGGCAGCCTTACGAGGAGTATGTAAATGTGGGCCACAAGACAGAGACCAACAACATCTTAGACGGTATTTAGTGTAAGTTTGGCATGTGTGTCTGCGTGTGTGTGTGTGTACGCGCGTGGGATGTACATAGTTAATGAGGTCATTGCTTGACAATTACATTTGGGCCATGCGACGATGTTGTTGTGGTGGTATTTGCCATTCATTCGTTCGTTCATTGTCTGGCTAAGTCGTCTTTGCAGAGATTTTTACTTTGCCGCCATGACAAGGCAAGTGTGTGCGGTGTGGTGGGTGGCGGGTGGCGGGTGTATAAGCTCGCATTGGTCTACTTGCGTTCCGTAGTGGCAGTGGTTTATTTGGTTTATGGTTTTATTTCCGTTTCCGTGTTTTTGCAACATAAAACAGACAATACACATAAAGCTTAAAAAAAGAATGGAGGGACAGAACCGCATGCCGCATGCAAGCAACGCTTATGTCGGCTGCTATAATAAAACGCATAGTGCACCCAGACAGCCTGAAAGTATGCCGTGCTTTTTGCCTGTTTAACTGCAAATAACCCAACACAATGGCGGCCAACAATGACTATTAGACGTTTTGTCTTTGGGGAAATTCAAGTTTTCTTGTTGTTGTGCTCCGTTTCCTTTTTGTCCAGCTCCCCATAACTTGCATTCGTTCGTTCGTTTCTTCCTTCCTAATTGTATTTACCCAATTCTCTTCGGTAGTTTTGTTCGCCCTCTGCCGCTGCCTTTCATTTTATGTTCTTACTTTTTTTTTTTTCAAAAAAAAAAAAAAAAAAATAATGACATTTCATTGCATTTCTATGCCGTATATTTTCCATTTAACATAATTTATGTGACAATGGAAGATAAATTTCCATTGGAACATTTTTCCTACCACTCCATTCACCCCCCTGCCCACAAACACACTTGCTCTTGAGAACTTGAAAGGAGCCCTAGAACATATTCGAGTTTAATGAGGCGAACCTTCAGTTTAAATGAATTAAAAACAACTGCATACAATTTGTTACCTTTTTCGCAACGAAGCAACTTTTTTTTCCATTCGCTTTCACCAAAAAAAATATGCACAGAGTTTGTGTTCTCTCGCTGGCAAGTGTTTAATGTGTAATTTCGATTAAAGCGATAAATTTGAAATTTTCGTACAAACCTTTAGGAGCGCCATCTCAGCTTCGGCTTTTGTGTTGTTGGAGTTTCAGCTGAAATACAGAAAGAAGAAAAGAGGAAATGGTTAATTTCGTTTTAGTTCAGTGCATTCTCAATTACATTTTGAAATTGAAAAACTATTTTTGTAATGTCATGGGTTAAGGAGAGATGGAAAAACCTCGTTTCACCTCCCATAGGTATGCAATTGTTGACTGGCATTAATAGATTGACTTTTTTATTTCAAGACATCGGTTAAGGAGAAATGACATTTTGACCCGATGAACACCCATGATGAACAGTTACGACTTTTGGTGATTGTTTGCGAAGAGGTGGGTAGAGATGCAACAGTGTTAGCAAATGAAAATTGGCGGGAAAATTGACTTTTTAATTGGAAATTTAAAAAAAAAATAATTTTGTTGACATCATTAATTGTATAGGCACACACATTTGCCGTTACAAAGATAGTGTGTATACGTTCATGATATTTTAAAAAGAAAACCTCTGGGGAACGAGTCAACAAATAAATCAGGACTTTAAACTCCTAATAAAGGAGGTGTTATTTTGAATCACCCGGTATTTCGGTAGCTGTCACTTTTGAAGCTTTTATTCTTTGACATTTGACAAGTAGAAACTACGTCATTACTAAAAATGAAACGATACGCACATCAACAACGCATTGAAATTATTAAAATTCACTACAAAAATGGTGAAAATCTTGCAGTCACAGTTCGCAAAACTAAAGCATTTTTGGGTCGTGGTGAAGCACCTCGTCGGACCGCAATACAGAAATTGGTGGACAAATTCGAACTGTTGGGACAACCTAGTGATGTGAGGAATAAAATCCATGCATGACGCTCAAGAACCACTGAGAATATTGCCCACTCTAGCTCAAAGTGTTGAAGAAAATTCAGGTTTGTTCATTCCCAGTCCTTCTTTGAAAGTGGGCATTCCACAAACATCATTACACCGTTTTTTGCATAGAGACTGCACTCTTAAGGCTTATAAAGTTCAGATGACACAAAAACCCAAGCCAGCCGAACATCAAAAACGTCGTGTCTTTGCTGATTGGGTCCTTGAAATGCATGAAAATGATTCGGAATTTCATCGAAAAACCATCTTGACTGATGAGGCTCATTTCCACCTTGACGTAGCAACAAGCAAAATTCTCACGTATGGGTCTCGGAAAACGCAAGAGTTATTGTTGAGAAGCCTCTCCGGTTTATGGATAAAATGCCATATCTTAAACTTTTGAGTTTTTACCTAAACGGAGGTCGTATCTGAGTTCTCAGATGAGTCCTAATACAAATCCTAGGAGGAGTTCTGTATAGACTTCACTAAGTCTCGCTGTGTATAAGGCTTGAATTGTCATGTCCCCAAAGGGATTTCTCAGTAAAGTCCTAGCGGCTGTCTTAAATCTTGGCTATCCAACTATTTCTGTTCCTTTTTTATTGCCTAAGAACGGGAATAAATTTGAGACCCTGTAGCTAGCACAAATAATAATCGCCTCTCCAGAGACGAAACCCTTACCATCATCGACTAATCATTGCGCATTTATTTTCTTTTCCCCCACCCCCACCCTCCTGTCAGCGATGAGATCACCGCCACGAAACAACACTTTTTGATGGCAATTCCATTTCACAAATAAATTATGAATGTTATTCGAAACAAGAACAACAACAACAATAAAGAAACAGATGCTTTACAACAGATAAAAGATGTTCCCTCATAAAGACTCCTAACTCTCCCAAGAAATAAATATCGAAATGTGAAAAAATAAAAACGTCAATGAACAGAATGTAGGAAAAAGGGGAATGGAAGGAAAAGAAAATATGCTGCGATAGTAAATGACATACTCCTGAGGATTTCGGCACGTTCCGGCTCCATCCAAACAGAAACAAAGGAGCAGCCCACTAAGCCAACGGACGAACAACTTAAGTTATCGTAAGTTACGGACAATATTGAAACACTTATGTGGCCATCAACTAATACAGCAGAGCATTTCTCTTGTGTTTTTTTTTCTTTCGTTTTTGTATTTTACAGATACTCGTCTTTTTTGTTCTTGCTACATCTTGGTGGTCTTGTGTTAAGTCTCTGAACAATTTCCGAGGCAATCAATCTTGTTAACATAATCATGGCGCCGCCACAAAGTCTGCGTGTGCCGGAGTATGAGCCCAAGCACAAAATGAATACGCCACCACATCCCAGCCACCACTCCGCCACGAGCAGCTACTTAAGATCTGCTGCTGCTGCTGTCGTACGTACTCGTACGCTTTCAGTTTGTACAACTTGTGCGTCTCTTTGTGTGAGTCTAACTAAAGATGTCTGTCAATTTATCTTTTCCTGAACTTTTCGAGTGTATTTTAGTTTGTTCCGGGCAAGGCAACTTGGTCAATGAGGTGTCGGCAAGGCGTAGCAGTAACCTCTCTGCGGTATTGGGGGGAGTGGGGAAACCGGGCCACGCACACACACCTCTATGGAGGAAGGAAGGACGACTGTAAAGCCAACCCCAAAAAGACTGGCATTAAATGAGGCTTTAGGGAATTTTGCGCATAACTTGACGCCTTAATGCAGATACACGCAAACACACACACACACACACGCACATACACATTGACATGAAACCGAACGTGAGCCACATTCGAAATACGGGTGCCATACTCTGTGCAATACTTTTGAATGGCTGGTCCTTGCGTCTCTATTAAAGTGCGAGTCGAACTGTTGCGAATGGTAGCATTCATTCATTTGCTTGCGCGCTCGCTCGCTGCCATATGAATTCTTTACGTTTTTCTGTCTTTCTTTAATTTATTTTTCCCCATCGCTGAAACCGGAATACAGTAAAAGCTCGATTTTTGCAACCCCCGATTATTGCAACTCCCCGATTAGCGCAACCGTCATTTTTTTATATTACGGTCTTTATAAGTGCAACTTTCGAAGAAAAAGGTCGTGATAAGAGCAACTTTTTTCTGATGCACTGAAATCAGAACTTTGTTTGGAGGTCACGGTAAACCAAATGCTCCCCTTTCAACATTATTCTCTGTTCGACTCTGTCCACTGTGAACGAGCGTACAATAACTGTTATTTTACCGTTGCCTTCCTGTTATTTTTCATCCCATATTCTTAAATTTCAATATTTCAACATATATATTTGGGGCTCGGTAAGTGCAATAATCTCAGTTAATGCAACAGGCCTGATTTCCTATCGGTTGCGCAAATCGAGCTCTTACTGTATTTGCGAACACCAAAAAATGAAAAAATAAATGAATTGTGATTCATAACTCATCAGATGTATAGATTGCGAAGAGACTGGTGTCTGTCTGTCTGTAGCTTTAGGTTTTGTTGTCGAACGGGTTGACTCAATAAGAGGTGGGTATAACAAATGCGGTCACACAAAGACTTTTCTCTTAAGCTCAGACAGGCTCAATGAAAAATGGCCCAAATACCAAATTAGTCCTACAAAAATCACAAACAAAATTGTGCCATTTTTGATTATGCCAAAAACCCTTAAAAAAAAAATTTAAGACATTTTCATAATGTTTTGTTAATATTTTAATTTTCGTTAATGGACCAAAATAAGTCCGAGTTACCACCGGTTTCGTAGCGATGATTTTTGAGCGATCTTTGGGTAATTTATCATAAATTACTTGGCCTTGTTGGGGAAGTTTTAAATAATTTTGAATTATTTTTAATTACTCTGAATTATTTTAAATAATTTGGATTCATTTTAAATAATTTTTAATTATTTTAACCAATTTGCATTCATTTAAATAATTTTTAATTATTTTAAATAATTTTTAATTATTTTAAATAATTTTTAATTATTTTAAATAATTTTTAATTATTTTAAATAATTTTTAATTATTTTAAATAATTTTTAATTATTTTAAATAATTTTGAATTATTTTAAATAATTTTTAATTATTTTAAATAATTTTTAATTATTTTAAATAATTTTGAATTATTTTAAATAATTTTGAATTATTTTAAAGATTTTTGAATTATTTTAAATAATTTTGAATTATTTTAAATAATTTTGAATTATTGTAAATAATTTTAAATAACTTCGAATAATTTAAAATAATTTTGAGTTATTTAAAATATTTTTTTTAATTATTTTAAATAATTTTGAATTATTGTAAATAATTTTAAATAACTTCGAATAATTTAAAATAATTTTGAGTTATTTTTTTTAATTATTTTAAATAAATAATTTTTTTTAATTATTTTAAATAATTTTGATTTATTGTAAATAATTTTGAATTATTGTAAATAATATTGAATTATTTTAAATAATTTTAAATAACTTCGAATTATTTTAAATAATTTTGAATGATTTTAAATAATTTTGAATGATTTAAAATCACTTTGAATTATTTTAAATAATTTTTAATTATTTTAAATAATTTTTTATTATTTTAAATAATTTTGAATTATTTCAAATAATTTTGAAATATTTTAAATAATTTAGAATTATTTTAAATAATTTTGATTATTTTAAATAATTTTGATTATTTTAAATAATTTGGATTCATTTTAAATAATTTTGAATTATTTTAACTAATTTTGAGTTATTTTAAATAATTTTTAATTATTTTAAATAATTTTGAATTATTTTAAATAATTTGCATTAATTTTAAATAATTTTAAATTATTTTAAATAATTTTTTTGAATTATTTCAAATAATTTTTTTGAATTATTTCAAATAATTTTTTTGAATTATTTCAAATAATTTTTTTGAATTATTTCAAATATTTTATTTTAATTATTTTAATTATTTGGATTCATTTAAATAATTTTTAATTATTTTAAATAATTTTGAATTATTTTACATATTGTTGAATTATTTTAAATAATTTTGAATTATTTTAAATAATTTTGAATTATTTTAAATAATTTTGAATTATTTTAAATAATTTTGAATTATTTTAAATAATTTTGAATTATTTTAAATAATTTTGAATTATTTTAAATAATTTTGAATTATTTTAAATAATTTAGAATTATTTTAAATAATTTAGAATTATTTTAAATAATTTTTTTTTAGTTATTTTAAATAATTTTTTTGAGTTATTTTAAATAATTTTTTCCATTTAGAATGGAAAAATTGGATCAAATTTTTCTGACGTTGTGGCCATTTTTTAATTTAACTTTGGGTCCATTTTATGTTGGGGTAATTTTTCAGGGATTGTCTCTAACCTGCTTAGACAAATAGTTTTATAAAAAAAAAAATTTTAGGTGCATAGGATCGTGCATTTGGTTTCGGCCATAGAGAGGAGGTTTCATTGACCTATTTTTCTTTTCAAATACTGTTGGATTTGCTATTTCGGTGAACAGTCCGCTCTACTGAAGACATGGACTGGGAGGATCGTTCGGCCTAATGGCAGGCCATGCCACAATCGATCTTTTGAGGAAAATGTTCGGTAATCATGGTATCAGCTGTCTGAGAATTCAGCCGAGGCTGCCACATAAATAAAGGGATTTCCATACAGAAACCTTTCGCATAAACAAATGCCAAAACAATTGTTTTTTGTTAATAATTGTTTATATATTAAGAAACTTGTATTTGGACCACCCTTTGCTTGAGTCACTTCATCAACAACTGATGTACATCATAAACATCACCAAAGGTTGATGTCGGAGTGAGCGCTACAACCAATGCAAAGCAGTAAGCTATAACAGTTCGTGCTATATCAATGCTGCAAGAGCGGAGCGTGGTTAGGCGACAAAAAAAGGCTGTGTAATAATTTGTTTTCTTAAATTATTTTCTGTAGGTTTATTCGGCAGGTCTACTTCATAGACCACCCTCGTCGACCATCACAATGAACTCATCGATATGCGTTTGGCGTACAAGTGCACACATACATTCATAGCATTCGCATATGTGTGCAGAAAATGAAAAATAAAGTCAACCGTAAATTTATGACGGCCATAAATACAAACTAACAGGAACTGTCAAATTTAACGAAATACTCAACTACAACAGCACAAAGCCAGGTGAGACAACGACATTTATACCACCACCACCAACAACAATAACAACAACAAAACAGTTGGTATCATTCATACGTTTCACATGAAATATTCTTTCACAAAACAGATTTTTTGGCTCACAAACATTCCCCTCCGCCACCCATTTACGATTCGCCGCTTGGCAAATGGAACATGAGCAGCAGCAACAACAATAGCATTGGCAGAACAACAGCCAACACAGCACAAAATCAATCACGACAAACTTATTCAATTATTAAGTCAATTTCACATTTTCACAACTCAAAGTTCCCAGTTCCGACTTCAACTCTCACACACAAAATAAGTTCAACAAGTTGGTCGATGCTACGAATGAGTATCGAGTGTTGAAGTTAATTAACGCACACACACCCACACAGAGCCCCAACAGTACTTGCTAAACAAACAAACCAAAAAAGGGGGTGTATCGCGCACAAGAGTTGTTGTTACTTTTTGCAAAACAAAAAAAAACTGCGTACTTTTTATTTTCTAAACAAAAACAAACAGCGCTGGAAAAAAAAGTACAATCTCATCCAAAGTTTGTGTTAAACATTTAACACTGTCATCGATATCGAACGGTTTTTGCTGAATTTTGTTGAATGTAAACTGGTAACCCCCGTACCTGCCACCACCAGCACCACCGCCATCGACCCCCATCACCCGGCACCGGCACAGTTGTCGCTGGCGACAACGACGTAATATTGTGTGAGAACTTTTTTTTTTCCCAGCCCAACCAGAAAACTGGATGGATTTTGCGATTCGTTGACGTAATTATGCCAGAAATAACATTTTCAAACAAACAAAAAAAGAACGACAAAAATGCCAAACAAAATGTTTAAAAAAAAAAAACTTTGGAATGGTCTGGAATGTTTTTTGTGTTAATCATTTTCCGTTTGGTTTTTTTTTTTGCAGTTATTCATTATAATGACTGCTTTTGACGCTGCCCTTCATCGCGATGTGCTCATCGAATATGGGCCAGTTTTTGTTCAGACGAATAAATTCAATTTAATCACATCAAAAAATGATGTCAAACTTTAACGTATGGATAAGGATTTTGAACAAATGGGTTTTTTCATTTCTGAATTATTTTTGAAGTTTATTTATGTGAACATTTAATTTTATGATAATGTTAATAGTGTGTCTCCGGAAACTTGACCCGAAAAGGATCCCATGCATAATGTTGTCGTTTCTGTCATTATTAAAAAATAACCCCAAATAAATTGGGGATGTTTTCACAGTTTTCTGATAATATTTGACATGGCTCCCTGAAAAATGACTCCAATTTAGGGTAATTTTGACACTGAAAAATTGCCCCACTATAAAATTTGAACACTAGCTCCAATTCAAACTGAACTAAATGACAGAAGCATTTAAAACTTCCTTTTGTAAGGCCGAAAAAAGGGAAACACAAATTTCCAAAATTTGGGGTTATTTTTATTAATGAAAACCAACCCCAAAATAATAAAAAAGCAATGGGATAAATGACAACAAAATGATTTAGAATTATTACTAAATAATTTAGAATTTCGAAAAATAAAAAGGAAAAAAGATCCCAAAAATATGGTGGTAATTTTTGTTAATGAAAAAATGACCTCAAATTAGAATAAAAAAAAACCACACCAATTAACGACTAAATGAAATGTCCTGAATTTTCGTGTTGATCCCAAAAATCTACAAAATTTGGGTTAATTTTTATTAACGAAAAACAACACATAAATAAACCAAAAAAGCTATTGGAACAAATGGTCACAAAATCATTTAGAATTATTTTTAATAATTTAGAATATGGGAAAATATAAAAAGGTCCCACCCCTTTCGGGTGTTTCACGTGGTTTTACCACCAAAAATGCAGGCAGTATTTGACTCGGCAATCGAGCGGGTGCTCGATTAAGCGGGTGCAGTAGCAGAGGATCAAACTCATCAATTGTATTACCCTTTACATGAATGTGGTGTCGTAGGAGGTCTTTAATAACAACACAAAAAACGCAGACTAAAAAATTAATTCCGTGTTTAATGTCGCACACTTGAAACGCTCTGTCTCTGCTGGCCTAGTCCCATATAAAGAGTTTCTCATTAAGCCCGCCTTCGTCACGCTTCTCATTGTGTTTGCAAAAAGAACCCCGAACGGACTAAAGTCCATTGCCGTTTATGTTTGTTATTTAACCATAGTGTCGTTTTTTTTTTGTTGTATACCTTGTTATTGTTTGCAAGGCTAAAAGTGGCGGTGTGGCTTTCACCCCCACCCTGCACTTCACCAGCACTTTTATTCTTGACGGAAATTCTGTTGGCATCAACAATAAATAAATTCGTTTTATTTTTGTTGGCTTTAGAAAAGTAATTAAAAATATGGTGTCCTAGTTTGCCCAAAAAAAAAAAAACAGAAAAAACCCGAAAAAAAACAAGTTCCTCTTTAAGGACGAAATTATTGTTTCAACAAACAAACAGTGAAAAATGAGCAGCAAGAAAGACAAAACAGAGACGAAACAGAGGCAAAAGCGAATAAACTTATATAAACAAACCACTAACCAAGTTTACAAATTGCTGTTGTTATCATTGTTAGCATAGCCTTACATATCCTTGTAGCTGGGGCCGGCAATGGGATTGAGGTGGTGACGCTGCTGCGGCGCCGAGTGCACTGCTGTGGGATGTTGCGCAGAGACCACACCAAGTCTAAGTGTTGTATATGTAATTTCCTTTTAACCTTTAACAAATTACTTTGGCAAGAGCCTACGGAACAAATACATTGCACATCACACATCGCCCATCACCCGCAGAACACAACAGGCGGCCAGGGCGGATGGCGTTGCCGCCAACACCGCACCAAAAATGAGGCCGTCACAAAACCACTTCAAGACTCAAGCTGTCACAATGGCAAATTTTGCCAAAATGTAGAGAAGATATAGTGTGTATGTGAGTCTGTGTGTGTGTGCCTGTGTGTGAGTTTTAGCCTTGTTGTTCTGGTGTTGGTGCTGCGGCTGCTTGCCTTGTTTATGTCTTGACTTAGTTGAGTTAGAGGACATAATCAGAATCTACCTTGATTTATTGCTTTGTTCCAGTTTCTTTCTTGTGTTACCAACGACCCATCCAACGATACTCGCAAGCAGGCAGAGAGAAGCAGGTCATTACTGCGTTATTATAATGCGCCAAAATTTGCCTATATTTTTTGTGGTACATACTCTTTAATCACGGCCTTTGCTAAAAAAATACGTAAGCTTTGCCAATTTTTGGTGAACTTTAAGAACCATTGAAATCGTGATTATTTTTGGCTGAAACTTGATTTTGAGAATTTTTTTCCATGGCTGAAACTGGTTAAACAATAGGCATTTTCATTTGCTGACTTCAGCATAATTGTCGGTAAAATGCGAAAATCCGTGTTTATGCAGATAAACCGTTAACGCTTGGGCACTTAAGAACCAACATTCGCCAAGTTATGGCTGAGATACCGCCCAATTTGTGCCAAAAAGAGGTCCGAAATTACCTCAAAAACATCAATGCTTGCAGCAATTCGCATGGTGGTCATTTAAATGATGTAGTGTTTCACACATAATGTCAACGTTCAAACTTTCTAATAAAAAAGAAATATCATGAAAAAAAATATTTTATATGTGTTTTATTTACATTTACTTTTAAAAAGCAACCCTTTATGTTTTAAAATCATTTTAAATATTTTTCCAAAATAATTAATTTTTAGGCACAAAAGATAAGAAACATAAAACTACCAAAATGGTTATGTTACTTTATTTGTTAGAAGGACAGTAAATATGTCATGAATAAAATAAAACATGGTTAATGCAAATCGATGGATGCGTTTCACTTTTATTTATATCTCACGAACAAAATGACACACGAATAAGGCAAATCGATGGACGCATTTCTCTTCTATTTATAATTAAGTGAAGTCAACTCATTTTGACAAGAATTTCGGGGACTTCGTTAAGTTGAATCTGCCAATTTTAGATAACTGCCATCAATTTATGGAAATGGTCGCTTATTGTAAATCTTGCATTTAACCACCACAGAAAACCCCAAATCAATAGAAAACACAGCAACGTTTAGCTCTCTTTAAACTTCCCAGTCTCTCTTTCACTCTTAGCAAAAATGACAAACAATCTGAGAGGATATACCTGAGCAATCTTTTAGCACTGATCGGCAAAATGGCACCAGTTAATGAATTTAACGTAGGTGCCTTTGTAAGGCGGGTAAGCAAAGGCGATAGCTGCAAATATATACTGTTTGTATGGCAAAATCATAACTTATGAAGTTAATTCTCTGCCTCATTGGAAATAGTGAATCAGTGGTTTGCCAACGGAGAACTTATGCATTAGAGTTAGACAAAGTTGTGTTGGAAACATGGAAATGTTTTCCCCCAAAAAAAAAAAAGGTTTTAAAATGTCACATCACACTAATTTACTTATTTGTCGGCCCTCTATGAGAGAGCTAATGGAAAAATTCTCCCACAAAATTAAAATTTCAAAAAAAAAAGAAATTATTTATTTGAGAGATAATGTGTGGACGATTTAATTGAGGTTGATTGTGGATGGCAAGGGTGTGGTAGGTAGTGTGTAAACCCAGTGAACCCATATTCGAAACCAGATAAGATCATCAAACATTTGCCAGCGGCCACCTCGCAACTTTACGAGTAAGAAAGAGCAATCTCTAAGTCTTGTAAAGACTTCTCTAGAAAAAGCTTTAGCTGTTCGGAGCCGATAGGTCCCGTTCATTGAGTATACAAATTATATCGTGCACAGCTTGTGGATTTGAGAAAAGTTCTCCATCTGTTCCTTCAGGGAATGTTAAGGGAAAGAAGTATGTAGGTGGCCTGAGTATGAAAAGGAATATTTAGTTGCTCGTCTTTAGGGCAATAAGATCGCCGGAGGCAGACAATAAGAGGGTTTATACGATTCACTATCTTTTGTTTAATTTTTTTCTCTGAAATAGTCTATGACAACGTGGTCGTCTATTTGTTATCCCCAAAAAATTCTCTACCCCAAAAACCATTTGCCATTTATAAATTATAGAAATATCATAACAAACCAATTACGAAATTGCTAGATATTTATGGCTAATTCCCCTAAACATAAAAGAGGCAACTTTAAGAACTCTGTTTTTGTTTTATTTTTTTCAAAATATTGCATTACCTTTGACAAGGAAACGAAGCCCAAAAAAAGGACGACTTTAAAAAGACCGACACGGAACATCATCGACAAAATGACTGGCAACAAACAAACAAAATATAAAAAGCGGAAAAGAAAAGCGGGGGAAAAAAATTGCTTATACTGCATCACCAGCAGCAGTAGCAACGACGTCAACATCACTCTAAAATTTTATGAGCCTATAAAAGCGGAAGTGGGCGTGGCGTAGCTGCAGACACTGCCGCCACACCGTTGTTGTCGATAAGGACTGTTTTTTTTTTGTGCCTTTTTTCGTCTGACGGTTGGCACTTTTTTATGTGCTCGCTGCTGCATGCTCGGCTTTTTTTTGCATTTATATGCCACACATACAATCTTTATTTTATTTTTTGGCATTCAATGTTTGCCGAAATATTTTTATAGATTTTCTGGCTGTTTGTTTGTTTTTTTTTTTTGTTGTGTTCGTTTGTTTGTTTAGTTTGTTTTCCTCTTCGAATATGTTTGGAAAAATTATGGCCAACAATGGTGGCCACATTACACGGGAATGGCTGGTGTAGAGGGGGATAGGGAGGTAGGCCACAAATTTATATATACAGGATTTAAAACATCACCAGCCAACATCCGCCACCATCAGCAGCACCTACCGCCGAGCCACACAATTTGTATAGACGGTAAAATCGTGGGCGGCGGAAAGACGACAGGAACAAAAACATTTTCACCTTGAGTTGAATTATTGGCCAGCGGCACAGCATAACAAACCGCACCACAAGGATAATAGCAATATTTTGAAATTAAATTTTAAATTAAAATTTATAGTTTGCCTCAACGACAAAAAACAAAAAAAAACTACCCACCCCCACCGGCACTCATCCGCATAAATGAAATAATTTATTAACTCAAAAATAATGTTATTAAAGTTATATTTCCATAAAAAAGTGACCATAAACTCTTCATTTAACAAAAATAAAAACAGAAAAAACCAAACAAAAAAAACGCTTAGTGTGCATAAAAATGCTTACAACAATTACGGGGTTATAAAAGTTCACCTGAAACTAAGACCACAGCACAAACAACAAACAGGAAAAACGAACTGAGCTATAATTCTATTTGGCTTAATGAATTAATTTCAGGTTTTTTTTTTATTGTTTACTTAGTAAGTATAATAGACATTTGCCATAACACAATTACATTAACCCCTGGCGAAGCAACATGGGCTTAATTAACACGAAGGGCCATTCGTCCTTACCACAAATGGTACTTTGTCTGTCTAATTGGACCAAAGTGTTCAAAAAGAACATTTTATTTGTTTTAAAGCTAAAAAGTTTCAAATATACAACTCTAGATACTTTAACAGATGGTGGTTGAGCCTGCTCTCTATAACTTTATAGATTTTGAATTAACTTTTGCTGTCTATATAACTGCAAAGTCTGAGCAGTAGTAAAGGGTTTTCCAAGATCAGGCGTTGTTTTGAATCACCCGGTATTTCGGTAGCTGTCACCTTTGAAGCTTTTATTATTTGACCTTTGACAAGTAGAACGCTTCCATAACGCACTGAAATTATTAAAATTCTCTACAAAAATGGTGAAAATATTGCAGTCACAGTTCGCAAACCTGAAACATTTTAGGGTTGTCGTGAGGTACCTTGTCGGATCGCAATACAGAAATTTGGGGACAAATTCGAGCAGTTGGGACAACCTAGTGATGTGAAGAATAAATCTCGTGAACGTCGCTCAAGAACAACTGAGAATATTGCTGCTGTAGACCAAAGAGTTGATGAAAACCCAGGTGTGTCCATTCCCCGTCGTTCTTTGGAATTGGGCACTCCGCAAACGTCATTACAACGTATTTTGCATAGAGACTTGACCCTTAGGGCTTATAAAGTTTAGTTGACACAAAAACCCAAGTCAGCCGATCATCAACAACGTCGTGTCTTTGCTGATTCTTGGGACCTTGCATGAAAATGATTCGTAATTTCATCGAAAAACCATCTTGACTGATGAGGCCCATTACCACTTCGGTGGCTACGTCAACAAGTAAAATTGTAGCATCTGGGTCTCGGAAAACCCAAAAGTTATTTTTGAGAAGCCTCTTCATCCTCAACGTGTGAAAATTTGAATTTGGAGGGAAATCCTTAGTCTGGCTGTGTATTTCTCTACCAAAGAGTGTCAGCCTCTGATGTGGAAATATTAACTCGATAGATGGATAAAACTAATAAGCAGATTAAATTCCTAAAGAAAAGTACACTTTTTGCAATATTTCTCAACAGTATGACCGAAAGTGTGAGGACATCGCTTATAGGATAAGTAGCGCTAAGCGCACTTATGGAACACTGCGACCTGTCTGGAACTCCACAAATACCTCGAGGCATACTAGGGTCATATAGTTGCAACAAAAGGTGAAATTTCGACCTTTTGGCTTGTTCGACTTTTAAGATGTTTGTGAATTACAACTTGATTTCAGTCGACTTTTGGACTTTTTAATGGAAAATAATACAACTTTATTCAAACTTATGCAAATTCAATTTTAAATTGTAACAAATGATAAAAAAAAGATAAATTCAGTTTCACTTTATGGTATATAAATCAAAATGTCTACTTCGATTTGAACCACATATCCTGTCCTGATCGAAGAAAAACGAACGTTTGATGAAGCAGCAGACATCTATTAACGGAATCCATTTGCTAAGAGTTACATTATTTTCAGTATAGAAAGATATCAAAATTTCGGTTAATCAATTTCATTCCCTGTGCTTCAGATCGTGAACTTGTATCATTATGTACTTGGAGAATTACTTTGGTTAACATTTCGTAATAGCAATTACACCTGGTCTAGACTTTTTTTTATTTAAGCTATAACGGCTTTTCATCGCTGGTTGTCTTTGAAGATCTGTGAGTTCTTTAGTAGGCACCTCACTGCTCATAAAGAAGCGACCGCTCAAAAGTCGACATAATTATACCCTCACCCTACTGGTAGGAGGTGATACGGCTGAAAAGTGTAACACCTAGAAATATTCACATTAGAACCCAAGTCCCTTTGAACCAAATTCGATTCATGACTTTCTAAATCGTTTGAGCCATGTCCGTCTGTCTGTCCTGCTGGTACGCACGATAACTTTCGAAAGAGTTAAACAATCGCTCTGAAATTTGGCATGGGTTAATATTTTCCCAAAACTGCTTATGGGATTGCATATGGGCTATATGGCCACACCCCTTCGGGTACCTCCCATACAAATCTGCTATTTCGCCCACTTTAGTAAACGTGTTATAATATCAATTTGCCCACTCCGATCTTGGCAAAAATCCGTATTTAGTAAAAGTATAACTGAACAAAGTTTCTGACAAAAACTTGGAAGTCTGGCAACTCCCCTTCTGGTACCTCCCATACAAATGTACCATCCCGCCTACCTTAGAAATCGTGTAGTTACACCAATATGACCAACGCGATCTTGCCCAAATTCTGTAGTTAGTAAATCTATAGCTAGACAAAGTTTTGGACAAGAACTTGGAAGTCTGGCAACTCCCCTTCTGGTACCTCCCATACAAATGTACCATCCAATATTTTTCTATAGCATTCGGTATTTTAGGTTGCTATTATGACTTTTCATCAGATGTTACATCAAATGATGGTAGCTACGGTCACTTTTGACTTTCCGATACAAGTCGGTTTAGCCGACTGCAACTTTTTCACTGGTTTTTTACCATTTTTGTAGCAAAAAGTCAATTAATCGACTTTTCATGCGTCGACTTATACAATCCAAAGGTCGACTAAGATTTAGTCAACATAAAATCAACTTTCTTGTAAAGATGCGAAACATGAAACTCATGTTCCAAGAATTCTGAAGGTTTTCTGTTGAGCAAGAAGTTCAAACAACGACTCAAGATTTGACAAAAACCGATTAGAATCGGCCCAAAAATTTCCAATTTTCCAAATCCTATAAAAAAAAACAAATTAGATTGTACGCCTAACATCGAGAGATGTACGTGGGCTCCAACTGTGATTCCTTAACACTACGTGACCTCCTCAATGTGCACTGGTCCTAGCTGTGCCTTGCCCTTCAGTACAATTCCCCTTACCCAATTACCGAAATGGGTTAATAACGGGCAATACCATGTACGTACGTACATAGTTGCTTGTACTATTTACTGGGGTTTTAGTTGCGACTACTATATCTGTGTGGTGGGGGAGTAGGAGATGGCAGAGCAAACAGAGCGACCAGTATAACAAGATTGGAGCATACATTAGGGCGTTTTAACATGTTTTGTATCATTCGCCTTGTACTACGGCCAACATCACCACGACACCACGGGTATATTTAACATATGCGCCTTTGTTTATGATAGTGGGAGTTTTATCCTTTTTTTTTTTTGTTGTTTTTGCTGTTGTTGCTTTCTTTAGGAAACATGAAATGAATTTAAATACACATTTCTGTACGGTTTTCTTTTTTAGATTGCCACTCTGCTCTTGTTGGGCTGGAAATTGTATCTGTTAAAATATGCACATATAATTTCAATTGGAGAGTGGGGGTAATGAAGCAAGAGAGATAGAGAGCAAGTGGAAAAGAAAATAAAAGTGCAAAACATGTGTCTTTGCTTTTTATGTCTTTTCTTTTGTGGCAATGGAAAATGAAACCTATAACGAGTATTTATCCAATAATTATTTCTTTTCAAATGAAAACGAAGTGATTTGCAGGGAAATCGCATTAACGACAGGTTTATTGGATACTTAAGAGTTCCGCATAATGGTAAACACTTTGTTGTGGGGGTCGGTGTTGGTTGGATATCGAATATCGACACAAACAGTGAGTTGTCAATTATTTTTCAGGGTAACGTTTGTTGTCAAGTATTTGGTAGAATTTTCAGAGAAGTGTTTTTTGTCAATTATTTTGTAGAATTTCCGGTGAAATGTTTGTTGTCGATTATTTGTTAGTCTTTTTTTTTTTGGAGAATTAACTATTAGCTAGTGTCTTAGATATTATCTGAAATGTTTAAGAAATCCATTGTGTTAAGAGTATATCGGTATCACTTGGGTTTCATTTTATCTCAATAACATATCCGTTTTCTATTAGCAATATTTTACTTGCCATAGACTGAAAAAAATGAATTTTTATTTCAGACATGTGCAGAAGTGTTGATTTTCAACTAAGGACTTTGCTGATAACACCAGCATAACCTTCTCCCATTAGATTATATAGTTTGCTGTTAAATTCCAAATTTCAGATTTATAAAAAAAATTATTAAAACCGGCACACAAATAAACAATTCTATTTTAAAATTTCAAAGGCACTTCTTGTGATTAGTAGATTGAACTACCAAATTTTGTATGAGAGATAACAATTTATAAGATTTAAAGAAATATTTAAAAATCAATGATTAAGTAATGAAATCTGAAAAATTTTAAAAAAATGCCAATAATTTTCTGAAAAGCCTTTGCTGTTTCAAAGGAAAATATAAAAAATATGGGAAATACTAAATAATTTCTAAAAATCCTTCGCATTTCCAAAGAAAACAAGGTGCATTTGAAGAAAATCAGCCGTTAAATACCAAAGTTATGCCCGATCTAATGAAAAAGTATCTCAATTAATATTAATCATACGCTACGGTGTTTCTTAGATAAATAATACAAAACTATTTTCAAATAACTATTTCTAACTTTAGTATTTACTACTCGATTTTCATCAAACGTATCTTATTTTTTCCAGAAAGTCAAGGCTTTTTAAATGGAATCAGCAAAAAGTTGAGTCTATGAACATAAATACACAACATGAATGCTTTGTCTTGGGAATACTACTGTAATTGTATTTTAATGTAAAAGTATCTCAATTAATATTAATCATACGCTATGATGTTTCTTCCATAAATAATACAAAACTACTTTCAAATAATTGTTGATAACTTTAGCAATTATTACTGGATTTTCATTTTTTTCCCGGCAAGTCAAGTCTTTTTAAATACGATCAACAAAAATATCATTGCTATGAACACAAATACACTGAAATTGTTTAAAAATAGCCTGGATGATATTATGGGTCTCTTTCATTAGCTACATTTGAAAACTGAATATCTGTATGCTACAGTCATGTTATTGTTTGCTTTTGTCCCATGCTTTATGGCAAACCGCATGGTTATAATTATTTACTGGGAGATTATATGTATTTAAAAACTTTTGTGTGGTAAAATTGAACTTATCGCTGAGTAGAGAAATCTGACAAAATATAAAACATCATATTTGTGATGGAACATAATTTGCCCTGACAGGGCCTAGGTGTCTTTTCAATGAAATTTTGAAAGTATTTTCATATAATTGGTAGGCCGCAGAGTGGTCGGCAGTGTGAGCGAATACCGCTCAGCAAACCTGTAAATCTAATCGTTTTGAAACTAAACCATTTTCCCTATAAAACAACTGCTGGACAGCAAAAGTAAAAACTAACCATAATATTTTTTTGTCTCAAAAATCTATTTTTGGTAAATATCTTAATATATATTTACCCTCGACACTGATTCACTGACTCTGTCACGCAGTACGTAGGAATTTAAATAGGCATTCTATAATTTTCTATAAATAATAATAATAAAAAAAATAATATTTTTTTTTTGTACAGAAATTGTGTTTTCCCCAAATTTCTTTTTACCAAAATTTTTTTTTTTACAAAATTTTTTTTTTTACAAAATTTTTTTTTCGACAAATTTTTTTTTTTTTACAAAATTTTTTTTTTTCAACAAATTTTTTTTTTCCACAATATTTTTTTTTTTCAAGAAAAAATTTTTTTTTCAACAGAAATTTTTTTTTTCAAGAAAAAAGTTTTCCAATCTAGAAATTTCTATCTTATAGCTGTGACTTTTACGAAGAAATCAAGTTGCGTATGCAAAAAATCTATGTATAATTGAAAGAGTTATGATCCTTTTTATGTCAAAGTAATTATATTAATATTAATCATACGCTTAGGTGTTCCTTAAGTGGCAATTTAAAAGTGCTTTTACATAAATTGGTATAACTTTGGTATTTATGAATGGATTTTTCTCACAAGCACCTCGATCTTTTCTCAAAGCAGCGGGCATCATGAATAAATATTTTTGGGATTTTCCCCCTTTTTCCCCTAGAGCTTAGAATGGTAAAATCAATTTCATTGTTTATTGTCTGTGGATGGATTAAATGCCTCAAGCTTTCTCATTCTGTCAGTCATAAAAAAAGTATTATTAATGACCTGCAACTTCAGGGGTTTTCACTAGCCTACAGGATTCCACTAGCTTACGTTTCTTCAAACTGGTTGGGACATGTATCAAAAAATAGGCTCAGTGTTTCATGGCCAAGCTGATTAAGTGGTCTCTAGGAGCCTGACAATTTACCAGAAGCTGGGATGGAAATATTATACAGTTTTGATGAAGGGTTTTTGTGTAATTATTATACACACTAATTACCAAGTTACAGTGGACCGAAGATCCTTTCAGGTATATATTCTGTATCATTCTACCCACCATCTGTATCGCCGTCCATTTCTATATCCAATTCTGAGGAATATTATCAAATACACCCCAAAATATTCCCATTTTAAGTAAAATGTCACATAATTTTCTTCTAATAGGTGTATCTTGTTTAGCTGTTCTTTCTTTTTTCGCTTCAGTCAATTTAAATTCCAATAATAGATTCATTTAGATAGACCAAATCTTTGATTCATTTGATGCCATTCACGGCTGCTATTTTAAATATTTAAATCTCGATGCCAACATCGTCTCGAACAGACGGTGCGATGCGGATTCATTCAGTGTGCAGTGAAATAAATGAAACTCTTATCTTTATTTGTACAATATTGCTGTTGAGAATTTTATGTATTTCATTTCGAATATTTATAGAACCGTTCGAAAAGGTGTTTGCGCCACAACTCATCTGCATGCCAGGCATAGTCGTCGTTGTCGGTACCGAACAGTGACAATGGCTCGCTGAAATCTAAGTAACGATTACCATGTACGGCAACAATCTACAAGTATTCCACTAGCAACACACGCCAATTGGAAACCCAAAAAAAAAAAATATATTTTGGAGCAGCACCCACATTGAAAACGGTTCACTCAGCACACTCGAGACACAACTACATACACACGAAGTTGTACTTGGAGTACGCAATACTCGCTATTTAGAAAGACTTTTAGCAGAAAACAAACAAACTCCCCCCACAAAAAAAAAAGAAAACCCCAATGTAAATTCTTCTCAATCCAACTGATAGCAGTGATGGCGTTGGAATACCCTGATATGGGACAGGGGATGGAAATACAAAAAACCACCAGCCGTTGAATTGTTTGTAAATTAACATCTCCATGTGCCCATGTATTGACGAGCAATATGACAAGGGCATAGTAATACAAAACGATAAAGTAGTTGGCACCATTGATATTGGGTTCCAGAGAATATAAAAACCGAAATTATATTTTGAAAAAAAAAAAAAACATTGAACGTTTGTATCTGCCCGAACTTTGTGTTGTCAACTCAATAAGTCCCAGCTAAATTTGAATTTTACAAAGAATCCTTTTGGACCTTAGAAGCTGTTCCACTTTCATTGAATTCGCCATGATCGTTTGTGGCTTCCACACAAAAGCAGACACCTTCCACAAGACCTGCAACAACCAAATTAGTCATTCAATTTGTACCCACCACGTTGGCAACAACAAAGTAGAGGAAAAAAAGAAATTATAAATTAATTCCCAACAAATGTTAACAAAACAAAAAAAAACAAAAAATATGACAAAAAGTAATGACGGCAAAAAGAGGGCACCTTCAGCTAAATATCAATAGCAACCAGCACGAAAAGTCGTCATACATTTGAAATGAAGCTATCTGCAGACGCCCGGCTGTTGCTTGTTATTGCGGCATCTGGAATGGGAGTACGGGTCGGAACATTCAAGCGCACCGACTTTCAGACATACATAAAATTAAGCTATCTTCATTTCATTTGAAGGTTGTACAATTTGGTGTTCATATATATTTTTTTCTGTGTCTTTTTTTTGTTGCATTTTTGGTTTGTTGGCATTTCGTCTCAATGCGACTCGTTATAATGTGAAGTTGTGTGTGTTGTATAGACTGGGAGCCACACAAGGCCCATCCTTTGGTATGCCCGCAAAGAGATATGGCGAAAAGCAAAATAAAAACAACAACAACGAAATTAAGCGAACCAACCATTCAAGCCATTCATGACAACTCAACAAACTCAGTATTTAAATTGCTTAATTTCAATGCTACAACTGTTGGTTTGGCTTTGTATGCTGTAGCCGTACAGTGGGCCTGTCTAGTGGGAGATATTGAGCAAAAAGAAAAATTGGAAATTATAAAGGATTCAAAATAATTTGCGACAATGTTGTGCTAACCCATTCATATGGCGAGCTATTATTTCCGGGCAACCGAGAAAGGCGAAATTGTTGTCATTTCTACAGTTGATGGCCAACTGGCTTCGAATGACTGAAGTCACAGCAAAAAAAAAAGCTGATGTAGAATGTGTTTTACAACAAAATATAATGCTGCACAGCATCAGAAGTTCAAGATGGGCCTAAATGTCTAGAATTTTATGTTTGTTTGGAAACCTTTTCGAGGGAGCATTTTTGTGATAAACATAGCGAGCTGTGATAAATAACACACAAATTCCCTTTTTACGAAAAATCTTAAGCAAGAAAAAAATGACAACAAATTAGCCTAATCAATTAATTTGTCATCAGAATATACAAAAAAAAACTGAGTAATGAGACGCTAATATAAATGATCAATAGAAGCGTTTTTTTCCACAAAACCATCTTTTAAAATTTTTCTTAAAGAGAAATATGAAAGGGCATGCATGGCATGTCATTACGTCCCACTGTCATTGGTTAGCTGTATTTTTCTGGATCTATTCTTCTCTACCATTCTATGGATGTGTGTTTTTTTTTTTAAATTTCATGTATTTTGCATTTTGGTGTCATTGCCGCCAACATCGCGTCGTCAATGATGCCGTTGCCGCCACTATTTCTAGTCCACAATGGCAACAACTGGGGGCCCGTTTGTAGTTGCTCCATACACACACACACACACACGTCCTCAGTCATCTTCTATAATTTGTTACTTCCCCTAACTAGTGCTCCAAAAAGCTTTACGGATGTACCAAAACATCCCAACACAGACACCGGCATACCCTCACACATACACTCCGCACTCCATTTCCCACACACACACATGCAAACAATATGTTTCAACTATGCCTTTGTATGAGTGGTTTTTGTAGTTGGTCGTTTGAAGTTGTACAATTGTGCCATTACCAACCAACCTAACGTTCCCGGCCTTTTGCCACAATTACATACAAAAAAAAAAACAAGCCCCCTCCCCCTCATTGTCTACAGACATCTTTATGTATGAATATGTACTTACATTCACATAATACCCACACACATTCATCCATACATAATACATTTATATCCTAAAATTTTAGCCACCAGCATTTCGGTTTTTTTCTTTTTTTTTTTTTTTGGAACAATTTTTATGTTCTTTATTGCTTCGAATGTACGCGATAAGCAATAAAATGTTTGGTGTTTGTCTGTTGTTGTCTTCTTCTTGCTGTTATTGTTGCGGTGGTACCTTTTTCAGTATCTGCTCCCTGAGACCCAGAGAAAAATCGTTTGCACATAACATTCATCTGTTGTCCTGTTTTTACAGTGCAAGATTAACCCATTGCTGCACAAACTGGAACCAGAAAGTCATCTTAGGGTCGTCTGTTGGAAAATTATCTCCGAAGATGGTGGTGAAGCTATGGCGGAGACTGTACTGTCTTTCCTTAAGCAATTGTTACACAATCCATCGGTTTGTTATTTAAAAGAAAGCGAAAAGCCACTTACAGATGTCTTTGCTAAAAAAAGAGACATGCCTACTTAAATTCAATTTACTAAAGCAAGTGGACAGTTCGTCCAGAATAATGTTATTAACTATGGACTGGCCAAGTGTCAGGAGGTAGGAGGTTCGATATGAAACCCATATCCATGTGCCATTTAAGAGTCTCTGACACAGGCCACTGTCAACAAGTTATGCATAGGGCTCGTCTGATGGTGTTGTGCAATTGGTCAGTCTTCGAATCTAAGCCACAATTTATTCAAATCTTTAAATCATATCAATATTTGGACTCGCGTTGATTTTTTTTTTTTATAATTCACATTATTCCATTATTTGGGATTTTTCTTTATTCAGACAAAAATGAAATCTGCAAGTATTTTGCAAGTTCTTTTAATCAAACAAACAACTGCTTTCTACTACGCCGGTCAAAACAGAGAACGTTAATGAAAATGGCAAAGGGAAATAAAAATATTGTAATATTTTCAGTTATTAGTTGTCACAACCAATATACGTTTAGCATAACCTGTATTTATACCATTTGTATTTATCGAAACAAAAATAAGTAAAAAATTTTCCTAAAATGGTAGAGTTAAATAAAAAATGTTATACTAAATTATTGTGTCCCATGTTGTTTGGGACAAAGACGTTTTTACATAAATCTTTTGAATATGTTCTGTTCTTGCTCACACAAAAATGGCAACTTTTCGCTAGTTTAGGAAGTTTTTAATGGAAATTTTAGAGATTTGATACTCTTAACTGATGGAGATTGACAACGAAAATGAGACTTCACTTTAGTTAGTTATCGAAAAAGTCAACACCAAAATATTGAACAGACTTTTCATTAGACTTTCATTAGAAGTAAAAAAAATAATTTTTATATTTTTATTTTAAGAAAATATAAATTTCGCTGTTCTTTCTAGTTAAAGTAAAGATATGAAAAGTTACTAAAAAATCATTCCCCAAATGGTAGAGGCAACAAACAGAATGTTAATATAGCCCATTATTAGGCGTTACAACCAAAATAAGGCCACAATAGTTTTAATATGTTTTGTACTTGCACTTAAAAAATGGTTGCAAAAATGGTTGCTGGTTTAGAAATGTCATAAAGATAAGTTTTAGGTACACGGTACTCTTAACCAGCAGATATAGCGAACTGAAATGAGACACCGGTTTAGTTATCGAAAAAGTCAAAACCATAAATATGGAATAGATTCCGAATCGTAATTAGACGCTAAGAAAATAAGAGATTTTTGTTTTTTCTGATTAAAGTGTAAACATGAAAAGTTTCTAAAAACAAAAGTTGCTAAAATGGTAGAGGCAACTAAACAATTTTCAATATGCTCGATTATTAGTTGCCACAACCAATATATAAGGAAAAAATAATTGTTTAACATAAATATTTTTTGTTCTTTCATACAAAAAACATAGTTGCAGCTGGTTTAAAAATGTCATCTCTAAAACAAACAAAAAATAATAATTTGTATTTTTTTATTTTCGAATGGTAGAGGCAACTAAACAATTTTCAATATGCTCCATTAATACTTGTCACAACCAATATAAGATAACAATTTATGTATAAGATGAACATTTCAGATATTTTTTGTTCTTTGCAGCAATTTGCAGTTAAATGGTTGCAGCAATTATTTTACTGGTTTAAAAATGTCATCTCTAAAACAAACAAAAATAATAATTTGTATTTTTTTATTTTCGAATATGCTCCAATTTATTTTTAATTTCAGATAGTTTTTGTGCTTGCATACAAAATAAATGGTTGCAGCAATTATTTTACTGGTTTAGAAATTACTTATTCTTATTCGTTTAATATTTCCGTGTCATCCATTTTGTGTAATATACATATGTACTGGTGGAAAGATAACATGAGAACTTTATTCTGGATGACCTGGATCTTTTCGAAATGGCAACTGGAAACTAAACAGAAGCTGCATAAAACAGGAAACATTTTCTTTAGAAAAAGTTTTTTTATTTTACAGATAAAAACTGGATTTTCTGTTATGTTGAAACCTAAATTTCATATATTGTTTTGTACTACAATTCATTTTGTATCGGCAGCAAAACACAATATCGGTCTATTCTAGTATGTGGTTCTAATCTACAAAATATATGAATCTCCAATCTTCCGTTGTCGGATTATATTGTTTCTTAATAAACACTAGAATTGTTTGTAAATCACCTACAAAGCACATATTCTTATATTGAATAGAATATTGTTGGAATACACAAACAATAGCTTCTACCATGGACAACTATATGTAGTCTGTTCATCTGCGGGATTACGCTCTTTTTAACCACTACAGAAGTTAATTTTGAACTAAACCGACTAAATATCAATCGAGTCCATTCAAGAATGTGGTTTGAATCAATGGGCAACTGTATGTAGCCTGTTCGCTTAGAGGATTATATACAGGGTTCTCTAACAAGAGGTGTTATTTTGAATCACCCGGTATTTCGATAGCTGTCACTTTTGAAACTTTTATTCTTTGACATTTGACAAGTAGAAACTACGCCATTACTAAAAATGGAATGATACACAGCCTTCAATAACGCCTTGAAATTATTAAAATTCATCACAAACATGGTGAAAATCTTGCAGTCACATTTCACAAAACTAAAAAGTTTCCCGATCGTGTTATCTCTCACGTAAGGTGATTACAATTGGCCACCCAGATCTTGTGATTTAACACCTTGTCCATTCTCAAAAGTTTATCATAACATCCCATATCTTATAATTAAAATGAAGTATCGATCAAGGATTTTTCGATGAAGGATTTTCGCCTTTTTTTACAATTTTGTGATGGCCCCTTCGGAAATGTCCCATATCTGAATGGCGAAGACTAAAAACAAATTTGTGATAAATTTTTTAAAATTTATTTCAAACAAATGGAATTAGTCGAGTTATGACCACTTATGACTCAACAAATTAAATTAAAAAAAATATTAAAAAATGTCCACCATTTTCGTACTCTACATCAAAATTCTATAATGGCTGTTAATCAAAAATTGTCGGTTCTTTTTAAAAAATTTCAATTGAATTTTTAATTTTTTTAAAAAGAACATTTTGGTAATTTTTGTACTGAACATCAGATCATCAGATTCTTACAAATTTTTCTGTTGCATAGTGTAATTTTATTAGGCCGATAGCCTTAGTCGCTACTGCTTTATTGAGTAGTTTCTTATAATTTTGAATTGTAATAAATAATAAAAAACGAATACAAATTTTTATTGAGCAAAACTAAGGTGATTATAGCAATTTTATTGCAAGTTATTTTTCTTTAAAAAAAATACTTGTCCGTTTAAAATTCTCAATTCTAGGAATAATCACAACTGCTTTAATTTCCAACCATGACACTTTGCAACGTGTCTGCATGTCATGTAAAATCTACTGATTTTAATTAACTTCAGTGGCCAAAAACAAATCGTACATAATTAATTTCTTTACATAGAAAATGCACTTTTAGAGCGAAGAGTTAATAAAGTTTTCCCAACGTTGCCGAACATTTAAAATTCCCATTAACAACAGCACCCAGCCAAAAAAGACAAATAACCCAAAAAAAAGAAAGAACGGAAACGAGGTGAACCAACACCACCGCCACGTTGAACATGGTGGGAACGAGCACAGACAGTAATGAGATTTTTCCTACGGTAAGAGGAAAATAAATAAAAAAAAAAATAGAACACACCTGAAAAAAGGGATTTCAGCAAAAAATATATTGCACTATGTGATTAAAGACTAACCAAAAAAAAAAAAAAAAGTGGTGGTGGTGATGCAAGGCGTAAAACCAGGCAAAGGACGATTTAAAGCTTAAACAAACTTGACGTTTTATAATTAAAACTGATGTGATCGGAAGGAGGTGAAGTTGAAAAAACCAAAAGAACTTGAATAGAAAGAAGAAAAAAAAGCGAGAAGCAAGTTTACCTTTAACAGTGCCAGGAAATGTACGAGTTACGGGTTACGAGTTGACAAGGTGACAAGGCTCCTTTCTCTGCGGGGGTGCTGCCTTAATGTGTGCTCGTAATTTACGGCATAATTAAGTGAAAAGTCAAGTGAAACGAATGATGAATAAATGTAGGTGCACACGTTACTTGACTTTTGCTGCAGATGGGAAAAAGTGGAGTAGACGGAGCTGTCGTGTGTGTAGGAGCCAAACTTTCTGCACATATGTGTGTTGGTTTTACATTAACAAATTATAGTAATTCAATTAGCAACGACAAACAACTCTGGGTGGTTCACATGGGTACACTTTATCAGACATATGACACCATCATCGTCATCATCAGCTTCCATCCAAATCTGTTTTTGGTTGCCAGACCATTTTTTTTTGCCATCATCATCACCATCTTTACAAATTCAAATTCATAACATTGACATATGTACGGTGTGGGTCTGAAACAACATATGCGAGTGAGTTCATCGCCTGTGCGTGCGTGTGTGTGGGAGCTGTGATTTTTATGAATGAATTTTCAAGTAGTTTTCCACTTTACAAAATCTCAAATGCTGCAGGTTTCTTCAAATTGAACTAAAGCTTGACACACATGAACCAACAACAGAAATTGGATTGGATTGACTCACTGTCTGTCCGTTGTTGCACTAAATTGTCATATTTGGTGGCTCTGTGCAAAAGCTTCAGCTGTTTTCGTAGGCTTTGGCTGTGTGTGTGTGTGTGTAATGGGCGTGCGAGCGAGTATTTGGCTTTAAATTCATTCATTCATTCGTTCGATTCAATCCATTCATTTATGCAATTCATTTTCTGTTGTCTGCTGTATCTTTTTTGATTTTGTTTTTGGCGTTTTTTTGTTGTTTGTTGTTGTTGCTATCAAACTTTTTTATTTCGGATACTGGACCAGACCAGAACAGGCCAGACTAGACATCCGGTTGATAATAATAAGGCTGACGCTGCTGCGGCTGCTGCCCGTGCTAATGCCGTGCCGTCACTCGGCTGATGTAGTTGTAGTTAAAGCTGTAGTTGTTGCATTTGCATGTCATGCTTTTATCTCTTATTCGTGTACTTTTTGTTTTTTTTTTCTTTGCGGACTAGCACACTTAAACGAGACTGTCTGACATTTGAAATGCTTTTTAAATGAGGCAGCAGTGATATAAAGCCTTTCCACAGACTCTGTGACGTGTGCATAAAATGTCACACAACGCAACAGAGAGGGCGGGGGAGGGACACATCACAGCAATGATGATGCTGGTGATAATAAGACAATAGGCCAGACCAAAAGATGTTCACACAAGAAAACATAGAGATGCCAGTAATAGTTGTGCTGGGATTGTATTGCAAGGCAAATTTAGTTAAAGCTGGACTTAAGATTGTTTGATTTCAAATGAACTCTTATGGGGAGCGATCACTACTCACTGGCGGCAGTTAATGGAATATTTTTGTTTCTGCGCTTTGTTTTATTTGGAAATGTTTTTTGTTTTGCTTTCTGTTTAGACTTCAGTTTGTTTTATTTATTTATGTGTTTTTATACTCTGTGCTGTGGTTGTTTTTTTTTATATTTTTGTTGTTTAATATCATTTTTTTTTATTGTTTATTTGTTTTGCTTTGTTGCTGACATACTCTATTTGATCGTTTGAGTTGCGGCTGTTGGTGGTTGTGGTGTTTTATACTGTGTGTGTGTGTGTGTTTTTTTTTTGGGTTTTTTCAGATATTACGGAATTCCACAAAAGTACCGTTATTTCGTACTGCGCCATTGAAGCAACGGAATGCGAGTGACTATTAAAAATCTACCGTACACGAATTGGCACTCACACTAACAGCACCAACAGTCGGAATATACGAGCCCGAACACGACTTTTTTAAGAAATCACTTGGAACAGACTCACACACACACACACATATATATATGTATTTGAAACAATCCAGAAAAAAACAAAGTATTTCTTACTTTTTTTTGAGATTCTTTTTATATTTGTTAATAGAAAACTGAATGTTCAACTATGATGTGGCCCATTTTGGTATTTGTATGCCTTTCGAACTGTTGTAGCAGACGGCCAGCAAACGAATGAATGAAAAGAAATGATGAGTTCATAGGCGAAGTCCCCACACAGGCACGCATACTTGAATACAATGGAGCAGTCACGTTATGGTTATATGTATGTGTGCGAGTACGAGTGAGGTGGAGAAAGTCAGAGCGCAACAACACTGGGCAACGATTGAAGCGAAGCTTTACTCTATCTACTAATAAATAAGAAGCCAATATCTCTGCACTCCCAAAAACCGGCTTACTAGCCATGCTCCACTTTGGCAGACCACACAGACTCGCACTCTTGCTGCTCTCCCTCTCTATCTCTCTCTCTCTCTCTCTTGGTCACTTTGTCTCTTTGTCCCCCACCTAATGAACTCTTACTTTAAGCTCCAGTTGCCTGAGTAAGGTTTCGCTCACATGTACTCGATATTGTTGTAGATTAAAAGAAAAGAGAGTGTAGGTCGTCTAGAGGCCGTTTGCCACAAATGTATGTGTGTAGGCTTTTTTTCGTTGTTTTCAATTCTTGCTTTGTTTGCATTCTTACGCAGCAGCAGCAGCCGCTGCTGCCGCCGCACAATACCGAGCCCAAACGACGACACCAAACAGCACAGCACAGCACATCACAAAACATTACCAAACATGACTAAATGTAGTGTCGTTGTGTTAAGGCGAAATTGTTCTCAATGTATCATCTCATCATCTGTGGGGCTATTGTGAGTATGCAAGTGTGTCTGTGTGTTTGCTGGTGTGCCGCCTATGCCTACCATAACCAGAAACTGTGTAATAGTGACGAGGCATATTCTCATTCTCTACTCTTTCATACAATTTGTGTTTGTTTTGTTGTTCTCTACATAGTATGCGAAATTTCTCTTGCACTGTGGGGAAACGAGTAGCAAGACTGTATGTGTGTGTGGGGTGGAAGTTGTGGGGATATTTGTATGCTAAGGTTCTCTTAGACCAAAAACCGAATCATATGTTGTTGCTGCTGTTGGGTTTCGTCGTTTGCTGTGTTCGTTTAACTGCAAATCAAAGTCGAGGTCGTTGTACGACCGAAAGAATGTTGGAATGGTGCTGATGATGTTAAATTATTTTTCTTTGTTATACGTATGTACGTAGGCATGTGCATGTATAGTTGCGATACCGTTTTGTTGGCTGGCTGGCTGATAGTTCGCTATTCTTCATATGTTTGCTGTTGTTGTCGGCCATGCCTCAGTCAAACGGCTGCTGCTAGCAAACCAACTGCCGTAGAGTGCCGAGTCGTGATAACTCAAAACGGTTAGTTGGCTATAACTCTATTGGTGTTATAGTTGCTGTGGCCAATGCGGCTTTCATAGCTAATAAATACGCGATATACATACATATGTATGTATGTATTCTGTCCTGTATTTGTGTTCCTTCCTAATAGTGAATTGTTGTAATTAGGTAAAATGTACATACACATACCCTAAGCAGACAACTGTTCATAAATCCTCCATTCGCTGGCGCTGAAATCCTGTTCCACTTAAGCGACCTTTTACCCATGTGTACCTCTCACCGCTTGCCTGTCTGTTGGTTGTTGGCCAATTCCGCAAGCGTTCAGTGTCCGATGTTGCAACATTGTTGTTCGTCATATGTATTGTACTCGTTTCATTGGCATTAAGAAGAAGAAAGGCAGAAGGCAGCACGACTCGTTTTCACCGCATTTTCTTCAACTACAATTTCGACATTAAGTTGTCTGTGGAATGTTGCTGTCGTCGTCGGCATCGCCATCGTCAGCAGTAACAGCATAAAACAGGCACAGACACTAAGAAAATCTAACAGAAAGACGTAAATCTTGTCTTAGCCGTTGCAACAGTAAAACGTTTGTTAAATACGCTCATATAACGGTCTGTGGTATGTTTGTTCTAATACTGGCACATTCGGAATTGAGCGGTTTTCTGTTTCGGTCATGGTTATTTTAAATAGGACGACTGTGAAGACCCACATGAATTTATATTTTTTTTGCAATCAGCTGATTTTGAAATAGAATTGTTAAAGGAACAGAAACGAAATTTTAGTTTGACAATGGGAATTAATCTCCTAGTAAACACAGAACAAAAAAGAACCGGGAATCCAAGTTTTAATTAACAAAATGTTAGCTCATTTTCAGTCGGCAAAGATGCTCAGGTAAGATTTAATGAATTGGAATAGAACGGAAAACTTCTCTCAAACTAATAAGCTGTGCACGATATAATTTGAATACGCACTAATCAATTATTATATTAATTATTTAAATTGATATGTTAATGTTAATTTATTAAATATATTTTTTTTTTGAGTCAAATTAAAAAAAAAAAAAAAAAAAAAAAAAACACTACATGAATTGAGTCGGTCTGATTTTTTCGATGAGATTAAAGCACAATTTCATGTTAGCAAAGTTTTGCTCAGAGAATAAAATAATGGCAGATTAAATTGATGATGCTGATTATTATCAGCACTTTCGTCGGATCTGGCGATAGATTTTTACGCCAAAGAAAAACAGGCTTTATTGACACATGCATTTTGTTTATTCATGGAAATAAATAACTGTAAAATACCAGATAAATTAGCTGCCGCCTTTAGAATTGCTCAATAGTCTACTGACATCAGGTAGATGACTAAAGAGTTGTTAATTTTGAAATTTATGAAAAATTCATCAACCTAAGTAGAAAGCAAAAACACCATCCTACGAATTTCAAGATCATCTGAGAGCAATTCATATTTACAACACTGTTGCAGACATTTCGCTGTAAATTTTCAAACCATTTCAACGCCGTGGCATTGACACACAGCCAAGCTATTAATTCACTGTATATGCAGTTTCATGGAATCGTTTAGTATTCATATAATCACAGCATGAAATGTTTCCTTTACATTGTCCACAAGGTGGAATTTCGAACTCGACCGATATGCAAAGCGCCACTAAGTGCCCCAGCTTAGAACGCCGTACTTGATGCATTTTAGTACTCAGCCATGGAGCCAGCAGACATGGCGGACTCCATGTCACACCACACACACACACAAATACACACGGTCAATAACACTTGGTCACCTAGATAGTATTGTACGAGTATTGTGCATATGCATGCATTCACAATGAAGTAGTGTTGTCGCCAGTGAATGTAACAGATAAACCACTTAAGATACGGCAACTTAGAGGTTTCGTTCATTGTGTTTATGTGTGAGTCAACAAGGATATGAACGCACAGGAAAATAAATTAAGAATAATTGGCTCTACTGGGATGCAACAGAACTGCAACAGATGGACTCCTGTCTACAAATGTAGTTTTGGAAAGCCATTTAGATGGGAAGTAATTTGCGATTTTTGTGTTTGTGTCCTTCTCTGTGGCGTATGATTAATATACAAATCTTTAATACTCATACGCTTAGGCCAACAGTGGGAATTTAGCAAATTTTTGAGAAATTCAACTTTCCATCTCACTGATCCGATTTGAATGGAACATAAACCTTAAAGATTTATATATTACTCATGCACGCCATAGAGAAGGACATGGCTCGATTTCATTAAGGACACATACTGTAGTATTTGTCAATTAGAGATGAGCCCCAGGAACAAGCACCCTAAATCAACAATGAAAATGAGATCAGAAAATTATACGTTGAACAAGAAGCAGATTAGATTCCACACCTCACAGTGGGCAAATGAAAAAATCCCCAACTACAAAACCCACCAAAAAGTGTCTTCGTCATGGGTAAACACTGTCTGAATGGGGGGATTGTAATGAGTCTGACGATTGGACCACCATCTACTGCAGACGCTGTGCGGAATGAAGAATAGGAGGAGTCCATAAACAACCTTATCTGCCCCGTCTAACAGGCAGGAAACTATGTTCTTCTTTCTTTCAGGAATGGCTATTGAACCCGGAAAAAGTGCCCAAACAAATTTAACAAAAACACTAAATCTTATAATTTTTTTTCATTTTCCATGAGTGTTGTAAATTGGAACCCCCCTAAAATATTTGTATAGCAATGAGAGAGCCAGAAAATCGGGCCCTACGAAAAAAAAAAAATTGTGGGTCTATTTGCATTATGAAAATAGATCCCAGGAAATTACACCCCCTAAATAATAAGAACGTAAATTGGAAAGGGACCCCAAAAATTTACTGTGGTTCATAATTTCATTAATGTTTATTGGATGTACAAAAAAAACCCCAAAAAACAAACAAATAGGCCCTGAAGTTTTGCTTAGTTGTTTCCAGTATAAAATTGGGACCTATTTTAATTTATAATTTGGGGTAAAATTTTCTCCTGTGGGACTCTTTTTCACATTTGTTTTTTTTTAGCTTATTCGATTGTCCTGAGTTCCATTTTCATTCACCATTAGCTGTATTTAATAAAAATGCTCCCTAATTTCAGAATAGTCTTGTTGCTTCTTCATAATACACGTCTCTATTGAAATTACATCCCAAATTGGTCCTCAAGTTCATGCAAAAAACAACAGCACTACATTTTTTGTCACATATTCATCTTTTTGGAATGCATTGTTCATTTACATTAAATATTGTCATGAAAATGGGCACCAATAAACAATTTTGGGCCCGTTTTCACTACACACTCTCAACGGTTTCGGGTTTTATTTTCTGGAGGACCCCCAATAAGGGGCTTCGTGGGGTCAATTGTTGTAACGTCGTCTTGTATGTGAGTCCTCTTATAAACAACCGTACCACTAAAGCTAAACACTTTTTACAATAAAGGAGATTCAATGGTTCCCATTTGGATCTCTCCCATGCAATCATTCCAAATTCTATCTATTTAAAACTTAACTAATACTATTACACTCATCAACAATAGTTTCCCAACAATTCGAATTCAATTCACATTGCATGTTTATCTCAAAAAAAGGTTTTGCAAAGGTTTTGCTTTTGTAGTGGACTTTTTCTTCTACATTTCTGATAAGAACATTGTAAGAGAACGCCTCCAGTTAATTGATCACAAAAATATAATTGCAACAGACTTGCGGTGCAATACCTACTCGTTGCCAGCCCTATAAACACACACACGATGAACATTACGAAAATACAAACATTCACACACACGGTGAAAGAATGCCAAGGCAAAAGTGTGCAATGGAATATTTCTGTCAATTCATTGACATGAACTCTCTAATCATCACTATCTCAATCGCCACAGCCGCATTATCATTGCACTAATCACAATCAACGTCATTATCATGTTATTATCAATCAGACGAGTAAAAGCACACACCGACACACACAAACCTACTTGGATGTTCTGCCCAACGTGACAACACAAATGTATAACCTAAAACAATAATAACAACTTCAATGTCTTCAATGTGATGCCAGTGCTTGTTTAAGTGTTTCTCTTTCTCCGTGTCTAGCGCTGAGATGTAGGATCACCCACTCACACTCTCACTCACTCTCGTCCGCTCTCACTCAGTGCAGTAATAAGCTGCACAATAAACATTTTTTTTCTATTTAAACTTCATGTGAACAAAAACCCACTCTTCTCCTATTGGGGGATGGATGTTGCCATCGGTTTTGCCACCCGAATCAATCGACCGAGGGTGGTGATGGCAATGGTGTTGCTCGGTTGGGGGCAGTCACGGGTAGCGGGCGGGCGGCCATCCATGTATATTTTAATGCATTCCTATGGGGAATTTCTTTATCAGCAACATTTCCAGTGTTTCAGTGTGAGTTCTGCTTGGCTGTGTCGTACTTTTTATTGTTTGGTTCGCTTGGTGTTTGCGGGGAGGGGGAGGGTGAAGGGAATAAATATTTGCAATAAATGGTGTTATCAATGTTTTTGTCGAATATGAACGGACGAACGAACGTATTGTCAGATATTGAAGGAGGCATTTACCGTTTGTTTTGGCCTCAGTGTGCTGTGCTGGGAAAGGGGAATAAATGTTACCTTTGATACATTGTCTTTAAAGTTTGATGAAGCCCATATCGTTTTATTTGAAGATTTTAGTACCGTGGTGCTGGTTGGGCAGTATTGGTTGTTTTAACTTTCCAAAGTTGTTCATAACTAAATGCCGACGCTCGGGGAGTTTTGCGGATGAGGTTGGAGTATTAGAAAGTGTTGGATATTTTCTGGACAGGTAACACAAACCCCAGTGACCCTGTGTACAAAAAGCAGTACTGTGGCTTCAGATTACAATGTAAATTATACTAAGGTAATAAGTATTTCTTTGCGGATCCTCAATGTGAAAAATAAATAATCTCCATGTGTGAGACAGCTGATGCTATCGCTGCAGTTCTGGCCTGGTGGGAGAGCTCGGGAGGATTTTAGGTCCGGCGAAACAGAAAAAATATTTTTTTTCTTAAATTCTTAGGAAGCTTTGCTGAATTGTGAGGAATAAATGATCGACAATTTTTCCCACAATAAACAATAAACTGGATTAGTGTTCTTATTTGTGCTAGATCATAGCGTATGAAAAGCCTTGTAAATTTACACTTCTGAACAATCTCAAGCATTGAATGTTGTCAAGGGGAATCTCAGACGAAACATCTGAACTGCCTGTGTTTTGTCTGTGATGGGGATCAATTGCTGATAACGATGATGCATGTATTTTGTTTTTATTAAACAAAAAAACAAGCAAAACTATAATAACAAAACTGATTAAATGAAATAACAACAAAAGATTGTCTAAAATTTTAATATTATCGCTACCACGCCAGGCCCTTTATTCAACTATGACCTTATTATGGTCTAATAAATTCATATTGTAGCAATTTCATAACTAATATGGTGATTTTACAAAAGCTACCTGCCAGGTTCCATTTCATTTCTTTGTCACGTTTCTATTGACGTCCTCACCACGGTGGGGATTAACATCTTAATGAAGATTAAGATTAAATCTGCCTTCTTGACTCAACATCCGGCCTGGATTTCAGCAAATCTCTTAACGTGATTGCTCGACAGAGACTTGCCAGGGAATAGACTCGGGACGACCTTACAGATTCCAACCGAATTGACATCCCTTTAGCCACTTGTGAGCTTCAATGGGTTCATAAACTTTAGCAGTAAGCTGCTCAAGGTATAATTTGTATACTCACTGACCGGTATCTCTTGTCTAAAGGTGACTCTGACCGGGTAGTGTTCTGGAGACGATTTACATCGCCTAGAGATTACTCTCTTACTCGTAAAGTCGTTAGCGGGTGAAAAATGCTTGATGTTTTTACCAGGTTTCGATGCCAGGTTTGCTAAGTAATAAATGCAGACACTACATATGACACCACGGCCGTTATCCGAATTCCAGTTACTTTTCTTAATTGCAAATTAATTATTTGTAGCCCGTTGGATACTCAATTCATATATTAAAAAATGCAATTGATATTTCAACCATTCAATAAAGTTAGAATGAAATGAAGTTCCCCAACAGTTGGGATATTTAGCAAAAGTGGCGATTGGGACAGAGGTGGCGATTGTTTCCTGTTTCGTATGTTTGAGCCCTTTCCAAGATATTGTCAATAAGATTTCATAAAATTTTTGATTTACTTCCGCAGTGCTTGATCCCTTTTTCACAAAATAATGGATATCGCCCGGCATAATTTCTAACTCAAAAATAACTCGTGGAAGATTTGCCTATTGCAGTACAAAATTAAAAGAATGCCAAATCAAAAATGCTCCAAAAAAATCTGACAAATGTAATAAAAAAACCAAATCAAAACGAAAATTAAATCCATAAACTAACCATGAAAATGATACTTACAAACTTTATTATGCAACAAAATGTAACGTCCAGAAATATTCGAAAACTTTTTCTTTTACAATAGGTTTTTTTTCATTATTTTTTTTTTTAAATAGCACTTTTTCAAGGCGTAAATTGTCATAACAAGAAAACGACTAGTGCGATTTTGTTGATATAAATTTGTCACAAGACTTTTTTAATCTATGCCTTTAGAGCATTTTAATCTAATTCGAAGTTTCAGGTTTAAGTAACAAATTTAAGTTGGAAATTTTTTAAACAACATTTTTTTTTAATTTTTTAGTTTAAAAAAATTTATAAAAATTCGAAAGTGACAAAAAATTTTTAATTTACAGTAGGTTTTTATGTCTCCATATCTTGGAATTAAAATGAAGAATACAATGAGGTTGTTTCTAACAATTTAGTGAAGGCCCCTTCTGGTATCTCCCATACAAATTTTTGTTTATGTATGATTTATAAAAAAAAGGAATTTTGTTGATTGGAAAAATTACGAAATTCTATTTCATAATATACAGTCAATAATATTCCACACACACATACATATGTCCATATATTTGTATGTATGGATTGACAAATGCAAATCTGTATTCATTTGCCTTCACAGCAAACACCCAAAAAGTTCTCTGTTGCCCAAACACCGCCTCTTGTTTCCGGTCATAACTTGTCACACAATTTTTATTTGGCGAAATTTAGGAAAATAAAAACAAGATTGTTTATCTTATAATGCAGCGCTAGCGCTCACTGCCTCGGTTCAAATAATTCACTTACCTTTCACAATAGCTTGCGTCCAGCATCAGACACACAGGCAGCAGTGACAGAGTCGGTCGCACACACTTTTTGCTCCAATTAACATTTCAGTCCAAGTCTTTATATATAAATTCTCTTCGAGTGTCGGTTTTTGGATTGGGGAGATATTGGTTTGGTGTCCAGGCACTATCTCTTTATCTCACTCCCCTTCCTCTCCCTCTCTCTCTGTCTCTTGCGTTAATTCCAGCGTTTATGCATAGCTGTTGTTGTAGATAAATACTGTAATTAGCTTTAATTTGCGTAATGGAGACTTTGTACTGGCACATGTATGTGGGTGTGTCTGTGTGTTTGTCGGCTCTGTCTGTTGCGAGAGTCTAACTATCTCTCCGTTGCACTTCCAATTGGTGTATGTGTGTGTGATTTTCTGTTCTGTTTGTTTCATAGAGTTTTTACAGTCTCTTATTTGTTTTTTTTTTGCTGTTGTTGTTTGATTTTGATTTAATGACCACAACACAGTTAGAGGGAACCTTAGACGTCTGTTCGCCAAATTGTCGCACTTTAAAACGAGTTCTGTTTTTAAAAGGCCGTTTCTTAGTCAGCCAGTTCTTGGGCTGTTTTAGCCATGTTGTTGATTAAAGCGCAGTTGGCACTTTTGCGTGGACGATGTCTAACGACGATGGTGATGACGATGAACGAAAAGAAGACGCTGAAAATTTAAAAAAAAAAATAATATTGCTGCTGTTAATGTTGTTATTGTTATTGATTTGCAAGACATATTTAAACAGTTTAATTGACGACTATTCATAAATGAATGTGTCAGCCAAAAGTATCGTTAATATTTTGATTTCTATTTGATGATTTCCATATTTAGTTTTTAACATACAATTAATATCAAAAAGTCAAAAAAAAATATAAACCGTTTTCAATCTTATTTCAGGTATGCGAAGATTTACGGCCGGTTTCCATAAAACGAATGTGGTTGTTCATTTCGAACCATTAGAATTGAAAGATTTTGGTATTGGGCAAGTAGTCCGTGTATATTTGAGCCAATTTTAATTTGCAAAATAAGCCAAATTTTGAAGAATGAACAATTTCCCAATTTCTTTCAAGAAACCTACGGTTTTAGCTCAAATCTCCCAAATCTATGGTGAAATCTGCCAAATCGGCAGTCGAAATAGTAGAAGCTTTAAAATATCTAGTGCCGTCTTTTCATTGGGACATTTTTCATCAATTATTTTAGAGATTTTTAAGATTTTTTGGAAAAGTGTTCATCAATTATTTTAGAGATTTTCATAAATTATTTGAGCGATTTTTTCAAAAATTTCCCGGAATTTTTCATATTTTTTTTGGGAATACTTAACATTTTTTTGGACTAACACTAAATGCACTGGGTTAGCTGTAGGAAAGACGGGTGTTGGAGGGAGAAAAGAGGGAGTAGTGTTTGTTGATGTTTGCCTTGAATTTGGTAATGTCATAGCAGCCAGGAGAAACATTTGCTGAAAGATTATTCCACATACGAACAGCCCGGCTGTAGAATTATCTCCATAGTCCGTCGTGCGGTCAACCAGCCACTTGACAGTACACGGATAAGACTCCCTGGGTAGCCGAGTATTCTGGCTAAATGTTCTAACATCAGGGATTATTTTATGAGATTTGTTAGATTTTTGGAAAAAAGGTTTGGTGAAATCTCCCAAATCGGATGACGAAATAGTGGAAATATGTAGTGTCGATTTTTTATTAAGGAATTTTTCATAAATTATTTGAGAGTTTTTTTTGCAAAATTTTCATAAATTATTTCTCGAATTTTTCAGAATTTTTGGGGAATTTTGTATCCTTTTTTTTGGGTATTTTTCATTTTATTCTATGTATATATTTTTTTCTTGGTGTCATTCTGCATTTTTCATAGAGTCATTTCCAATTCTGTCATGGAAAACGAAAAAATGCACTTTGCAACAAAAAAAAATGTTTTTTTTTTCTAATGAATATCCACTAACAATTATGATGTACGGTGGTCCACCTGATTACAAAAGTATTTCCTATAGACAAGTTTATTTGTAATTTTTTTTTTTTAATAAAATTTTTTTATACACAAATTCTCATAACTTGAAAACGAAATGTCCAATTTCATTGAAGAAAATTTTAAAAAATTTATCACCAAATCTTCGCCTTTGTTTAATTTAAATTGCCATGGTAGTTCTAGAGTTATTAACAAACTTAAGTCGGTAAATACATTTTTTTGTATTTAGTTTTTTTTTTTGTTTAAAAAAATTTATAAAAAATCGTATTATTAATAAACTTAAGTCGTTAAATGAATTTTTTCGTAACTGTTTTTTATTTTTGTTCAAAAAAATCATAAAAAATCGATTATGACAAAAAGTGATCGTTGTTTATCATAATCATAAATCCACATATCTTAGAATTATAATGAGGTGTAGTTCAATAAAATCGTGGAAGTGTTTTTGATTTTAATAAAAATTTTGAAGGCCCCACTTTTATGTTGCAGTGTTAGCGATAGTTTTGTGAATTCCATGTATGGAAAGAAAGCAATTCCCACTAAATCAATATTCAGAAAATGTGCTGTGTTTTACTTTAAGCACAGGTTTGCTCAAATGAGATGAACTGATGTGATACACAAATAATTCTTTTGTTTTCTCACAATAATTTCTGTTTTCTGTATGCAGATTAGAACTGAACTCTTGGAAATTTAACCCTTCAATGCGCGATTTTTTATTTTTTGTTTTAAAAAATATTTTTGAATTCTACAGGTATTCTAAAACTAGAAAAAAATAACAAAAAAATTATTTTATTTATTTTTACATTTATTTTTTATAAAAAAATGCGTGATGATTCATATTTGAATCAACCAAGTTTTCCGATCTACAACTTGAGAATTTACACATTTTGCATTTTATTTTCCACTAATGTCACGCACACACACTACAGAATAAAAATAAAATTTATAAAACTTACCTTGATCACCAATCGCGAATTATTTTAATTTAAAATAGTTATAAATCGCAAAACTCCACTATAATGCAAAAATCGCAATGACAACTGACCAAATTGTTGTCAAAACATCCGTTACAAATCATCTATGGTTTTACAACAACAAATGTCATGCATTCGTGTTAGAATCAGCTGAAACTTAATCACTGTAATGTCTAATAAAAGAGTAACATGGAAAACAAGTGGTTGATTCAAATATGCATCACGGCGCACTGAAGGGTTAAATAGGAATACGAATTTATTTAAAACTTTGGAATTTTTCTAGAATATAGAGTCGGACATTTTGAGAAACAGGGTTGAGTTGCCAACTGTCGTGAACCAGGTGCTTCCCACTGACGGCAACGTGAAAGCTGTGAGGCGGAGTGTTGCAAATGATCTAAAAATCTCAGCTCTTTGCCGTTCCCGCCAATTATAGGGAATTTTATGTTTGGCTCTTAAGATGTCCCCATACAAAGCCCAAATTGCAAAAAAACTGCTGCCGCACAAGGTATCATAATAATCCATTATGTCCATACCTCATTTTAATTGGAAGATATGTGTCTATAGGGGAAACTTTAACTATATAACCATTTTTTTTTTGTCACTTTCGAATTATTATGAATTTTTAAATACAAATTTCCGGAACAAATATATTTTGCTTTAAATTTATTTATAACTTCCAGGCTGTTATTCAGACTAAACTGTACTAAAAGGGAAATTATTAAGACAATATATTTAGATTTTTAAAAATGTATTTCAACCAAATCGGACGAGTCGTTTTCGATTTATGTAATTTTATTTCTTAGTACCCTCTTACGTATACGTAATATTAATATAAACAATGAATGTATTTGAAACACTAATGCAAAGTGATTACTAGAACAATCGTCTGTATATTCGATTTAATGAGATCTCGACCAGATGGATTACATTCATGAAATATGTGTCTACTTTGGTATTATGTAAAATATAAAATATGTAAACTTTAGGAATTTGTTAAACATATCTTAAATAATAGTCATTAATGAATATTTATCTGGTAAATGATTCTTATTGTTTGGAGTACATGAAGTACAACTACTGAAAGGTAAAAACTAGTCAAACTACCTACAACGGAATGACCAGGCCCTTGCCAGATGGTTTGAATATACAAAAGAGAATCTCTATAACGAATTCCCAGTGACCGGACAATTACTTCGCTATATACAAAATTCGTTATATAGAAAATAAAGCCTGTTAACATTCAAGTAGAACAAAGCCCTGTGTTTTAAAATTGATTAATAAAGAAAACATCCTTGAAAAAGAGAGTTTCCTACATATATATTGGAGAATTCCAAACTAACTCGGACCTCTTGTGGCATTATAACCACTATTCAAGTAATTATATCTCCTCTGCAAGGTGGATCCCGCTTACAAAAGAAGTGAACAAAAAAACAGTACGAACTTCTTAATCCTTTTTTTAGGAATAGTCATAAATGACTATTTTTCTCCGGAAAATCTGTCACTAAATGCAATTTTGCTAGTTATTTCACTGTAAAATCACGTAAATTCACCATTGGTAGGCATTATAGTTATATATGACTACTTATTATTGAACTCTACTATACCTGTATAATATATTAACTGTGGAAAATGCAGTGCTGTGTAGACACTATTAATCCTCTATATTATGTTTACTGTTGCTTGAGAAGAACGAGACCGCACTGACTGAAGAATAGAAATAGTCGAAAAATAACTTTAAAAAGTCAAACCATCAAAAAAAAAAAATTTAAAAGAAAATGTTCACCACTTTTTTACTATCATCCATTCTTCATGTTGTTTATTTTTTTTTAAAAATCTTGATATTCGGAAGTGACAACTTATGTTGGGGAATGGAAACCTTTAAACAAATTATATTTTAAATGTTTTTTCACTTTAAGATGCTAAACAAAGGAAATGTATTCAGTTTTTAAATTTTTTTTTTCTTGGCTTGTTTGCTACTAAGACTATGTCTTGAGCTATGAACAACCGAACTGTTCAATAACTATTTTCAACTAAGGACATTTATCCAGCCATCATATGTTATAAAGGATTTCTTTTTGATCTATTGTGTGGATACGGTGAAACGAACAATAATATGACAACAAATCGTTTTTTCCCCGAACCAAAACATTTTCCCGATTAAAAATTACAAATATCTGCTTTAGTTTAATGGTTTTTATTCTAACATTTGTTGTGGCCAGTTGGGTACAATTAAGTTATTCATATTAGACGGAGACATAAAAAAATGCCAATTTAAGGGGGATATTTACAACAAATACCTTTCAAAAGGGAGATTTTAAAAAATACCTTGATTTACACAAAAATTGTCTTAAAATTATTTCTGTTAATTTTCGTTGGTTAAAGTGAATTAAAACTCTTTTAAACTGAGTCAAGTCAGTTCCTTTTTTTTTATCACAATGGATTCCAGTCGACTTTAACAGGTTTTTACACGATTTTGTCTAAAATAGTTAAAAATAACTATTCAGATGATTTATGGAATTCAGGTCCATAAGATCGAAAACGAAATCGTTTTATCTGGAAAGAACAACTAATCATTTCTCATATAACTTTTCCATGCAAAATGACACCAATAACGTAAACAAGAACAATAGTTAAATGTGACTATTAAATGCTAAACTCTAAAAGTGTCGTTAATTGCGCTTCTGTTACATTTCTTTTTTAAATGTTTAAATTTGGCTGTAATAATTTTTCCAAAAAATCAATGTTTCTAAAGCATAGTCGAAACTGACAATTACTCCTGTTATTGGAAACATAATATTTTTCCATTGACTAAAAAATAGTTAAATACCGTTTTTTAGGTTTAAAATTAAAGGACTATTATTCCTGTTAATGGAAACTTTGAATTATATGAGACATTTCCAATTATTTATTGCATCTACAATTTGCTAATATTTTTCCATTCCAAAACTATCAGACTATTATTCCTGTTATTGAAAACCTTGTATCTCGAATTATACGAGTTATTTCCGAATGTTTATTGCATGTACAATTTGCTAACATTTTTCCATTCGCTAGAAAAATAGTTAAATACGACTTTTGATGATTACAATTAAACGACTATTATTTTTGTTAATGAAAACCTTGAATTCCGAGAGATTTTGTTATTACGTCTACTCAAAAATTGCTGTAGCAATTTTCTAATAATTTTCCATTAGCAGGGAAAATAGTTAAATACGACTATTGATGATTAAAATTGATGCGTTTTCATTTGTTTTCTGGCCCTATGGTTTACTTGTGGCTTTTCCATTGAACTTTGTTAGAACTACGGGGAACGGCTGTGGTGTGATAGGTAGTGTGGGCCACAAAACTAGGTTCACAACCTGATAGGACTATCAAATATTTTTTTAGTGACAGTTACCATCTCATAAATGCTGGCGAATTTACGATTTAGAGAGTAATCTCTTAACCACATAAAAACTTATATAGAAAGTTCCCCGTCTGTTCCGTCATGGAGTGTTAAGGGAAAGTAAAGAGAATGTCATACATATCGGAAATTATACTCACAAATTGACCGGAAGTCCCAGTCGTATGGAGTATAAAAACCGTATGTGGCAGTCGGACAAAGACAGATTAGTGATATTTTTTTGCGCGGTTCCTTTGACAATAACTAACCACTAGGATTTTATTTAAATTCAGTTTGAATTTGAAACATTTGGCTAAAATACACAGTTCTTGTTAACAAAGGCTTTCTCAACCGAACGATGTGGGCGGGCGGAGTAGTTGGTTGGTTCGAGGTGATTGCCATCAATGGAAAGTAAGGCTGCGCATACTGTCTCGTGTCCCTAATGCGTGCGATTGGCATCTATTCGGAGCAGTGTGTACATGGAAGATTATTGTTTTGCTGTCATGTTTTTTTTTTGTGTTTCGTCTGAATGGTTGAACGAACCAATAAAACATTACATACACTCACACACACACACTAACATACTTGTTAGAGTAGTTTGTATGTGTAACAAATGTCGGTTAAGTATGTTTGTATGGATGGCAGCAGCGGCGGAGCTAGCTGGTGCATGTTGTAAGTACGTTGTAATTTTTGTCTGGCAGTTCTTGTATTTGGGGTAAATAAGAAAACCGCGACGTTCAACGACCGTTGGACAAATGATTTCAGTTACGGCGAGCGTCATGCGATAAAGCCATAAAAGCCAGAAAAAACATACATATGTATATATTTTTAAAGAAATGCCATTTCTTTGGCTGTTACTGTTGCTACTTCAAGAGAGTTCTGGCTGGTCATAATAATGACAGACAGCCAAGAACTGTCTGATAATGGCAATTATCAGCTGTCTGTCTAGAGATTTCCCAGTTTTGATTTGCTTACGAATTTTTTCGATTAGCAGATCTAGAATGGGTTCTTCTTTCACAGCTGATATGGAAATAGTTTCCCAAGAAGCTTTCGGGATTTGACAATACATCTCTGCACTAACTATAGAATAAGTAACAGAAATAGTTTCACAGAAAACCTTCTGCTATAGTCTCTGATATAAATATTTTTGGGAAAGTTCAGCAAAAATATCGCTTCGCGGCATTAGCAATGAGATATGAATATTTTACTTAACCCAATACCTTCTTTGGGATCCCTACGTTCAGAAAACGTTTCAGTTAATCTCATTCGAAGAATCCACAAACTGATTTCATTCAGTTTGAACCATCAGCTTTGATAACAATTTGGAGTTAAGATGTTGTGAATTACGGACGATAAGATAATTTTTTCAAAATATGGGCACTATAGGGTTAATAAATAAATAAAACATATATATAAAGGATATGATGACGATATTTTTCAAGAGAAATGACGAATTTAGAATGGTCGTCAGTTATGTGTTATCATACAGAGTAGTCCTAGATAGCTATTTTTTCAGTTTCATCATAAATGTTTTATAAAACTAAAAACAAAATTGAAGTTTGCTGATTTTTTTTATATATGACTGTTAGTACTTTTCATGCCAAATAGTCGTAAATAACTATTTTCGCGGTATATCATTAGATATGCATTGTATGGGAGTACTTTTGCACAGAGACTACATAATTGATTTTTTTTTGTTTTAATTTCATAATGTTAACTGTTTTGCCCAATAGTCGTTTATAACTATTTATCCAGTTTATCATTGACTCTGGATTAAATTAGAAAAAAATTCTAAACGACCACTCTGTGAAAAGCAGAACTTAGTTCTTAATTGTTTTTTTTTGTTTGTTTTAATTTCAAAATTTTAACTTTTATGCCGAATAGTCGTTTATAACTATTTATCCAGTTTATCATAGACTCTGGATTAAATTAGTATAAATTTCTGTGATAAGCAGAATGCGATAAGAAACCAGGTTGCGACTATCACCAAAAAAAAAACTATGTTATTTTGAGTGTTGCTTACTTAGATGAATATTGAGGGAAATGCTTGCCTTTTACAAGAACTGGGCTTTATATTGTATAATAAGAAAGTCAACAAATTCCACAAATTTCTTTCTTATATGCGTTTCATGTCATAAGCTATTATTCTTTTATAGGAAAATAAAAACATGATGTTTTTGCAGAAGTTTCTTAAAAGCGGTTTTTTATTATAAGAGATGTTCGTATATCCGTTATCTACTGAAGAATATAGCAAATGAATATTTTTCAGGGTTTTAAGAAAATCGCTATTTAATTGTAGCTATATCAATGAAGATTTGTATTTTTTTTAATGCTCAGTAGTCAAAAATAACTATTCTAGAAATTTATTGTAAAGTCTGGACTTGTGCGCAGGGGCTTTCAGGGGCGTTTGACAGTTACAGTTAGGAGTTTGTTATAAAATCTGCATTCAATTGAAGTCAATTTTGACCAGGGACTAAATTTCTGTACGGCTAAGTAGTCACCGACAACTATTTTTTTGTTGGCATGTAAAAAAATCTGTATTAAATTGCCGTAAGTGTGTACAAGGCTAATTGATATTATTGCAAAACTCTTTAAAAAATAGAGACGTGTATCAATTACATTGGATTCGACTGGTTTCATTCGGTAATGCTTTGAATAGTCGCAGATAACTATTTTTCTGTGTTTTTGCAATATGTGCATTAAACAGCGGAAAATTTAACCAGGTATTGAATTGGAGTATTTTTATTTTTGATTTATTTAAAATGTAGCAGAAATCATTGCAAATGGTTACTGATGATGATGTGTGTCAACTTCCAGATCCGTACAGCTTGCCTGAACTCAAAGCAAACACAATGATTGAAGACTTTTTTTTTGAAAATTTTTGGACTTTCTTGGCTTCCCTAAATTTTAAACTTTTTGACGAATATAATTTCAGTAAATTTTTTTTGAAAACCATATCAATTGATTTTGGGTAATTTTAATGTTAAAAAGTATGAATAGTCGAATATAACCATTTTCCGTTCTATACAAATCTATGATTTAATTTGCGGTGCTTTTTCTTAAGCCGATTAGGAATTTCTTAATTTGACAATTATAACTTTGAATGTCAAATAGTCGTATATAACATGTGATGCGAAATAATCACAGATAACTAGTTTTTTCTATGCTATGGTAATCTCCGAAAAAATGTGCGCTCTAATAAAGATTAGGACTCTCTTAATTTGAATGTTAAACCATTGAATGCCAAATAGTCGTATATAACTATTTAACTGGATTTTCATTAAATCCGAATTAAATTGTTTAAGTTTTTCACAGCATCCAAATTATTGACTGTCTTTAAGCTACTTAGGGTGTAGCTTAAAGACATTTGGTGCGTGTGGATGCTATAGGCGGGTAAGACATGTCACAGCGAGAGCGATTTGTGCCCTTAGCTCTTTTGAAACTTAAGCTGGGGGCAATTTAATTCGCTGTTGGCCAGGATTTTTAATATCGTTTTCCCTAATACATCATGTTCAAATGGAAGGGCACCATTAGGCACAAACATTGATGAAACGCCAGACGGATATCGGAATATAGTCATAAACCAATTTTAAAAATGGTTGCGGCCTCTGCACTCATTAACCACAAAGTAGAGCAAACATAAGAAGAATACACGACGTAGGTCTCTAAGTGAGAACATCAATGCTCACAACTTGTAATTGTTAACTGCTACAAATTAAATTGATTTAAAAATGACTGAATATATAAAGTATCAGATAGATACTGGAATATAGAGGTAAATCGATTTATAAATGGATACCAAGTCCACCCGGTCTCATGCTACTAATATTACAAATTTAGGAGAACACTGGGCTGCCCCATTAGCATCTTATCCAGAGTTGTCCATTCTTATTATAAAAAAATAAGAGGACTCCAGCACTGGGTGAAAACAGCATGAGCACCATTAAAAAATCGCTAGTAGGAAAAATCCGTCTAAAAATAGGTGATCACACACTTTAGATCTCTAATTAGGAACATCGTCACCTTTTTTTTTTGAAAGTTTTTGTTAGAAATGTAGGAGTATTTAAAAATTCGCGATGACTTCAGCAAATGTTTGCCACAATTTCCTTTGTGCAGAACTAGCGCCATTTTTTTGTTGCGAAGAACAAGACGATGGGCTTATCTGTCTTTTCGATATCGAGTGAAAGCTGCAACATCAGAGGCTTTCAAGTTACCGTATCAAGCAAGCCACATTTAATTCTCGGAAGTCACGAGTACACATCTAAGGATAAGCTATGGCTTCGAGTGGGTAACTCGTTTCGAGTTCTTTCTTTTTCGGCACATACGAAACGATACCAATTTCATTTAGTTATTTTTTTGTGTAATTTTGTAATTAACTTCCATCAGAGTCTTGAGATTTTAATGGAAATTGGGAAAAAAAAACGTCAAGTCAAACACCTGACATCATAACATACATGTAACATACGCGATAGGATTTCCGTTGGCGTTAGCTTACACATCTGGTAGACTGCGGCAGCACACGGTGACAGGAACAGGAACCACATTTAAAAGTTAACAACAATCACACAAAATTCATAACACACCCGGAAATTGTTTTTCGTTTTTGTTTTATTTATTTATTTTTTTTTTATTATTATTGAACGGATTAAATTTGCCCGGACTGGTCTCAAGTGAGGTTTTGGTCGCACTAACTAAAAATCAGTTCCATCATAATGTCTGCCACGGTCATCGTGTCAATGATGCCGCAGCCGCTGCGATTTCAGTCTTAGTTTCCTCCGGTGCTATTGTTGCTATTGTTGTTTTATTTCGGAATGGTTTTTATTTTGTTAACTTGAATTTAATTTCTTCACTTGTTTTCTTTTTTTTTCTTCTTCTTTTTGTTCGTTGCAAAGAACACTTCGTCTTGCTCATCGGTTGTCTAGGAAGAACAGTTCGGTGTCGTTGAGGACACAACAAAGCCTGACGAGGCAACCAAGTTTTGTTAAACAGCCAAGCCACCAAACGGCCAACTACTAGTTAGACTGGCTGGCAAGGTAAGGCTGGTGGCTGGCCAGACAAGTTATTTGAACCGTTCCTTGTGAAAGTTCCGTTTTAACTGAATCGCTTGCATGCCAAACTACAACTTGAACCAACTCGACGAGAAATGTGTATATTGCAATTTGCTTTCGTCTTTCGGCGGATAGGTTTCTTTTACCATTTGTCGGAGTAACAGCGTTTATAGCCGACAACACAACGCTTGCAACGTTGGCGTCATCGGTGACGTTGTCGACTCGTGACTTGCCTGCTGCAGCAGCAGCAGCAGCACAGCCGCAGCAGCACCACAACCACCAACAACAACAACAGCAATTCCATTCAATGCATTTGTATTCATTCTATAAAAGGCACGCTAAGAGAATGAGTGATTGTACAAGTATTAAGGTGGCCAGGTGAATTATTGAACTTAAATAAATAAAATCCAATGCAATGCAAGTTTAAAAAATCAAAACGGATTAAATCGCCAACAAGAAAATACATACACTACTCAGGTCTCAGCCTTGCGAAAGCTTGACATTGGCTGACAGAATGTCTCCTTGCATTCAAGGCAAAACAAAAAGAATAATCCTTAAAAACCGTGAAAGGCCGGTTGACCAGTCGACGCGCTATAGAGAAAATTCGTTCTTCAGCTCGACTGTTTATATGAGGAATACTCATGTGCATGTGTTTTTCCTGCCTTCTATGACATTAACCAATTTCAAGGCAAACGCTACTCCCACTTTGCTACTTCCAATAACCTTACTTCCTATCGCTAACAGAGTGCAATGCATTCATAGGGGAAATCCGCTGAGTGTTAGTAAACAAAAAGGACAGCCAGACACGAGCATATGAGGTGTTCGGCGCTATTGTCCTGTTACTCATCTCCACAACTTCAGCCGGGACGGCTAGTATGGCTGCAGGACAAGCAATCAAACAGTGATTACACCGTGTTACAAAAAATAGATTTTTTTCTGTCCTATGAACCAAATGCACATATTCGGAAAGAGGGGAAAAAATAAAAATACACGTGTATCGGCGATTTTCATGTACACGCCGGATTTTATTTTTTTAAGTTTGAAGTATGAAGCTCGTAGTGGCCTGTGTGAAAGCCTTTGGACCGATTTTTAACCCTTTTTCAGTGATCCAATCGAGCTGATTTTTGGCAGGCAGACTCGTGGAAATGTCTGTATCACGTCAATTTTTTTAAAAAATAGATTTTTATCAATATAATTACGACACAGAAAGAAAAATGGAAAATCGTAATTACAATTATTTTGACTTCGCTATGGCTTAAATCAAGTACGGATTACATAATTTTTTCTATCAGTTTATCTTCATTAACTGGAAAAATACAGTTATGACTATTTTAATGTTAATTGCGTTGCTTCTGCACGATGAACTAAAGAGAATTATTGTTAGTAGCGTTAATGCGTTGGAATTTTGAGTTGGGACTCTTGTGAATATTTAAGCTAGTAATTTCGAGTGATTTTATAATCACTCGAATCATCCAGCAACATCTCCGATCGCCATGATTTCTGACTGCAATGATCTAATCGATGTAGCTACAAATGTGTCCTTTGAGTGGATTCAAAAACCCACACTCTAGTATACTGTGGATATGTCCCAGCTCTTCCTCGTGACCTTTCTATGTATATACAAAGGTCCACCGTGACTTATCAGATCCTATTCATAATAAAATCTATATACTCGTATGTAAAGAGTTTTCCAACAAGAGGTGTTAATTTGAATCAGCCGGTATTGTTACTTTTAAAGATTTTATTCTTTGACATTTCACAAGTAGAAACTACGCCATTACTAAAAATGGAACGATACAACAACGCATTGAAATTATTAAAATTCATTACAAAAATGGTGAAAATCATGCAGTCACAGTTCGCAAAACTAAAAACATTCCGGACCGTGTTATCTCTTGAAGAAATGATCACAGTTGGCCACCGAGATCTTGTGATTTAATGCCTTGCGACTTCTTCCTTTGGGGCCACCTGAAGGATAAGGTCTACGCCAACAGTCCAGCGTCAATTCAAGACCTCAAAGATGGAATTCCTGAGGCTATCGAGGACATAGGGCAGCCACTTTGCGATTTGGCTATGGAGAATTTTATGAAAACGATATGGTCCTGTAAGCATGGTCATGGTGGCCATTTGGCGAATGTTGTTTTTCATAATTAACGTCATAGATTCCTCTTTATTAGGAAATAAACATCCGATCATTTATCTCAAAAAATGGAATTTTTCTTTGAATACCAAAATAACACCCTATTTCAAGAGCACTACTAAAATATTAAATGAAACACATTATCTTAATATATATTTACCCTCGACACTGATTCACTGACTCTGTCACGCAGTACGTAGGAATTTAAATAGGCATTCTATAATTCTATAATTTTCTATAAATAATAATAATAAAAAAAATAATATTTTTTTTTTTGTACAGAAATTGTGTTTTCCCCAAATTTTTTTTTTTCCAAATTTTTTTTTTCCAAATTTTTTTTTTACAAAATTTTTTTTTTTTACAAAGTTTTATTTTCCAAATTTTTTTTTCAACAAAATTTTTTTTTCAACAAAATTTTTTTTTTCAACAAAATTTTTTTTTTTTTCAAGAAAAAAATGTTTTTTTCCACAAAATTTTTTTTTTTCAACAACATTTTTTTTCCATATTTCAACGGGCGCCATAGGCGCATTACAACTTACTAGTATAGAATAATAGTACATCTGTTTATTTTCTCTTAAAACATGTTACAGTTACGCGCGGGGTTACCATAATTATCAATAAACATGAAATTTACCACTCGCACCTTTAACTACTTCTCGGAACACGCATCAGTAGTAAGAGTTGCAGCTCATGGTCACAGAAAATCGAGGTTATCTTCCATTCGGAAATTAGCCTTCAAGCCAATATTCAATCTCCATTAGATAAAATACCAAAATCCCATCAAAATTGAAAATATTCAGTATTTCATCTTGCTGTGCCCACCTGGTAACCTCATCGTGGATGTCCAACATCCAACATATAGACTCAATGAAGGAAATGCCGATGCTGATGCAAGCCTTGCCGCCGAGAACAGCAGACAGGCAGAGCGTCGTCGCTGATGCCAGCGTCGCTGTATCCATTGGTTTCGTTGTGTATGTTCAAGAAGTCAAAATCAAATCTAGGCTCATAAAAGAACATTGCAAAAAAAAAAAAAGATTCGCGTTCGTAAAAAGGCCCGTTAGCGCACAGTCTGGCGAGTATGGCTCCGACACACAAACGAACGTGTGCAATGTCAGGCATTGCAATATGCGTCGGCGCCTTAGCACCAACCATCCATCCAGCGTACCTACTATTCCGATACCGATATGTATGAATAATACCGTTCGTTTTTTGTTTGTGGCATGTGTGTGTGTGCGTGTGTGCAAATGTTGAATGTGGCTGGCTGGCTCTGGCTTGTTCCACAATACACTCTCGTTGCAGTCACTGGAACAATAAACTTTTGTCAGTCACACCAAACACTATCGCACGCCGCCGACAACAAACGAACGACGAGAGTTATGGTTGGCGGCATGAGTGGCCCTGCCATCGTGTTCGGTCGCTGTTGCCGTCATTCGGACGCTGGCTGCCGTTCAGCGTCGAACTTGATGATGCAGCAGACAACCTCATTCCCTTTCCCCACGACATTCCAGCCATGCCATAGTCCGCCACATGGGCTGACGTTTTATTACACGCGCGCGTACTAATTACTAAATATCTCTTGGCATTTGCCAATTCTCTTAGTAGAGCCTCTAGTCTCCCTATCTCTTCTCTCTGGTATTTTGTGTCTCTGCCACACTCTTGCAGTCACTCTCATTCTCTGGGTGTCTTTGGAAAAGGCATGCGTTGTACTTGAATGTGTGTGGTCGCATCAGTGTGTTGGCTCCCTTTAACACCCGTTACACTTATCGAACTGTGTCTCGTTTACAGTCTGGGTTTGTGCCAAACTACACGAATTGACATCGTATTTCTGCAGTTCGTTTTGAGCCCCGCATGGCCTGCGGCCCCCGCTCGCTCATGCTTGGTACGATGTAGACGAGCATACCATGCACGATTACCAAGGAATTCCCCGAAACCAAGCGCCGTTTGTTAGACTTTGGACCGCATTTAATTGTTGGAGGTATTTTATTACGCAGCAACAGAATTTGCCGTTGTGTGCGGTTCGTTTTATTGTTGGTGCTGCCACTGTTGTTGGGCTGCCTGTTTCACTCAGTCGTACTCTTAATTTGAGTTAATGTTCGTGAGAATTCGTATGCGACTACGAGTGCACGAGTACGAAGCGATGGCATGCACTTTGTGAGGCCAGGCCACTCTTCACCTCGGCAAACATCGGCTTGCATTTCTTTTCCATGTCGGTGCTGGCTCGTGTTCAACTGACGCCCTGTGGTCCTTACTCAATTTCTGATTACGAGGGTAACTGTTGTTTGGTGGCTATATCGGTATGTTGATACCTACATACGACACATACACACTCATATCTACATACATACATATATGTATACATATACACACATGTGTATGTACGAAGGTACGTACAACGTTTTTCATCTGTTATTGCAACTTGAGAATGTCGAATGCAGTTGGGCTTCAGTTCTTGTTGCCTGTGACCATTTTTGACTTGGGGTAGGTTAGGACTGCACGAAACACTTAAATTAGGACTAGTTTGAATCGAGGTGAAGTTGACAAGATGTGACCGATGTGATCAAATGACAAAACAAAAAAATTATGCCTCTACGTGTGTATGTAAGTGATTTCATTATTGTAAATCGTTAACACATGCATCGACTCAAAATTCATCATATCCGTTTTGATAAGTCCAAGGAACATTGGATGGTTTTCGGTTGGATGGTTTAGTAGCCGCCCCTACAGGAAGGTAAAATTTCAGTGCGGAACTACCTTATCGTCCAGCTAATTCCCTAGATATATTAAAAATTTGGTAACTCGGCTACAAGCTAAGCTGCCAATAACGCGATTACACTATGTTACATCTTTGGAAATGATTCCTACCTCCTGGAAATACTAATGGAACACATGGAACAGCTAAAATTAAATTAAATAAATAAAAAAATAAAAATAAAAAATAAAAAATAAAAAATAAAAAATAAAAAATAAAAAATAAAAAATAAAAAATAAAAAATAAAAAATAAAAAATAAAAAATAAAAAATAAAAAATAAAAAATAAAAAATAAAAAATAAAAAATAAAAAATAAAAAAATAAAAAATTAACAATAAAAAATTAAAAAAATTAAAAATAAAAAATAAAAAATAAAAAATAAAAAATAAAAAATAAAAAATAAAAAATAAAAAATAAAAAATAAAAAATAAAAAATAAAAAATAAAAAATAAAAAATAAAAAATAAAAAATAAAAAATAAAAAATAAAAAATAAAAAATAAAAAATAAAAAATAAAAAATAAAAAATAAAAAATAAAAAATAAAAAATAAAAAATAAAAAATAAAAAATAAAAAATAAAAAATAAAAAATTAACAATAAAAAAAAAATAAAAAACTTTAATAACTTATTAAATTAAATTACTTATAATATTGCTTCCAATTTCAAAAAGAGTACATTTATTTTATGTACAGTGAAAGCTCTCCTTGCGGACAGCTCTTATAGCCGGACAGCTCTCTTAAGCGGACAAATTTCTCGGTCCCATCCGCTATTTTTAAAGCAAATTAATCTCCGCTGGGCCGACATCTCCTGTGGACGGACAAAACCACTGCGACCGTCGGTGTCCGCCTATCGGAGCTTTCACTGTATACGGTTCTAATTACTTGAAAAGCTCTATGATATGTTTTTTGTCTAGTTCGACTTATGCAAGTTTGTGTCTTTATTTTTCTTCGACTTACAATGCAATTTCATTTATAGAAGTTTGAGTCATAGAAGAGCAATTTAAGGGGGTTTGTCTCCTTAACGCTAAAAGTGATTCGATTTAAAGAAAATTCGACTTATGAAAGTTCCACTATACATCTCAGCTAAACCTGGTAATATCAACTAAAGAATTAGCAGCGGCAGTTGCGCCACGAAATGAAGCTGTAGTAAACCATATAAATATGCTAACAAAAACTCAATAACCGTTCAAATTGGCATTCTTTATTTATTATTTATTTATTTGTAAAAATTATATTATAATAAATTACAATACAATCTAAGAAGAGAGCACTGGCTACGAGGCCTTCGGCTCTTTTTTTTTAACTTATATTTGATGGTGTTACAATATTATAAAAGGTTATTTAAACAACATTGTTGAAGGTAGTCGTTAATATTGTTAATGTTGTTTGTAGAGGGTTCTCCGAGAATTTTTGACGGGTAGACATTTCCAAAAACGGTAGATCTTTGGTAGCGAAAAGTTGGACAGTGGTCAAGTATGTGTTCTACTGAAGTTGGGGATGCATTGCAGAAAGAACATGTTGCGTTGTTGGATCCCAGTAGCAAAAAACTATGTGTTAACTTTGTGTGCCCAAGTCTTAGTCTGATGAAGTTTGTGATTTTCGTTGTGGTTACAGTTGGAGGGAAAGTAGGGCTTGTTCCTGCGGGGTTTACTTTTTTGTAAAAATGATTGTATTGGATCCAGTTTTGTGATTTTTCAGCTTCCAACAGTTTGTGTATTATGTGTCTGGTGTCGTTTTTTTCGTATGTTTTAAAGTGCATTACGGGGGAGCGTATTGCTTCCTTCGCTGTGTGGTCGGCACACTCGTTACCAGCTATGCCTACATGTCCAGGGATCCACATGACTTTTATTTTTTTGCTAAAACGAATTAAATAATCTCTTATTTGGCGTACTAAGAAGCTATTGGTATGTGGTGAGAGAATTGATTTGACTGTACTAAGGCTATCGGTGCAGATAACGAATTTCCCCCTATTTTTTGTTGCATATAGGATGGATAATTGTATTGCCAAAGCCTCTGCAGTGAATATACTGCAATGTTCCTCCAGTAGACCATGTTGGATGATATTGTGTTGATCGGATACAATGGCGAAAGACGTCCCATGATGGAGCTTAGATCCGTCTGTGTATAGAAAGATCCAATTTGATAGATCGATTTTGGTTTTGTTGAATAACGTTTGATATACTTCAATACTTGTGTCGGCTTTCGAATAATGCGACAAATCAAGAATAAAGGTTGACTTTTCCAGACGCCATGGTGGAAAAAAGGATGTAGGATGGCTATTATTACTGATTAGTATTTTATTTTCTTTGACAAATTCCACGCATCGATATATAGTAGATTTTATCCTAGGGATTCTTTTACGTTTTATCGCTTTTGCAGTGTCTGTGTGGATTATGCAATTGGGGCTGTTATATATTTTTGGGACTAGATGCAGGAAGGTTGAGTTGACTCTTTCGTCTATAGAAGGAAGCCCAGTTTCGATCAGTATATTTTTTGTAGGTGTTGTGGTAAATGCACGTAAACACCTTTTAGCTGCTGCGTGATATGGTGCTTGCATTAGTTTCAGATTGCTTTTACAACATTTTCCGAAGATTCCAAGGCCGTAATCAATTTTAGAAAGAATGAGTGAACGTGTTATTCTGATCAGTGTCTCTGGGTTGACTGAGCTGCGTTTGGAGGAAAGGTACTTTATAATGTTGAGGCGGATGGAAATATTGTTACGAATGTACTGACAGTGTTGGCGGAAGGTGTATCTGCTGTCAAAATGTATACCCAATATCTTTAGACTGTTAACATCAGGTATGTTACAGTGGCCAAAGGTTAGACGAGGCATTGCGCAGTTTCTTTTTCTGCATATATGGAGAGTTGCACATTTCTCAAAGGATATTTTGGCTCCTGAAATGAGTGACCATTCTGATAGTTGGCTTAAAATGTTTCTGAAAGTTGAGACAACCTGATCTAAGGCTCCGTTTTTTGAAAATACAAAAACATCGTCTGCATACATACAGTGTTCCATTTTATTGTATTTCGATAGAATTCGGCTGACATTTTCGAACGCAATTGTGAATAAAGTAACAGACAAAGGTGATCCTTGTGGGACCCCATTGTATACAGGTAGAATGCTTGAATCGGTGTTGTTAACTCTAACGCGAATTTTCCTGTTAATTAAAAAATTTTTAACAAATCCATATATTTTGGGGCCTATTTTCCATTTCCGGAGTTGTTCAAGTACGACATGGGCTCCTATTCGGTCGAATGCTTTTTCGAAATCGATAGCCATGACTGAGACGTGGTTTCTGCATGCAAGGGCGTTGGATGTGAAGTCGTCGAAATGCAATAAGGAGTCAATTGTCCCTTGACCTTGTTTGAAAGCAGTCTGGTTATGGCTGATGAATTTGTTTTTGAGAGCAAACCACATTATTCTTTTCGAAATTACTTTTTCCATAATTTTGCTAAGGCAGGATATGAGAGAAATGGGCCTATACCCGTTTATGGAATTTCTATCTTTATTTGGTTTATGTATTGGAATTACAATGGCTGTTTTCCAACTTTGAGGAATGGTTTGGGTATCAAAGATATTGTTGTACAAGTGGATCAGCCGGTATTTAAGGGTATTCGGAACATTTTTAATGATTGCGTATGTTATGCGATCAAATCCCGGTGTTTTGCCTTTGGTTTTAATCAATACATGGTCAAATTCACAACTGGTAATTTTTGCTTCTATTATTTTTGCGGAAGTTGATAATCGATTGATAAAGCTTTGGTGGCTTTCAAGGGCATTTTGTTTGGTTGTGACAAAGTCTGTAGAAAAGTTATTATTATTTGAGACACTGGACCAATGTTGGGCAAACGATTGTGCTATTTCGGAGGGACAAGTTATGACCCCGCTGTCGGATTTAATGAAATGGATTATTTGTTTATCATAAGAGCCATTAAGTGCTCTGATACGGGACCACACTTTTTTAGGGGTAGATTTCTCATTTATTGAAGAAGTGAATTTTTCAAAACTTTTTCTTTTTGCAGTTTTTGACTCATATCGGAAAGCTGCATTGTTTTTCTTATATATTAATAAATTTTCTGTAGTCGGATGTCTTTTAAATGTATGCCAGGCTCTTTGTTTATCGGTCCTTAGTTGTTGAAGGTTAGGGTTCCACCACGGAGTAGTTTTCCTACCGTCCGTTGAGAAATTAGTAACTGGGATAGAAAAGTGGGCAGATGTGAGGATTATTTTTTGTATTTTAGCAGCTTCGCAGTTGACGTTTGTAGATACGTTGTACTTTTCCGATGTGGACGAGCATATTATCTTAAATTTATCCCAATCTGCTTTTTCAGTGTTGAATCTCGCTCTGGGTTTACTTTTTGGTGTTGTTGTATCGATATAAGTCATGATTGGGTAGTGGTCACTACTATAAAGATCATCAAATAAAGTCCAGCGACACCGAGGAGCAATGTCTGCGGAGCACAGTGAGACGTCAATGTTGGTAAAACTCTGGTGGGTTGAGAAGTGGGTGGGCGACCCGTCATTAAGTACTATAAGATCAGATTCGTATATACATTTCTCAATGATTTTTCCTCTGGCGTTGGTGTGTTGGGACCCCCATAACGTACTCCAGGAGTTAACATCCCCCAAAATAATGTAGGGCGCGGTTACCTGATTAATAATAGAGTTAATGTCAGCCGAAGAAAATGTTTGATCTGGAGGTATGTATAAGCAGATAATAGTTATATTGAAACCTATGTTAAGTTTTGCAGCAATTGCCTGTAAATTGGAGGAGAGGTCTATAGTACAATGGGTTATATCATTTCGCACAAGTATGGCAACACCTTGTTTGCATGTTGTGTTGTGGGACGCATTGTAAAAATATGACTGATAGTTTCGTAGATTATTGGGCATTGAGTTAAAGGGAACGTGTGTCTCTTGAAGAGATATGACAGCAGGCGAGTGTTCTCTGAGAATAAGTTGTAATTCATGTAGGTTATTGTAATATCCCTTTATATTCCATTGTAGTAACGAAGTCATTTACGCGAGATAATAAGTAATAACAGTTATAAAATATGTATGGTTGGATAAACTTGTGTCTATTGTTTTGTTGTATTGTTTAGTTTCTATTATTTGAGAGAAAGGAATGTCTATAGTTGTTCCTCTTCGGAATTTGATAATGATGAGAGAGAGGAATTTAAATTTGTTTTTTTGTCTATGGGAGAAGTATCCATGGCCGTGGTAGGTAGGGGGATTTTTGTAGTTTCGCTGAAGTTATTGTTTGTGTTTTCATTTATGTTCGATTTGGAGTGTAATTGTAGTTTGTCAGATTTTAATATGTTTGAGGATGGTTTGGTTTGGTATACTGGGTTTGGTGTTGATGTTAAATTGATCGATTTCGATGTTGTTAAATTCGTTGTATTTTGGGGCGTTTTGGTGTTGGATTTGGTGTCGTTGGATGTACTTGGTGGGTGGGAGGCAGGTTTAGTTTGGTATATTGGGCTTGGAGTTGATGATAAATTGATTGATTTGGAGGTAGTTAAATTTGTTGTATTTTGGGGGTAATCGGTGTTGGCTTTAGTGTTGTAGGATTTACTTGAGGTAGTTGGTGGTACAGAGGGCTTACTGTTTGAGACTGAGAGGGGGTTTTGTTCGGGGAGTGCATTGGATGCTGTGACTGACGCATACGAGATTGACGATGAGTTCATGGTTGGGATTTGTTTTTTGTATTCAGTCAGTGCTTCTCTCATGGAACATTTGTTTTTGGTTTTGATTTTTAGAATTTCTTTTGATTGTTGGAACTTGGGGCAAGCGTTGAATGAGGCTGGATGTTCATCCAAGCAATTAGCGCACATAGTTCTGGTACATTCGGCGGGATTATGGGGGGGTAGGTTACAGTTAACGCACATTGGACTGCGCTTACATCTCTTAGCAGTGTGTCCAAGAATTTGACATGACTTGCACCGCATTGGATTGGGGTAGTATTCCTTTATTTTGGCCGTAAACCACACTACATCCATAGTTTTGGGGGGTTTATACAATTCGAAGGTGAATAACATTTTGCCTGAGTATTCTTCTTTGCCATCGATTTTAATTTTGTATTTGTAAACATCACATACACCTTGGGACCTTAGGTTTTCAATAATTTCGCTCTCTGGTAGGTCTTTAATTAATGTAGCATACGCAGTTCCTTTGCATGTGTTAAGAGTGCTGTGTAGGGTCACCTTTATTGGGCATACACCGTGTAGCTCTTTAATCTTTAGAAATTTGTCTGCGATTGTTTCGTTTTTTACTAAGAGAAGCAAATTGCCATCCCTCAAAACTGAAATATTAATTATTTCTTTACTGATGAGCTGGAGAGATTTATGTACAACAAAGCATGAGTACGAAGAAATTGTTTTTTTTTCATCCAGTGTTGAAATAACGATGAATTTTGGATTTTCTGTAATTTTTTGATTAGGTAGAGCTGGGAATTCTATCGGAATCCCTCGAGATGTTTTTTTTCTTTTCCTATTGGGACTATCGCTAAGCCCAGCAAAGCGATTGTCCCCAAGGTTGGGGGGCCCGGGGGGCATAATCACGCCACTTTATAAAATTGTTTTGTTATTTTTCTATTCTATTTTGTTTTTTTTTTTTTTTTTCTGAGTAACGGCTGATCGATAAGTCCGAATAATGAGTAAACTAATTTGAGAGAATGAGAGAAACAGCGGGAAACGCAAAAGTATTCTTGTTTAAATACGCAAGACACAACCGATCGCAACGAGTGTTAGTCGGTGACTGTGGCATTCTTATGTGACATAGAGTGAAATGTTTTAGATATTTCTCTTACATTCTGTCTGTTTATTAGTTTCTGAAAATGTTATTTATATTCTCCTTTTATACAGTAGACTAAACGATGGAGCCTATGATTCTAAACAATTTCAAGACCGCCTGCCTGGTGAAAACATAAAATAGCCAGGAATGCAAATGGCTAGCTACTTCCTACTGTGAAGAAATACGTATTAGGTTGTAGCTGTAGATCGATTGGTATTGACAATCTTTCAAATCGGATCGAAAAGTTTTCCTTTAAATAATCGCAACATCTACCTCAAACAAATCTAGATTAATATGCCGAAAATGGTTTTATTTTTATTTTAAATGGTGGACAAAGACATATTGTACTTCCCAAAAAAGTATATGACTGACAAATATTTAATTTAAATTTTGTTAGTAAGCTTTTTAGGATTTTGCATAATTTTAGTTGCCACTCATAGGCCCGAGAAGTGGCATTACGAAGTACGATTTTTTCCATGAAAATTATGCTTTGGTGGCCCACACCCTAAATCCTACCTCAGTTGAAACTCAATTCATGGAGAGTCGGCCGGACCGAACTTGTCAACACTTTTACTGACGAGTTGTTCATTCTTTTTTATATCACAGCTCTTGGAACGTATGATTAATATGTATATAGAGTATCGCTCATACGCCCGGTTTGAATTGTCAAATTAAACGATGTGTCATGTTGTCATTGATAACACTGCACTACCGAATTCTTCCAATTCCGAAGTTTCAATATGAATTGTAGACAAATAATTAGGACATCCTTATATTTCATTGCACTTATTATGTGCTTTCTAGAAGAACACAAACTGACATTTAAAACAAACAAATTTGTGCTAAGAACACATATTCCCAATTTTTCTCTAGTCAAAATCTGTGAAATATTTCAGCGCAAAAAGGACAATGCCAGAATTCACATAGAGGGCAACTCACCAAAAAGTGTCCTGTACTTTTTATTTCCCGCCAGACTCTGCTAAGCATTGGCGATGTTCTGTTCAAGGGATTCCAGAAACAGAAACCCTAACGACTCCGTCGAATAATATCAATAATATACCAACGACCAGATAACCCTGTGCTAGACATATACAAATTCTTAAAGTTGCTCCTTCTTCGATTTGTATTTAATGCAATGGATTTCATTTGAAATTTATTATCCTGGCATTGCCACTTCGGTCGTCCTACCCATCTTAGGTTTCTATTTTACAAAATTGACTTTTAACTACGCTATTAATCATATTAAACCCCACTCAACTTACTATGTACAAACAAACAAAAAAAATAACAAGGATGTTCCCAAGCAGCAGCAGGGAAGTGCATGGGAAGAGTAGTACAATAAAAGAGAATATGTAATAACAAGGGAAAACTAACTATTCAATAACAAATAGTTAACTATTAGAACTAAACCACCAAACAATGAATTCGAACGAAACAGTCAGACAAATATAGCGGCAACAACAAAACGCAGGCATCTCAAGAAGGACAACGAAAGAAACGTGAAACAAAACACCCACACACACACACACACACTTACAGAGAGATGAAGGGAAAGTGTCTCTACGAACGCATTACAATATCCACTTGACTAGTTGAAGCAGCAGCGTGTAGAAGACGAATCCTTAGCAGACGAACGGAAGACGCAGGACGGTGGACGGATCAGAAGACGACGATGACGACGTAAAAAAAGGGTACTTGAAGCAATGTTGAACACTTGCAACACTTGCTCGCAAAGAAAGATGAAAAGAAGTAAAAAAAAGCTTTCTTCTTCACAATAACGTCGACGACGACAACGACAACGACGACGATATCATCAAGAGACATGGCCAACAAACACACGCACACACTTGCACCCATCAGAAAGACGACAACGGCGGCGATGACGATGACGACAGTGAAGAACAACAAGCCCAAGACCACGACAACGGTGATAAAGACGAAGAAGCAGAACAAGCTGAAATACAATTGTAAAACACGAAAAGTCCCCTACAACGGGGCGAAGAAGAGGACAACAAGAAAGAAGAGGGAAAAAAAACAAAACTCAAGTGCAGTTTGCTAAAGGCTGACATAAAAACTAAAAAAAAACACGTTCATGTCGCACACCCAAGAAGAACGAACAGACCTCATGGGGCACACACAAACACACCTACACGTGTGGGCCAAACAACCGAACCAACACTCGCACACACACACACACACACAGCCACACTAAGGCAGCAATACAATAAGGAAACAGTGGTTAAGGATACGACGAAAACCCTTTTGTTATATTGTCTGCCTTGGAAAATGGCATTGTTCGAAATGAAAGCAAGACACACACGGAAGGACGGACGTAGGGAGGGTCGAACGGATGTACACGAGGGGCGGCGGACATCAAGTCAAAGGGTTGCAGGCGGAAATCGACATAAAGTTTCAAATTAACCGGCTTCTCATATGAGCATCCGCTCATTTCGACAACGAACTAAAACCGCTCTGCCTTCAAATTAAGAGAGACAAAGAGAGTCCTTAGAAATGAAACACAAGAGTATTTTGCTGCATACTCAGTCTCGTCTCTTGTTCTCTGGAAATTATTCGCCTTCAATATTCGCCGTAAGCTTTATGGGCTGCGCTCTTAAATGATGGGACAGCCCTATTGGGTTGCCATTAAGGCAGGTCAGGTTAATATCGCTTAAAGCTCTTAGGTACGTCAGGCTAACACAACGACGAAATCAGATATTGTCTGCCACCCACCGCCCTCCATCCCCCACCACCATACCACAGCGAAAGCAACAAAAAGAGGAATAATATTTCAACACCGGAAGTGACTCCAAAGCGTTTACAAATAATATTTTATTGTTGTTTGTTGCTGTTATTGTTGTTAGGGCTTTCCTTACGCCCACTAATCAATGTTCGTTTGCTTTTCGTCAATACAAAGACTTTGCTTAAGGAAAATTAATGCGTGATTGACGGGCAGGTCAAATGTCCGTCAAAAGCGGATGAGGTATTTTGTGTAACCACAAAATAAGTTCCCCGACTCTCCGGAAACAATATAATGCCGCTGATGAAACCTGGGCTATACTGGCCTTGGCAGTTTGCCTTATGACGTGAAACCCCAAGGGGCTAATGTACGTGGGTATCACAATGCAAAAAGTCAGATCCGTTCAACTCCGGTGAACCCACTGTAATTCTTATGGACGACATTTCATGTCATCCCACAGACCACATGATCAAATAGATAACGCTATTATAGGCGACGTTCAAACCTGCTAACAGCGATTCGGTTCACTACCTTGTAGCGACCAAGGTACGCACTGGATTAAGTGCAGCAAACCCCGTACGTAACGATATCAAGCTCCGCTACGAAGTTGTCTCATCTTCTCCTGTTGAACTCTCCTCCCCCTTTCGATGATATCAGTGAACAATGAAAACACATACACATATACTCTATGAAGAAAGCCGCCGAAGAAGAAATTGGTTACTAAAGCTGCAAGAGACGAGCCAATGGTGCAGTTAAGACCGTGGTATACAGGGCGAAACTAGCTCCCATGTCGACTCGAGCTGTGTTGGAGCGATACCGTGAGTTGAGGAGAAAGGAACATCGTAAAGGGTTTTCCAACAAGAGGTCGTATTTTGAATCACCCGTTATTTCGGTAGCTGTCACTTTTGCAGTTTTTATTCTTTGACATTCGACAAGAAGAAACTACGCCATTACTAAAAATGGAATGATACACGCTTCCATAACGCACTGAAATTATTAAAATTCACTACAAAAATGGTGAAAATCTTGCAGTCACAGTTGGCAAAACTAAATCATTTTTGGGTCGTCGTGAAGCACCTTGTGTGACCGCAATACAGAAATTGGTGGACATATTCGAGCTGCTGGGACAAGCTAGTGATGTGAAGAATAAACCAGTGCACGTTGCTCAAGAACAACTGAGAATATTGCTGCTGCTGCCCAAAGTGTTGACGAAATCCCAGGTTTGTCCATTCATCGTCGTTCTTTGGAATTGGCCATTCCACAAACGTCATTACACCGTATTTTGCATAAAGACTTGGTCGTAAGGCTTATAAAGTTCAGTTAACACAAGAACTCAAGCTGGCCGATCATCAACAACGTAGTGTCTCTGCTGATTGGGTCCTTGAAATGTATGAAAATGATCTGGAATTCCATCGAAAATTGATCTTGACTGATGAGGCCCATTTCCATTTCGGGGCTACGTCGCACCTGGGGCTCGGAAAACCCAAAAAACTCAACCTGTGACTGTTTGGTGTGGTTCATGGTCCGGCGGGTTCATTGGACCTGGCTTTTTCGAAAATGAGGTTGAATCAACAGTCACAGCAGCCACTTTGCGATTTGGTTATGGCAAATTGCATGAAAAGGATATGGTCCTGTAAGCATGGTCGTGGTGGCCATTTGGCTCATGTTATTTTTCATTATTAACGGCATACCTTCATCTTTATTATGAAATAAACATACGATCATTTATTTTACAAAAATTGAATAACACCTCTTTTTGGAAAACCCTGAACAAAACGCTTATTCATCTGTGCTTCTTTATTGCGCTGAAATGTGCATATTTGCAAAATCACATAAAAGATGGTTGTTGTTGAGAGAAAAATTCTTCGCAAAATCTATGGTGCCATTTGTGTTACCGAGGACTTGCAGCGGTAGATGAGCCCTTCAAATAACTCACAGGTCGAACCGTGTAGTTCCCCTATTAGTAAGAGTGTGCTGGGCTAAACCGTTTCAATGGTATCACCGAAGTATGTAATCTGGTACTGCGGATGGACAGGGGCCATTAGGATTTCTGTCCTAGTCTAATCAATTAACAATGGTTCTTTGGGGAGTGTCGTGGTGGATGTGGTTTACCACCAAAACCCTGGGCTCTGTAAGTGCCAGGGCCCAAAGAGCAGAGAATTTTTACTGGCTTAAGACATTACAAAATTGTTGTCAACCGACGTTGGGCGCCAATAAATAACTAATGGAAGCTTTATAAACACCCCAGAAAAATTCATAAGATTAATAATCACTCAACATGGTGTTAATTCACATAATTCATCTCAGACACACGTTGGGCGCCATTTCAAAAAGTTTATTGTTATGGTGTTTGTTTAAACACAATATGAACTGGGGTGTTTTAAGGGAGGATTGTTATCCTAAAATTATATTTTTTTAAATTACCATGAATGAAGTATCCCAAATACAGAACGTTGGGCGCCAATTTGAAACTGAGAAACTGCTATGGTATTTAGCCAACATATTTTGTTAGAATTCTAAATATACTGTCCTCTATGGATTACAAAAGGCTTGGGATAGGTATGTCTCAGACACAGACCGTTGGGCGCCAATTTTGTAATAATTCATGGTATTTTATAAAATAGGAGCGACATAACCTATCGGTACCATACATATTTAACAGCAGCTTCCTTTGTGGAGACGGACGTGGTGCGCTTTGCATTGTGTGCGACTATCACCCAAGTTCAGAGGCCGTTTCCACCTCGTAGATGCTGGCGATTTTACGAATAAGAGTCATGTAAGACTTTTATCGAAAATTGTTTAGACGTACGGAGCCGACAATTTATATCGTGCACAGTTCACTCATTCCAGACAATTTTCCCGTCTGTTCATGGAATTTGAAGGGAAAATAAATATGTAAGGAAGTAGTGCCCCTCCCTCTAAGAAAAAGGTTATGCGTAAGTTCATTTTAAGAGTCCTACACTTATTAATCCTTGGTATCACGAATTGGAGAAGACAAGCAGAAGACCGAAATGCTTGGAAATCATTTATTAAGCACGCCAAGACTAACAGCAGGTTTTAGAGCCAACTTAAGTAAGTAAATACTTATTAATCGACTTTCAAGGAGCAGATTTAAGTATATTGAAAATAAAGAAATAAAAGTCAACTAGACTTTTGTTGAAACCAAGGAAACATATGAACATTATGTGGGAAAACATGGCTTCAGCGCCATAAGAAGTTAAAATTTCCGAAATTTTAGTTAATTTTTAAAATTCTGTTTAGTTAAAGGTTAACTTTTTATTTGATTTTTTAATACAGAGTGTTTGAGAAACCGATTACTAGAAAAGAATCAGTTTACATTTCAATTGAGACCAAACTTGATTTCTGATTAATCGAGAGTTCGAACCGTGGTTAATAGCATCGGCCTTAGAAATCGTTCCCCTGAACTCGGTTAAATAGGCGGTGTCTGTAAAATTCGGGATATCAATAATATAACACCGTGTTACAAAAAATAGATTTTTTTTGTCCTATGAACCAAATGCGCATATTCGGAAAGAGGGGAAAAAATAAAAATACACGTGTATCGGCTATTTTCATGTACACGTCAGAATTTTTTTTTTAGGTTTGTAGTATGAAGCTCGTAGTGGCCTGTGTGAAAGCCTTTGGACCGATTTTTAACCCCTTTTCAGTGATCCAATCGAGCAGATTTTTGGCAGGCCGACTCGTGGAAATGCCTGTATCTCGTCAAATTTTTTAAAAAATAGATTTTTATCAATTCTCAGATTTTACTAAACTTTTTTTTTTTTTTAAATGGTTATCGTTTTTTTTAAGGTTTCAGTTCAAAAAACATTTTTTTTTTTGTAACGCTTAAGTAGTTTAAAAATTTGGAGTCTCTTCAAGTTATGCTAAGAAAAGTGAAAAAAATATTTTTTTTTTTCAAAAATAATACAAATTGGGGAAAATCTGAGAATTGATAAAAATTATTTTTAAAAAATTTGACGTGATACAGACATTTCCACGAGTCTGCCTGCCAAAAATCAGCTCGATTTGATCACTGAAAAAGGGTTAAAAATCGGTCCAAAGGCTTTCACACAGGCCACTACGAGCTTCATACTACAAACTTAAAAAAAATTCTGACGTGTACATGAAAATCGCCGATACACGTGTATTTTTATTTTTTATCCCCTTTCCGAAAAAGTAAATTTGGTTCATAGGACAGAATGTGTGTAACACGGTGTAATATAATAAACCACCTTTTTTTACTAAATGTCTAAATACCGAAAATTCAAATATTTATTTCAAACACACAAAAACTTAACTTTTCAAACTATTTCAAATCCTCCAACTCACTATTGGAGATTTTTACTCATGAATGGCATGTCCTTGTTCGAACCAAACCTAGAGAATATACACACACGCCCTTAGCAGAAGTCTACATTAAATTTTAAACACCCCGATGACCATCAGTTTGCCATCCAACACCAGCTGACAAAGGCATGCATATCTCTGATTAATATCCACCTTGTCCAACTCAATAATCGCACTATGACAAGAATCAAGCAGATATGGGTCATATGGTCAAGAACGCTGTCGGCGGGCCAAAAGTGAAAAGTTGCCACGAAATTAATTGATCGATTGAATAATTTATCCAAAGAGAGAACATATTTATGGGGGATATTCTTATGTTTGGCCAAATCATGCATCAAAATGTGTGTACTTTAAAAAAGAAAGCAAGAAGAAGAAAAGTGTTTGGTTCGGAGTCCATTGTGTGACCCTCAGGCTTAGTCTTTTGTTAGGAGCAGCAGCGACCATCGCCATCATCATCGTCGACATCAGCGTGGCCTTCTTTTGTCATTTATTACACATTTTTTTTTCTGTTTTGTCAGAGTGGTGTGTGTGCCTTTTTACATCTTAAGCTCATTTACAAATTACGTTTATTTGCTTTCTTAGCTTAAAGTGGCTGATGTTGGTGATGTTGCTGCTGTTGCAGTTGCTGTTGGTGCTGATGCTGATGCTGTTGTTGTAGTTGATGGTAGCAATTTCGCCTTCATCATTCGTGAACAGAGTTCATTATTTAGCCATTGCTGCTTTTAGCCATCTCGCCTCTTTTGCCCGAACCTTGTGGCAGTTGTTCTTCAAGGATGTGATTTTCTTCCTTGCATTTCTCTGCGTTGCTCCTTGGGCCTGCAGTGCTGTGTCGTTGTGTGTTGGTTTTAGTTTCTCTCTCCATTCTTTTTTTTCTCTTGTCTTCGTTTCAACAATGTAAACTTCAGTGCGAGTTACGAGTGTTTTTAGTTTTTTTTCTCTCTATGTTTCCCTTGTTAGGTATGTGTGTGTGTGTAAATTGTAAAACTATGTGGCTCGTCCTTTTATTGTGTGTGTGTGTGTGTGTGAGCGCGAGTGTGTGCCTTTTTCTTTATTTAGTTCCATGCCTCCTTAATGCGGCTGCCGTTGTTGGCTGTTGTTGCTTCTGCTGCTGCTGCTGCTACAGTTGTTGTTGTACTTATGTATAATTGTGTAAAATTAGCTCTTGAACTGTAGTTTTTCCCGTAATTTGAAAAATCCGATTTTAATGCAAATATTTAATTAGCCGCACACTTGAGGCTCTACATATTATTAAGTAAACATTTTTTTTTTGTTTTTTTCTTTGCTTTCTTTCGTTCTGGTCGCAGTCCCGTTCCGGAAAAGTTCTCTCATTGTTGTTTCCGCCGTAGTTTTTGTTTTATGCATGAAATAGATTTTATTCACTTGAAGTTCACTTTAATGAACGCACATATAAACAACTATTTATGGAAATCCCATGTGGTTTGGTGGACTGCAAAGGGACGCCAGAACTTTTTGTTTGTCATTATTTCGCAGAAGAAGCCAAAACAATTATGTTAACATGTATTGCATGGAGGCCAAAAGTCATATTTAAGAAATGGTACATTTTCAAAAAAATAAAACAGGAAATTGACTTTAATACTTTATAGGCCTAGTCGAGATGCTCCTTAATATCTCTTCAGAAATCGGTGGTCTTACCCGGTGTTGAACCTGGGTTTATTTGTGTTTTAGTCGCACACACTACCTCCTACACATGGCGTGACGACTCCACTATTCTTAAATCGGCGTCATCATTTTGTTAAAAAACAACATTCGAGAGGCATAGGATGCCCTCAGACTACACCAAACTATTCGCCATCATTTGTATTTGACAAATTCTTCAACTTTAATTTCTACATAAGTGTATTTTCCTTCTGGTAAAGTCCTAATTCAATTTAACAATATTTTAGGCCATTTAATTCTCATTGCATTTATTATTGAGCCTTGATGTCCATGCATCTTTGCACTTGTCCAGAAACAATTTCAATAACTCCCTCTCCAGGTGTCAATGCAATATTTTCATTTAAGCAAGAAAGCAAAAAAAAAAAAAGAAATGGAAAAAAATACAAAAATATTGCTACACATGCAAAATGTCAAAGGGATACGTGCAAGTCCCATCCACAGTTTGGATGGCAAAACCAAATGACTTTATTAATTCCAAACGATTGAAGTTTAAATATAAAATAAATTCAATCTAGAATAAAACCCACAAAACACTTTCATGGAATAGAGCCATATCCATGCGAACGTACTCGTACCCAGGCAGAGGCAACCAGCCGTCGCATGCTGTTGACTTCTATTGACGACGATGGCGTAGGCTTTTGTCGCAAACTCACAAACTGTGAATACAACAAACCACATTTTCATAATACATCGAGCGGACGGCGGTGCATCCCCCACAGAAATTAGAAATATGCAAATTCTATTTTGGGGCTCACCGAGAAATGTGTACCACTGCTGCATGCGGGGAAACGGTGCGGCGGATGAGATTGACAAGGCTCTCACCAACAAGGACATGTTGGCTGTTGGTGTACGAGAATATCTGCATTTAGTTTTGTAGTCATTGTGGTCTGAATATTATTATAATCAAATTGTTGCTATTGCAACTGGCCCAGTAGGTGTACGAACGTACACTCATATGCGGAAAGTGTGTGTAATTGCAGGCGATTTAATACAAATAATGGAAGATCTTCATACGAGGCTGATGTAATGATGAGGGTGTCAAAATGAAATTGGAACAAGGACATTTTATTTCAACTAAGTATGTGGTCAAGCGTCTAGGGACCAGCTGCGACTAAGAAGGCGACTTCCACCGTGACTATTTTCTACGTTGTCGGGCCGAAACTGCAAAGCTATTCTGTACTGTAAAGTAGAGATGCAGCATCAGCTCATGACATTCATAATCATATGACATTCCCTGATTTTTGAGGCTTTCTTTTCGTGATTTGATGGTTTAACAGAGAAGAGGTTGTCTATGTCGAGAGTACCATGTATCAACGGCCAATTTAAACGGGGTTCCTCTGTTCTCCTAGAGCTTCCCCTTATGATTTGATGACACATTGTAGAACTGGTTAGACTCAAAATAAACTACCCTAAATCGCTGAGTGTTAGGCGACCCATGATCCAGACATTGCTGTTCGCAGTCAGGGATTGGCAACTGTATTCGAACGTGAGCCTTGCTGATACCTGAGCACGTCCCCGATTCTCGTGTGACCAAACAATTTACAACAACAATAACAAGAACAACAACAATCGCAATACCAACAATAAAAACGAAGACGACAACTGCACATACATTGACACTACCACTCACACAAACAGACGAAACGAAACACCTAGGTTTGGTCCTCCCATGTCAGGCAAAGCAACCGACGGCATCAACCTAAAAAATGGGGGTTAATTGACCTAAAGTTGCAACCCATTGTCTCCAGTTCAAAGTCGAGTCCGGCTGGAACTAACCAGTTCCGACTGGAAGCACCAGACAGAATGTCTGTCCATAAAATGCAGAGACACATAAACCGTTCGGTCGGCGAAAGGTGAAGCCGTCGCGAAAGCAGCGGAACGATCGACGAGCAGCCACTAAAGTTTTAGACAGACTGATAACAGTTGATCCGGCTCAGCTTACAGAGATGCTCAATACACCTCTAAACTGCGCTCGGAATGTTACCAAGTCTTCACAAGCCCATAGTTTCAATGTGACCTAGTCCTAGTCTGACCTAGTCCTAGCCAAAGTCAAAACGACATAAGGTATCCGACAAAATCGGACCTTAGTCGTTTAGAGCACTGCTGAAAGACAGCCCCACAATGGAAGTCATCGACACAGGGGGCATGGATGGATCTATCTCCAGAGACGACAGATGGGTAGGTGTTGAGGTGGCAAATAAAAAAATGTGAGCAAATGGAATGGCAAACATTCCAATTTTCAGGTAAGTAAGTTCATATTTGACCAACGCGTGCGACAGCCGGAGGAGAAGCAGAGACTCCGTTCATACTTTAATACAAAGATCCTTGTGAGGTCCACTGATGATTTTCCAATCATCAGCACCAAACCTCCAGTTCTGTCGTTTTTTTTTTCTAGCAATGTGAGTATGGTTCGTACTCTAGAATTGGTGGAGGAACCAACACTCTCAGCGTCGCACAGTGGAAAATTTTAGTCCTTATCAGATCAAAAATCTGTATTTTTTTTGTTCTTAGAGATAGAGTTCTGAAATTTTGCACGAATAATCTTAAATGTATTTGCTATTATTTTATAAAATATGAGCCAAATTAAAACAGAACTTATTTCAGAATAAAGGTAAGAAGTTTATTTTTTTCATATAGAGATGACTTGTACATGTATTTGGTACGAAATTAAAGCTTTAAATTTAAATAAACGTTAATATAAATAATTTCTTTTTTTTAAATTCATATTTTAGTAAATAAAAAGTGTGTAACGTAAACTTCTCCAATTAATTATATAACATTTTTAACAATGGGTATTAATCTTATAAAATTAAATTACCATATTCGTATTGCTTACAATCTTAATATATATTTACCCTCGACACTGATTCACTGATTCACTGATACACTGATACACTGATACACTGATACACTGATACACTGATTCCCTGATTCCCTGATACACTGATTCACTGACTCTGTCACGCAGTACGTAGGAATTTAAATAGGCATTCTATAATAATTCTATAAATAATAATAATAAAAAAAATAATATTTTTTTTGTACAGAAATTGTGTTTTCCCCAAATTTTTTTTACCAAAATTTTTTTTTTCCAAAATTTTTTTTCTTACAAATTTTTTTTTTTACAAAAATTTTTTTTTTCCAAATTTTTTTTTTTCAAGAAATTTTTTTTTTCCAAATTTTTTTTTTCAAGAAATTTTTTTTTCAACAAAATTTTTTTTTTCAACAAAATTTTTTTTTCATCAAAAATTTTTTTTTCAACAAAAATTTTTTTTTCAACAAAATTTTTTTTTTTCCACAAATTTTTTTTTTTCATCAAAATTTTTTTTTTTTCAACAAAAATTTTTTTTCCACAAATTTTATTTTTTTTCGAAATTTTTTTTTACAAAATAGTTTTCTCAAAATATTTTTTACAAAATTTTTAAAATTAAGTAACAAATACTTTCTCAAGCAAATTAACGGGCGCCATAGGCGCATTACAACTTACTAGTTAGTAAATAATACAATAAAAAATAAACTTAAAAAACATTATGTTAGGTATAATGCAACTGTAAATATTTAAATAATACTTTAACCGAGATATTTTCTTCATAGAAATCGCTATTTTGTGGTTACTTCTTCATCCAAATCTTTTGCAAGTTTGGCAAATGATTTTCTTATACTTGTTACGTATGGATCAGAGGTGTAAAGAAGTTTGTTGAAAACACCTTCGTTAGTGGCTGATCGCGAACATTTTCGAGAGTGATGTAAACGATAATTTGTGTAGTCTTTATTGCGCGACTCTTGTGCGTCTTCACACAGCTGACCAATAGGAAACACTGCAAAGTGTTTTATAATGCTTTCCCCATGTAGAGATATGATCGATGGGGGCAATTTCTTTTTTCATGCCTGTTCAGAGCTTGTGTAGACCTCGGATGAAAGTATTTTATTTTCTATTCTATTCATTGTTTTTTTTATTATATTTATTCACATTAATTTAATATCTTATCATTTGTAAAGGGTTATCCATTTTGCTTTTTAAAACTAAAAGTAAGTAAAACACATATAAAATATTTTTTTTTATTATATTTTTTTTTTTATAAAGTTTGAACGTTCATATCATGAGTGAAACACTACATCATTTAAATGACCACCACGCGAAGTGTTGCAAGCATTGATTCTTTTTTGGTAATTTTGGACCACTTTTTGACACATATTGGGAGGTATCTCAGCCATAACTTGATGAATGTTGGTTCTTAAGTGCTGCATAAACATTGTCCTTTGCGTAGCCTCACAAAAGTCTAATCTTAGTCTAATGGTCTCAAATCGCCACGACGAGAAATTACGCGGCCAGGAAATGTCTCTTGCAATAAATCCATATTCGCTCGAGTTGTGTGGCATGTGGCACCGTCTTGTTGAAACCACATATTCTCCAAGTCGTATTCTTCAATAGCAGGCAAAAAAAAGTCGGTTATCATACGACTATAACGCTTCGAATTGACGATGTGACATTCGTTCCCTCGTCGTTTTCGAAGAAGTAAGGTCCAATCACACCTTCGGACCAAAGAGCGCACCAAACAGTGACTTTTTGTGGATGTAATGGCCTAACAATATCTGTAACCGCTCCCGTCTCTTCAAAAATTTCTTCACAATTTTCCAAATTGCTGGCGTAGTTGGACGATTATGTAAACCATAATCTCCTCTTAAAGCACGATATGTGGCTGTGCCAGAATCACAATTTTTGTAGTAGATTTTAATAATTTTTACGCGTTGTGTGATAGTTAAGCTATCCATTTTCGTCAATGTCAGATTTCCAGCTGAAAAGACAAAAAATATTGGTTTAACAACTTAGTTTGACAGATGTCGAATTACAGCACTACACTTTTGATAGCACGAAATGGATAACCCTATATTATGTCATCCGACGATAGAGACACCCCTTTGCACTCTCACATTGTGAAATTCAATTATAGAGTCATCCTCACTGTTCTTGAGCGCTCCCCGTGGATATCGAAGTATCTTTTCCTCGATCAGTAGCCATCTGTAGGTAGACATCTTAGCTTTCGGGTGAGTTACCGGCCGATTTGTTTAACCCGTTTCACGTACGGAACCTGTGTCTCAGTGGACAATCAGATTTAGATTTATCGGCCGCGCCCTACCTTCTCGTATGGGAAATGCTGTGCCCACAATACCTGGTCCGGCATTGTCGGCAGTGTCCGCACCAAGTTCGGCTCTCTGGGCCATGTCCTTCTTAGTCGATGGGCGTAAGGGGGAGTTCTTGCACTTTAGTGCCTGTGTCCTTTGCAATTGTTGTACGCAATCTATTACATTATTTTCCTATACGACCATTCTATCCTCGTATCGACTCGTGCCATATGCATGCGAGTGCCAGTCAGCCAGCCACTCACTGGCACATTTGTTGGACTATACGAATAGAATACCTTGTGGTTGCGTTTAAACATTTCCTGCATATTGTGTTCGGTTGGTATGTCCGTTGAAATGACAAAATATCCATGTTGCTGCTGCTGTTATTGTTATAAAGTTGCCAAAAAAAAAAAAAACACTCCTACACTCCCCTACTCACACCAACAACGAACTCACCAAAACTATTATACGCATTGGCTCACACACAAACAAACGCACACACTCATATAATTGCCAACCAACAACTGCAGTTGCATTGTTTTCTCTCTATGTCATTTTTACGAAACGATTACATCTTTTTTTTTTGTGCTCTCTCCAAATAAACACGACAACAACTAACAGGCAACTTGACTTGGATGTGTGTGTGTCTATGGTTGAGGGAGTGTGTGCATGTGCAACGACAGTTGTTGATAATAATAATGTTGGCGATGTTGTTGTTATTTCTCTACACAACAGCAACATACAATTACAAAAACAATTATTGTAAATTATATTTACGCGTATGAATATTACGAGAGTTCATGAGTTACACTAGCCCACTCACACATAGACACAAAATCAAATGTTCCATTGCAGTCGCATGCCAATGGCCGTCGTTGTCGTATTTAAATTGTAGGAGTTAAATAAACACACACATACACAGACAGACACAATCATTTATAGGCATTCAAAGATAGACACATCTGGCAGCAGCGGAATTCAGGGGCATCTGAAGGCCACCGGCAAGGTGTAGTGGAAATTCCGGCATCTTGAAAGGTAAGTGAGACTCAGTTTCATCTTCAACCTTAAGTACAATTTTCAGTTTTGAATGCCAAACAAAATGGAATACGTATTATGAGCTGATTAAAGAAATAAAAAAAATTCTAGAATGTTTTCTCTAGTGGTGAACGGCTGTGGTGTAAAACCAGGTTCAAAACCTGATATGAACACAAATATTTTTCAAAGGCTGTTTCCACCTTGTGAATGCTGGCGACTTTACGACTAAGAGAGTAATCTTTAAGCCATGTAAGAATTTCTCTAGAGAAAGCATTCGCTGTTCGGAGCCGGTGGTGGACAAGTTTGAGCTGTTGGGACACGAGAGAATATTGCTGCTGTAGCCCAAAGTGTTGAAGAAAATCCAGGTTTGTCCATTCTACGTCGTTCTTTGGAATTGGACATTCCACAAACGTCATTACACCGTATTTTGCATAAAGACTTGGGTCGTAAGGCTTATAAAGTTTAGTTGACACAAGAAATCAAGCCGGCCGATCATCAGCAACGTCGTGTCTTTGCTGTTTGGGTCCTTGAAATGCATGAAAATTACCAGAATTCCATCGAAAAATTGTCTTGGCTGATGAGGCCCATTTCCACCTCCGTGGCTACGTCAACAAGCCAAAATGTAGCATCTGGGAGTTTGAAAATCCAAGAGTTATTGTTGAGAAGCCTCTCCATCCTCAACGTGTGACCGTTTGGTACGGTTTATGGTCCGGCGGGGTCATTGGACCTTACTTTTTGGAAAACGAGGTTGGATCAACCGTTACTGTGAATGGATTGCCCTCTTGAGTGATGATTAATGATTTTTTTATGGTCGGAGTTGGATGATATCGATCTGGACGGCGCTACATGCCAAACCAGCAATGAAACCATTGATCTTTTACTGGAAAAGTTTCCGGACGGTGTTATCTGTCGAAGAGGTGATCACAATTGGCCACAGAGATCTTGTGATTTAACACCGTGCGACTTCTTCCTTTGGGGCCCAGCATCGATTTAAGACCTTAATGAGACTATCAAGGACATAGGACAGCCACTTATGGAAAATTTCGGCAGAGTTTATTATGGCAAACCATTTAAAAATCCAACGGAAGTAGACTCAGTAAAGGGACATCCCGATTTGAGGACATATCATCTGGAGTCATTACCTTCATCGAATTCTTATATTTGTTCTGCAAGAAACTCTTGTGACATGGAACAAGTCGGTTGCGGTTTTGATATAACTCCCACATTAACTTAACTTAGTTTCTTATTGTTTAACAGAGGCACCTTAGCCCGATCTATTACACCGTGTTACAAAAAATAGATTTTTTTCTGTCCTATGAACCAAATGCACATATTCGGAAAGATGGGAAAAAATAAAAATACACGTGTATCGGCGATTTTCATGTACACGTCAGAATTTTTTTTTTTTTTGGATTGGATTGGAAAAATCGATTGGATCACTGAAAAAGGGTTAAAAATCGGTATAAAGGCTTTCACACAGGCCACTACGAGCTTCATACTTCAAACTTAACAACAACAAAAAATCTGACGTGTACATGAAAATCGCCGATACACGTGTATTTTTATTTTTTTATCCCCTTTCCGAAAAAGTAAATTTGGTTCATAGGACAGAATGTGTGTAACACGGTGTTAGTAAGCATTGCAATACCGCACTTGACAGGAAAACATTTGAACTACTGGAAGTCTGAAGATAGCTATTTCCTGTTTGTTTCAAATTATTCAGGAAGCAGTGGAAATATTTCAAGAAAAATTCTATGATTGCGTTTTTAATTTTCTTGTCTTTGCATTTTCTAGGACAGACATATCTTGTATTTTTTTTTTTTATAACATCGAAATAACTTGCTAGTAGAGTGTGAATGAAATCTGGTGATCATAGATTTCTAATAAAATTTCCCTCTAGGAAACATATTTAAGGAGCTACGACCAATTTAAATTTAACAAAGAATTAGATAGTTTGATATGAGAATATGACAATTTTGTTTGATTGTAACATTCCACCCATTCTTGATTCTGATCGTCTGACTCCTATATGGACGGCCTTCCCAGACCCTTACCCGGCCACTGTGAGAGGCACGCACACACACAAACACACACACACACTCATATGCATTTGGTGTGCAACATTGCTGAATGTTTAACTAGAAAGCGGGCGGTTTAACAAGTACAATTAGTTGGCAAACATGCCGAAATTCGTTCAGTCGCTTTTTTTTCAGCACTTCATACCATAAATTGCTTGAATTTCCAAAATTATATGTACGGGTGTAGACGAATACATCTGTGTGTATGTAGTGATGTGTGTGTGTGCATGTAAATGTTAATGTAGAAGTATGCAATTTGGTTTTAAAGAGATGACATTTCATGTTTCATTGTTTGCCTTTAAATGTCCATGTACGAGTACAAATTGGGAGTTAATGAAACGTCTCTATGAAATTCGAATTAAAGATTTATGAAGACACTCTCTATTCTCTCTCTCTCCATCTCTTGGTGTAATTAACTGATTGTAAGTATGCAATTAAACGACACACATTTGAAGAGGCATTGCCATCATCACGTTCCATTGTATGTGTGCATTCTTTTGAAGTTCATTTTCCGTTTAATAAAGAATTCACAATGATATACTAGTACCGACTGAATCGTCGTGTCCATTCATTGAAGTGGATAATGCCACAGACATTTGCAATGATAATTATTATCATAATATGGTGACAGCATAGGAAATGATGATGGGCGAGTAGCTTTGTTAACTAGGCAGAAAATTAAATAAAGTAATAAAATAATCCCTTAAGTAAATTTTAGGGGTTTAGGATTTATTGATATAAAAGTGCGAACTTTTCAAAGGAAACTTTTTTTTAATAAAAACGTTTTGTTACTTAGTTTTCTGTGCTAAGTTAATATTTTAACAGAAGTCGAAATTTTAAAAACTATTAATTTTCCCCTCTCCTGAGAAGTTTACTATTATAACTTATGCAAAGACCATAAAGACGGCAGATGTTGCAAATCGTTTGCTGAACATTTCCAAAAGGTATTTCCAAGGTATTTGAACAGTATTTGTTTAAAAAAAAAAAACATTATTTGCGTTGAAAACCTTTCAGAATTGTTTCAAATATTGCCATGCCAACTAATGCGTCAAAAAACGATTTTGGACGTCTGCCCTCTGTCTTTGACTTATGTTGTTATTTGTGAAAACCACAGAAATAGATTTTATGGGTTTAAGGAAGGCAGAGATTTTTTAAATTGTAACTAGAACATATCCAGATATTCGATATTCTTACAGCAAAGTTCCGAAAATTTCCAAATTTGAAGGCTCAACCTCTAACCATTTCAAAACAATTGTGTGCTTATTTTTTTTTTATTTATATCTATTACACTTAAAATTATAATAAACCTAAAAGAAAATATGCACTATCAACTAAGAGTATCACATAATTGTTTCCTTATTTTTCCCTTATTAAGGATAGCAAGTTCAATGCCTTTTCGATTGTGACTTATTTGTTATTTACTCCACCCTAAGCCGTTGGTCTCTACACAGACAAATGTTTGCTTAAACAAATATGAATTTATTGAGTGGATATTAAGCGTCCTTGCACTTTAAGTATCCTGCCTCTGGATTACAAGTGTCCCCGATCCCAAGGCTGTAATGTAACTCGATATTTACCATTGGACTAAGTCATAATTTATACCTGTCAGTGATTTTATTTATTTTTTTAATTACATTACAAAGTAAATTTATAATCTAATTTTGGGTCCAAGGCTAAACCGGGTGACACGGACCATATGCAAGTCAAACCGGAACAAGATTCGCAGATTCTTTACTACCCTAAGTCTACGGTCAGACATCGTATCAGTTTGCCTTTCATAACACACACTACTGGCAATTCATAATAAATTAATGCGTCGCTCGTGAGATAGTATAGGGTGTTTTTTTAGGCTGCAGGAGAACTATGGATGTGGACCACAACGGTTTGACAGCTGATAATGTCAAACTGTGTTCGGTAATGTTTGGCAAGTCATCATGAATCGTTTAACGTCAGAACAATGCTTCACAAATTATGAAAATTTACTTCGGAGGAAAGTTAATCTGTTCGCAAATTTCATGCAGCACTTCGTACGTTTTGCGCTCAACATAATAGGCCTACCGAGCAAGCAAGCAAGGTACGTCACTAAGCTAAATTTCCATGTTTGATTTCCATGTTTTATTGGGGTATAGAACTTTAAGTTGGCATCACTTTTTTAACTGGCGGCCATTTTGTCAGCTGTCAAGTGATTAATATTTAGTTTGGTTTGCCATTTCATCATGAACAGGTTGACAAAAGAACAACGCTTGCAAATCGTGCAAATTTATTTCGAAAGTAATGGTTCAGTTCGCGAAGTTTACCGCAAGCTCCGTCCGAATGAATCGATTCGCCACCGTGCACAGCAATTGGAGCTTTGTCTATCAACTTTATGGAAGATTTTGCGCAAAGATCTTGGCTTGCGACCTTACAAGATCCAGCTTGTGCAAGAATTAAAGCCGCGAGACCATGCAATGCATCGTGATTTTGGTGTATGGGCCGAAAATGAGATTCATCTCGATGCTGATTTTCATCACAAAAGTGAAATTGGACCTGTAGAATTGGCTTTATTCGAGCCAGCCGCGGCGGCCACATGCCCGAAATCATATTTAAATAATAATGGCATAAAATTATCCTTCCAATAAAGCCAAATTGATGGACATTAAAACGATTTTTTTTGTGTTTTATTTCAATTCGAAGTTCTATACCTCAATAAAAACACCCTTTAGTACCAACAAGACGGCCCAACTTGTCACACATCGATTTATTGCTAAATCAAGTTGGTAGCCAGTGATCCCGTTCACTGGCCATTTTGTTTGTGCGCTTAAATGCCTCTGGATTCTTTTTTTTATGGGGATATATCAAGTCATGGGTTTATGCGGACAAACCAGCAACTCTTGATACACTGGAAGCCAAGCCACCATTGACGCCATATGGCCAGATTTATTGGAAGCAATAGTTAAAAATTGATCAGATCGAATGGACAATGTAACTCCTATCCGCGGTGGACAAATTTCCCAAATCGTATTTAAAAAAGTAATGCCATGAAATTATCTACCAGGGTCTCTAGTTACTTTGTTTGTTTAATTCATTAACAACAATTAATTATGTTTTTTGGTTACTCAAATGCTCATATTATCTTGCATTCGAGTACCGATAACAAAATTAATTGTTGATAATCAATTAAACAAACAAATTAACTAGACTCCTGTTACGACTCAGGGGTTTGTTGTTGTCAAATAGAGAGAATTAATTAAATTCTTTCAAATTACATTTGAATAACAACACAGTGCTATTTTCTAAATGGTTGTTAAAGCCGAACATCAATTCTTGTGTAGTCGTATTACTTGCCCGATTCTCTAGTCCAGCAGCCAACCTTACATTTGAGGCAAGAGAGTAAAACAAACATAGACGTAACTTCGATACTTTGCTTCAAGTTTTTCCCATCTTATCGAGGAAACACGTCGAGTTTCTCAACGTATCCAGCGAGGCAGGAACTTGCCTCAAATAGGCTGGCATTGTCCTCGGTGATTAGGGCAGATTACAAGTCTCTACCAAACCTTAAATCCTATATCCTAAGACGACTCTCTCCTATTCTCTCCATTAAAAAATAAAACACAATTCACTCGCAAGCATCTACATTTAGACACTTCCGTTTTTTCCTTCCTCAATTCATTTTCCAAATAGACAAAAACATTGCAAAACTCTGTGAGTTTTCATTGAACATTTTCAAAAATTTCATCTTAGTTAACTACGGGAAAATATTGGTCATGTTTGCTGTGCAATCACCTTACAATTGCCACGGCCTAATACAACTGATTCAGTGCATAATGAAATCAATTTGATGCAAATTGATAACTAAATTCAGCCCCACCAGATAGTTTTGTGTGAATATGCCATGCAATGTAAACTGTCAACTGCACACGGCAAACAGACACATGCCCATTTGCCTAATACATATGCACACAAATTCAAATTCGCACAAATGCATGTGAAATTATGTAAATTCCAGTGATGGTGGTACACTCAAAGGAAATTATAGTGACAATTGAAGGTGAACGAAAGGAAAATTTTCCAAAAAACGAAGATTTTAGCCAATGTTACAGCCAGGTAGTTTTCCTAACTAAATTCTTTTGAAAATAATTACACACAGATCTGTCAGCTTTGACGATATATCCGCTGTTTGACGATTTTTAATCCAAAACTATTAAAGCGCTTATTTCCGATAAATTGTCCACTCAATGTGGACACCAGTCAGAACATACAGTAGATCACCGAAAAACGCTTACACGGATCCCACGGTGGTGACAGCAACTAAAAATACATAAAGAAATGAATTATGCTGCCCATAACGCAACGCTGTAGGATAACTGAATGAGAGCAGAAAGGAAAATCCGATTACTTTAATTTAATTATACCGTGCATAATTCAAGGTGGGTGTGTCAACCACATCCGAATGGGAGAAATATCTCAAGTTGAGAAGAGACGAGATATTCCGTCAAAAGAAAGGGACATAAAATTACGCGAGGGTGAGGATTTTAATTAATGTTATGTAAAATTTTAAAAAGTAATGAAGATATTGTAACATATTCTCCTAGTATATCCAACCATCTTACGCAAGAATCCCAGCTGTGAGCCAGAGCTAATACCGGCTCCATTATGAATCTCTAAGTATGTATTTGTTAAAAGATTTTGCAAATATTGGGCCCGGTTCGATGAATCTAATGGCGGATACGGTTAGGGTTTAGGTTAGACAAACCTTCTAAGAACCATCTCCAATACCCGTTCTCTGATGGATATTCGAATATCATCTTTTAGGATTTGTGGACTAAAAATCTAAATGCAAATGAAGATCAGGCGGCGGATGCGTAATAATGAGTATGTAAAGAAAATCATAAGAACCGGAAAACATTATTGGAGAGGCCAATCCAGCTTGAGCCTATGGCTAATATCGGCCAAATATGAACATACGTTTACGATTCACGACTCATGGGTATCCCAATTTAAAATGGAAACCATGAACGGGTAGTGCTGGTAATGAGAGCGCATAGAGAAACCATACGAACCTATTGCTGGCCGAAGATAATGTTTGAGAAGACAACCCAGCTGGGACCCACGACCAATGCCACTTCTCTGATGGTTATTCGAACATTAACTTAATTTTGGGCCGGGATACGTGGCCCTTTTAGAATATAAATTAAAATGGAAGTGTGACAAGAATATAGATATAATAATTAGAACATACTGATACCAGAAAACACTATTGGCAACAGATTACCAGGTTTGAGCAGACAACCCAACTGTGAGCCAAGACCGAAATAAAGATGAATATCCAAACATAAATATCTGCGGCAGTCTGTGTCAATTCAGGGTATTTAGATCTTCTTGAGCCATGGAATCTGCGTATCCGCCATCGCTTGTAGTGAGATCATGTCCGGATCAGATGACTTGAAAGTTTTAAAGTATTTAATGGTCCATTCTATTTTGAATTCGACTGCAGTTCCACTGGCAACAACCGAAAGGTTGATTCAACACAATTCTTTAATCACAAGTCTGATTACCGTAGTCACCATGAATGTGAGTATCTGGGAGCAACACCAACGATAACTCACTGGATGCTGATCAATCTCCGAGCGGGCAGGATTACCAATATTGGACAGTGTGGAGGCCAGTATTTAACTTTGAAAGTGTCCTTTAACATTGATTCCAGGAAATATTCGGGGTCTTCCTTAACGCACTCAGGTATTGTCTAACTTTGTCTCGGTGATCAGATCCATTGAAATCTTAACAGGAAATATTCGGAGTCTTCGTTAATTCAGTCTTGTATTGTGTAAGTTTGTGTCTGTAGTTCTACCAGACCTGTGATCCGACCCATTGAAAATCTTAACATTTACTCCAGGAAATATTCGGAGTCTTCCTTAATTCAGTCATTCAGTATTTTCTAAGTTTGTCTCTGTAATTTTACCAAATCTGTATAAATGTTGCCGAGTTATAGCAAATTTCGGCAGGAATTCTAATAAGCATTTCTTTATCAGAATAATTAATAAAATAATAATTTCCTTCACTTTTTACATGAGAGGTAACCCAGCAAACTTGTTTTCCAGAAAGTCAACGTTTACACAGAAAATCAACAAAACACAATAGGCCAAATAAAACATTTGGCCTGCCATTTTTCACTGGCCGATTGCCTTTTATGTTTTTGTATTTCTTACTTTGTATTTTCTTTCTATTTCTGAGTGTAGATACGACGCGACCGAAGCGCATAACGTGAAAATCAACGAATAACAACAACAACACACCAACTGTGTGTCCATGTACATGTGATTACACGCAAAAGCACTTCATATCCGCACTAATAAAACAACAAACAATAATCACTCGGGATGGCGACAAGTGACATCTAACGCATCCAAGTCACAGGCAAATGCCAGCCAACCGCACCATAAGCACCCTGTCCACCCAGACCAACCAGCCACCCACCAAAAAAAACACAACCGCGGAGTTTGGGAGCATAAAGGACTTGGTCCGTCCGCCTGGAAATTAACCAAACAAAAACAGGTAAATACGAGTAATAATCTAAAATCTCAGGTATTAGTAACGGGTAATTTTGTTGATTGGAAAAAGCATTTTGTAATAAACAATTTACGAAATGTGGTTGAAATTATAATGGGCAGGGCAATGGGGCTAGGATGGCATCCGCACCGTCGAGAAGTTTTAGGCGGCCGCCTGTGCTGATGGTGGCTGGGACAGAGGTTGTGCCAGTTGGTGGTGGTTGCTGATGGTTGGCCGTTGGTTCGTTGAGAGACCATCACTTTAATGCAATTACCCACTACTAATTATGCATGGGAGGCAGGTCGTTGTGGGAGAATGCCAATAATTAGGATGTTCACTAAATGCGATGGTGCCTAACGCGGCCCAGGCTAGTGATGCTGTGCTGCGGCTGCCGTTGATGGTGGCGATGGTGATGGCAATGGTCGGACTCTATCTCTCGGTGATACTCATGATGATTAGCTGAAATTATGCTGACTACACGTATAAATTGGATAATATCCAATGGTGTAATCGACAATTTACGAGGTAATATTTTCAAAATACTCAAGTGAATTGTATACACTTTTCAAAGCACACCCAAACACAAACATTTATATACCCACACACACACACACACACACACAGGCGCATAGAATTTAATGCATGCCCTTGCATAGGCTGGTGTATTTATCGTTTTGTGATACAGGTGAATTTTTGGGGTGAATTTATGCGAAAATGGAAATTAAATTAAATTTACCTAAAATTGTATATCCTACATAAGCTGCCTGTAAAATTGCAAAAGATTTAAATAAATGTACCACGTTACACATACACACATGTACAAGTTCTGATAACTGGCTTCAGAATACGCACACACGCATGGCTGTAGCATCATGAACGCATGCAGTCTGCTCTAGTTGATAGTGTTATCCTGATAATGCTCCCAATATATTCAGGGTGTTGGTGCAAAACTCTGTATTTTGTATGTTTGGCCCTTGGTGCCGCATACAGGTTTCACTTGGCTTGTAACACATACATGCAAACACAAAATCAAAGTTAATACATTGATTCAGGCGTCATTTAATAAATGTACACACACACACACACACACAAACTCAAACTTACCTACTTATTACACGACCAATAAACAGCAGAACAGCTGACAATCAATTCACTCACCATTCTAAAATTCGATATCTTGCACAGGGGTCTTTTCGATGAAAATAGAGTAACGATCGATATTTGTGGAACCTCCATCATAGAATGGAGTGTAAACTTAGGATCATATCCTAAACCGAATAATTACTAACTGGTAAACGAAAGTGGATTGCAATATATCGAAGGCCATTGTGGCCTAGGTTAGATAAAGCGAGAACAAGGCGAATGAACAATTCTGAGACTTCTTCTCAGAATTGCAATAGGAGTCATCACAGGCCACTGATCAGTTACGACGAGAACCAGCCGATGGGATAACAGATCGCCAGACTTTTGTAGGATGCGCGAGGATGAGAAGGAATTGGAGACAATAGAACATATTCTGTGTCATTTTAATAGGGGATAGATTTTTGCCAGAACTAGGGGACATCTCGAGGATAAGTGTTAAAAACATAATTAGCTTTTAAAGGTGTATTAGATTGATGATCGACAGGGGATGCCGAAACCCAATAGACTAAAGAGACAGCGGACTTAACACAAAACAGTACTCTGAGTGACTCTCACATAATCATTTCAACATTTAGTCTATTCACCTATAATCTCCTTTTTATAAATCCACTTTCATAAACTATGTAGAAGTGAATTACAATGGACCCTATTGGTCTCCGAGTGGAGGTGCCAATCAAATCAATTAGAACATTCTATTTACAAAACATAAACTACCCGTGCACAAAATATTTTCTTTAAATACTTTTGAACTGAAGACTGATTTTTTTCTATTTGAGTTTTCGGTGTTAATTTTTTGTACAAGGTGACGCGTCATTCATGACACTTGTCAAATGTCCTTGCCACTTTCTCATGAATAGACTTACAAAATGGACAATGCTTGCCGAAGTTTGGGTTCTCGATGACCTGAATAGAGGTTCATTATTGATTCAATAAACACAATTTCCGATGTTAGGAGCAGCCAGATTATGTCCAGTAGTAGTCAATGCACCCTGGAAAATTCACCTTTTTGATGCGATTTATATGTCGGCGGTCAAAGGAGCCATGTACGTTCGACAATTATGGGCTATTTTTGTCTAACATGAAAAAAATTTAGGTTAACAGGGCAGTGCCACTTCCCACATTTTCATGTTCAAAATTAAATGACACGCATGGTTTCGTTTTATAGAAACAAATAATTATTTCTCTCACTTGTACAAATTTTTAATTTATTAAATTTTCAATAACAATAGGACGAACAACAAAATATCTGGGAACCTGTTATTTATCAAATTGAACTCAAATCGATTTATATCAGAGAATTCCTCAGTTTCGTCCAGAACCAGAATACCCAATAGTAACAGCATGGAATACCGCCTTTCCCGAAGATAACTGTTAATGTGCCTCTCAAGTGAAACGATGGCAGATTGATTGGTCGAAAATCGTTTGGTTCCGTAAGTAGAGGGTTTCTCCTTCTGGGAATAAATACTACCTTGGTATCCTTCCACATAGTAAGAGTGTGTTTTAGATGGATACAGCCTATCGCGACCGATCAAAACAACATTTCCCGGGAAAAGATGTGACCCGGAAGAGGGAATAAGCACTAGGGCGGAGTGAAACAGTTTTTTCTTTTCCTTTTCCTGTGTTTTTAGTCGATGACCCCTGTATGGTCATCATTATGCAAAAGTGCAAATTTCTACGACTTAAACTGAATATAAATATTTTATTGGCTATGTTCCAAGATGATGCGTCTCACATAAGGGAGCAGGCTCTTCGAAAAATATTAAAGGGAAGGAAGGAGACAAAAGGAACAGAAATTCGCCTCCCAAAACTTCAAGCTCATGCATCAAACTATTATGATTTAATATATTGGACAAGGGAAAATATTATAGAACCTCCAATGACTGTGAAATATACAGACAGAGAAATAACGAGCTTCATTTCATCAGGAACTAATTGGCTGAAATTTCAGAAGTTTCCTTGTCACCCTCAAGCTGAACACGCTGAAAAATTCGTCTTTTTTTAAATGGTTACATACAAGTAAAACGCGTGTTTGGCCATTGCGAATTTGTTTGCTGAAATTTGTTAAAATTATCATTTTTTTCAGCGTGTAGAGATATGTGTCAAGCTGGTGACGGAGGCTTCAATGTCTGTATGTGGACCTAAAGCTAGGTACGGTTTCTTTCGTACCAGCAACAAAAATTAAATTGAACAAATTGTTCTTTTTTTTCTGGTTTAATTTAATACATAATTCCATTATTTTGTATTTTATGTAATGAACATTAAAAAAACATGCCAGAGAAAGCGTTCGGTTATCTGCTGCTCCACTTCACCGTTACAACTTCTCGTTGTATGAGATACGAAGTCTCCGTTCGTATGCGCCCAGAGGCCGGTGACCGCAGTGATGTTTCTCAGATGGTATATTGGCTGATTAATCGCAATCCGAGCCCTCTCTTGTCCATAAGAGGACAGATTTTTTCTGGTTTCCAGGCAGGTTGGTTCCTTTCATCATTTGAACTTCTGCAATAAGTTGAAGTTGCCATGATATCCACTATTTAGTCTCAGAGAAAGAGAGAGAGAGATGACAATATCATAACTACACTCATTGAAATTCAGGGAAGCTCAAGTTCTCGTAAGTTCATCAGTTACCTAGATGGTCTTATGTATCGCTATAATCTCCGGACACACCCGACATTATCAAGCAAATTCTTTAAGTGATTTATGCATTCTCCATTGACTTAATGCCCTTCCGTCAGTTTCTCTAGCCAATATATCGGCCTGTCATATACTGCTGTTGCCCGGGAGTTTAACGGACAGATTAAAATTCAGCCGATCCAAGTAAATTCCACTCACCAACTATGCGATTTTAATATGTCAGTAAATATCTGGATGGTATCCATGTGACATTCTCGGAATCGATTCTAAACTCTGAATAATTCGGCGCGTTGTCTTGTTTTGAAGCGATTCATAGTAAAAATTATATTTCTGTAAAATTGCAAATTATCTGAATGCGTATGCGTGATCTAATCTCTCATAATATTATTCGAACTGCATTTTGCGAACGCATTTAAGCCTCCGGACTGTTTTGCAGCCTTCGAATGGATGGCTGCCATTGTACTTAAGCCCTTTTCCTTTGTGATTTCATCTAAATTAAGTCAACATACAAACCGTCAATATCACCATTATCGTCAGCGACAAAATACCATCATCGGCATTGTCATCTGTATTAATTCCATGTCATCTTTGACTATAAACTTTGTTCGGAATCACATCAGTCAGCAAAATTCATTGCGTCACGATAGTGTAGGTTTCAATGTGATGATACACCAACCCAGCCCATTCCAAACAAACAGCTGTGTCGGCGAGTGTTGTTAGTGTGCAGTCTATGTTACGGATACACATGCAGACACATGTATACAGCCGCTATACGGAACATGAGTATAGGGGCAGTTGTTTAAAGGAATCGATTAACAAAGTCTGAATTTATTACGTGGAAGAATAAATAGAAGGCTGGACGGAAGTAGAAAATATTTTGCAAGACATAGTTGGCTAATACGAAGCCATGGTCTAGGTCATGTGGAATAAATCCAAATGCTAGATCGACAGAAAGGCATTAGACGACAACTACTACGACTGGAGCAGACATGGACAACTGAAACGTGGGAAATGGACCAAGCGGTAGAAGACATTAATATCAAAGGCATTTACAACAACCAAAAGGTTTTACTGACCAATTTAATCAAGACCAACAGCAGTTTGTGGCGCAAAGTAAAAAAATGAATGCAACTCCCTACAGTCCCATGGCTAAATTGTATCGATATAAAAAAAAATATCTTGCATTTGGCATATTTATGTGGACTCAGACTTTTGATCAAATTTAGTCCCCATGGAGAATGTGCTTATACAGAGAAATTGTGCTTATTTCACTCTTGAGTTTGGACCCCTAGTATCCTATACTGGCCTAGAATTGCGATCCCGTACAGTCCTTTGATAGCCCTGGGACGATTGTGAACATGGAATTCATGAGAACTCAAAGAAAAGATAAATTTTCTTATAAATTTTAAAAATTGTGTGTGTCGAATTGGGTTCTTTACAAACAGAAAATTCATAAGAATCCTAAGAAAAAAAAACGTTATCTCATCAAATTCCCAAATTAAAATCTCCTCGAAATTCCACCTAAATTGGGACTCGTTTCCCATGAATTTCCAAAAGAATACATTCCTTTGCATGCATGCATGCTGCTGTATGGCTCAATTGATTCTCTTCATAACTGGGTACTGGTGACACTGATAAAGGAAGGACACATCGTTGATAGTTATCGTTACCTTCATGTGTGTCAGCATAAAATTTCCGCACTTTGTTGTTACCAATACTGTAAGGATCAGTTGACAATGTTAAATTCTGTGTAAGAGTTTTCCTATCAGTTTGTTTGTTAATGGCTTTAAATGCGAATAGACAGACAGACAGACGACAAGAGTCATAATGCCGATACTGTTGCAATATTTATGATTAATGAAAAATATTATCGCATTGTATAGACAAATGTAATTCGAAATATTTGTAGACATTTTTTTTTTTAAAAAATCATAAATAGTGAAAATGACTGTGAATGCTGGACTTTTGATTCCAGTGGTGATTATTGTATCATACGATATGATTCAAAGACTTATCGGTATTGGATAATACAAGTGACAAGTAGTTAAGATTGTCATGTTATGTAACTGAAATAAATTACCGCTATGGCATTAATGTCCTTCCAAGAAATGCAAGGTAAAATGCTTTTAAAAGAGGAGCAAATATTCATTTTAAAGATACTCTTAAATTATCGTACTACAAGGTGCAATCTTCCACGAGATGGCAAACATTTTTGTGTACAAAGTGGTCATTCTTTTGGTGAAAAAAAATATTCAACGATGCAAAAATACTCTTTTGGCCAATTCTGATCTTAACCCCTTAAACACTAAGACCTGTCTAGACAGTCATTTCTAATGCTTAAAGGGTTTGATTTTATTGGTTAAAGGATTAAGTTGGCTCTAAGCACTTATTATAGATGGCTGTCATTATATTGACAGTTATCATTTTGTATTGACATTTGTCATTTTCTATTGGCAAACATTTTCTATTGACATTTGTAATTTTCTATTGGCAAACATTTTCTATTTCCATTTTATTGACAACTGTCATTTTATTGACAACTGTCATTTTATTGACAACTGTAATTTTCTATGGACAACTGTAATTTTCTATGGACAACTGTCATTTTCTTGACAACTGTCATTTTATTGACAACTGTCATTTTATTGATAATTGTCATTTCGTTGAGAACTGTCATTTTATTGACAACTGTCATTTTATTGACAACTGTCATTTTATTGACAACTGTCATTTTATTGACAACTGTCATTTTATTGACAACTGTCATTTTATTGACAACTGTCATTTTATTGACAACTGCCATTTTATTGACAACTGTCATTTTATTGACAACTGTCATTTTATAGACCACTGTCATTTCATTGACAACTGTCATTTTATTGACACTGAGTAATTGAAAAATTACTAGTTTTTGTCTGTGTACTGCAACCGTCATCATAATTTGGCTTTAAATAAATATATAAATTACGGCTGCCGCAAGAAAAATAAACCCTCCATGACAATTTGCACATTTAATTGCACACGCATGTGAGTGTGTTAGTGTGAAACGGCTCACTTACAACAAAATGTATTTAAATTACAAATATTTGAGCCATGTCGAAATTTTTGGAATTTATAGAATTGTGTAGTTTATTAGGTTGCTTTGATTGGTAACTGCGTTTACGGCTAATACTAATCTAGTTTATAATATTGTAATTTTCTATTAATACCTTGAGAGTTGTGGCACTTTTTACGAAGTAAATTATAAATAAAATAAATTCTCCATTATTTAGAGTAGGGTTTACATTCAATTGATTTTTTGTATTTATAAATGAAATATTACAGAGCATTTGATTATTTTACATTTCACATGATAATTTTACATGGACCAGCAGGTTATTTTCGTTTTATTAAGCACACTTTTCGAAAGAGAGCTTAAGGCTAAATATAGCAAACAAAATGCAGAAATGTTTGAAGTACGCGCCATTAATAAAATGATCATGAATTCCAACAATTCAACTATAAATTTGACATTGCACACATACACACCCACACATATCGTGTCGCCCAATTCACTTTAGGTCTGGTGTGATGCTGTCAAAATGGAACCACCCCAGCCAGCGAAGAAAAGCATTACATTTCTTGTGAGGTAATGATTAGTGATGTTAAAGTGAAATTACGCCAAGGAACAAAAAGAAGGACATGTGATTCGAATGAGATGACATCCACTCACACATACACTCGGAGACCCGCACACAAACGAATTCACAAATGAGTGGATGTGGATGCGAAAGCAAAGAACCGCGCTGCTGGCAAAAGACCTCAGGGAAAATATACATATTTTAACATTTTTTGTTTATGTCATTCTCTTCAGCAGTTTTTCATTTCTTTATTGTCATCATCTACAGCTTCTTCGTAGTCGACGTCGTCTTCTTCACATTATTAACTACCAACAGCAACGGGACGTTTTTTCCGTCTCATCTTCATTCTGTTACATCTATCATTAGTCATCATCAAAGGAATCCAAAGAAAGTGTCCACGGAATGGTATGAGTTGAACGGTTCGGGGCGGCGAACAGTGATCATGTAGCTGTTACCCTACGTTAAATCTCTGTAGATCGTATTGTAATTTATATGGAAGTACTTCGGTACGTTAGTGTTCAAAGTAGTTAGTACCGGGTAACATTGTGGTCACATTGACTAGCAGTTGCAAACATAAACTTGTTCTTGTCCTCATTTACCATCAAGAGCAGCTTCAGAGAGACCTCTTGAATAATTGAAAAGTTTTTGTCTACATTTTTTTGAATCGGAAAAAGTAAACGGAGGTTCTAATCATCAGGCATGCTTTCATTCCGCCAGATGGTGTATATTAGCGGAGGTATCTGTTTATCTTCTTCGGTATTCGGTATTTCTGATATCACAATATATCCATTCATAGATCCAAAGAACGAAAATGACAATATTTTCTATCTCCACAATCAAAGACCCATATATCCGTCCAAGTCTTCTCTTGTACACCTTTGCATCATCCCATGCGGTCAGTCACTTCGAAAAAATCGCGTCGAGTCTGATGTAAACCACAGGAAACCTGTACACCATGGAATCCCAAAGATTTCAAATAGCAATTCTAAAAACAATTTATAAAAAATTGCTAATTCGAAATTGATGAATTGGAATTTGGCCTGTTCGAACGTCAGTTCAAATTTATGCTATTGCATGTCACGTTATATTGTAGGGTATACAAATAATAGAGGAAAAATTTACACACACCCATACATACATTAGAATAACCAGAGGAAATGTAATGTACATAAATGCACACACACACACACACATCCATAATAATTCACAAATAAACGCACACCGACTCAGATACACACACCCAAACATACAAGATGCATATAGGAAAACATGCTGCGCCAGTTACGTGCGCTTTCTGCAGTACATGTGCGAGTGTGTGTGTTTATGCATGTGTTTGTTTGCAGTGCACACACTCATACACACACAGAGTTGTAGCCACACAAATACTTATACAGAGGGAAAACAACGAATCACTAGCCACGTTAACTGAAGCGTGACACACTTCTACCATTATTTCTTCGCATTTTATAACCTCCACCCTAGTGGGTGCAGAAGTCAAGTTAATTTGGTCATTCTGTTTGTACACCTTCAAATAAATTCGCAACGGGCTATTTAACAAGAAAATAAACGGACAGCTGTCAAATAAAATGATAGATGTCAACCGAAGATACCTGGGTGTTCTTCTTCATCTAACTTCCTATTCCACCACTTGACCCGATAAACACTATAGGCAGTTTCCGTTGTTTGCAGGAATGGATGATCGTCCATCTCACTCATCAGAGGAGAATGAAACACCGGGTCCCCCTCTAGAATGCTGTGTATCACTTACCAAGCACATCCACTGGTCAATTCTGCTAACATGACCATCAGTGCTCTAAAGTCTTCTAATGGCTGCACTGAAACAGTCGCACTAATCGCGTCCCTCTGTGAGTTTTCGGTTGGCCTCCGCGAGTTCATAGCCGCCACAGTTTTTAATTCCGTAGCTGCATTCGATTACAAACGTGTGGAAGTGTGTACACACACATTATTTTCACCGTAAACTTCAGATGAGCTTCTAATGCAACTTATTTGGCCATTCTTTGCATTTGAGGTTATAAATAAAATTCGTATGTTCGTAATACAAATTTTTCATCATTTTTTTGTAGTTTTTTGTTTCTCAATGTATTTCGAAAATTCATAAGGATTTGTCGAAGATCTCCAATACTTGGCATCCTTCCGATTAAGCTTATTAAAGTCGATCAGTACTTTCGATTAGTCATACTGACGATTTTTTTTTTCATCGAGAAGTGTACACAGCATTCTACACGACCGAACTGTATTCCGTATAATTTATATTTTATTTGTGCAGACTTTTTCGTAAACTCCTTTTGGCGAAAATTTTGTCTTCTTCATTCTTTTCGCACTTACATGAGTCGTTTATTTCGCTAAGCACTGAAATAAAACGAGAGGCGGCTGAAAAAAAAAATGTTCAAATAAATCGCATCTATGCATCCATCCTTGCAGACAAACAGACAGACCGACAGACATCGAGACAGACACACATTCTCAGTTAGACGCAGACGAAGAAGGTGGCAAGAGATGACAGAGAGAACTAATAGTGACGGCGTTGTTAAAGATACATTTTCAATTAGTTTATGATGTGCTGACAGTTGCTTAAGGATAACAACTAATTAATTGTATTCACTTTTCCCGCCCCCAAATCCCCCATCTCACACGTTTGCCCCGAAAGGATCCCGTGCAAGCAAAACAAAGGCAAACGAGCACGACGAATACGAGTGCAACTGCAAGTACCAGTTACAACAACAACAAGTCTTAAGTATTATGAATTGCTTTTTATGTCAGTTTTCTTTTCTTTACGAGATTTAACCCTTAACGGATGGATCACACTCGTCCAACTAATCCTTGACGCAGAAATGGTAAGTAGTGCAAGTATTTTACACTTTGAAGCATTTGATGGATGCCCAGCAAACACGGGTGCAAATACCGGAGGCCCCATAATTAATGCACAGAATTATGAGACACCTTAAACTGTTTAAAAGCGTAATAAAATTGCTTAAGCGCGATTAAGACAATAATTACAACTGTAAACATTTAACTTGAACAGAATACTGACGATGGACAAATAGGCAGCATTAACGGATATGAAGGCAGAATAAATATGGATAAAGATGTAGGTGTGGATGTAGATCTAGATGAAGATGGAGATGAAGATGAAGATGAAGATTAAGATGAAGATGAAGATGAAGATGGAGATGGAGATGGAGATGAAGATGAAGATGAAGATGAAGATGAAGATGAAGATGAAGATGAAGATGAAGATGAAGATGAAGATGAAGATGAAGATGAAGATGAAGATGAAGATGAAGATGAAGATGAAGATGAAGATGAAGATGAAGATGAAGATGAAGATGAAGATGAAGATGAAGATGAAGATGAAGATGAAGATGAAGATGAAGATGAAGATGAAGATGAAGATGAAGATGAAGATGAAGATGAAGATGAAGATGAAGATGAAGATGAAGATGAAGATGAAGATGAAGATGAAGATGAAGATGAAGATGAAGATGAAGATGAAGATGAAGATGAAGATGAAGATGAAGATGAAGATGAAGATGAAGATGAAGATGAAGATGAAGATGAAGATGAAGATGAAGATGAAGATGAAGATGAAGATGAAGATGAAGATGAAGATGAAGATGAAGATGAAGATGAAGATGAAGATGAAGATGAAGATGAAGATGAAGATGAAGATGAAGATGAAGATGAAGATGAAGATGAAGATGAAGATGAAGATGAAGATGAAGATGAAGATGAAGATGAAGATGAAGATGAAGATGAAGATGAAGATGAAGATGAAGATGAAGATGAAGATGAAGATGAAGATGAAGATGAAGATGAAGATGAAGATGAAGATGAAGATGAAGATGAAGATGAAGATGAAGATGAAGATGAAGATGAAGATGAAGATGAAGATGAAGATGAAGATGAAGATGAAGATGAAGATGAAGATGAAGATGAAGATGAAGATGAGGATGAAGATGAAGATGAAGATGAAGATGAAGATGAAGATGAGGATGAGGATGAGGATGAAGATGAAGATGAAGATGAAGATGAAGATGAAGATGAAGATGAAGATGAAGATGAAGATGAAGATGAAGATGAAGATGAAGATGAAGATGAAGATGAAGATGAAGATGAAGATGAAGATGAAGATGAAGATGAAAATGAAAATGAAAATGAGAATGAAGATGAAGATGAAGATGAAGATGAAAATGAAGATGAAGATGAAGATGAAGATGAAGATGAAGATGAAGATGAAGATGAAGATGAAGATGAAGATGAAGAGGAAGATGAAGATGAAGATGAAGATGAATATGGAGATGGAGATGAAGACGAAAATGAAGATGAAGATGAAGATGAAGATGAAGATGAAGATGAAGATGAAGATGAAGATGAAGATGAAGATGAAGATGAAGATGAAGATGAAGATGAAGATGAAGATGAAGATGAAGATGAAGATGAAAATGAAGATGAATATGGAGATGGAGATGAAGACGAAAATGAAGATGAAGACGTATGTAATTATAACACTTCGAACATAAAATAAAATTTTTTTAACATAAAGTTTTTTATTATTAATTTTTATTCAAGACAGTCATAGATCTTATGCCGTTGCGGACTTGGACATTATATCACTAACTGAAGTGAAATAATGTCCATGGACATTAGGACACTTTTAAAACAACATAATGCCCATTGACATTATGTCCGTGGACATTATGACATGCCACCGAAGATTGCGATGAAGATGAACACCACAAATGGGTGCACCCTAGAAAGATTCAACGAGAAGATGGATGGAGTATCTATTAAAGGCAGCATCGAAGTAAAGACACGTATAAACGAGACAGTGCAAATATATGGACGATAACACTACGAAAGCGCATATATGAAGAGCGTTCGAAAAACCACTGAAAATGGCGAACCCCTTATAAGGAAAGAAGAATACCAACAGGCGAGAAACTACCAGCAAGATGCTATAAAAAAACAAAAGTAAATTTTTCAAAAGAATGTGAAAAGAGTCCGACTCTTGCATAATAATGTCACACACAAAGGTGTGAAATCGACACAAATCTGACAATAATAAAATGAACAGTAGATGATCTGTTCCTACCCAGAGAACGATATGAAACTCCAAGTCATTCTACAGAAGACCCAGTCCCTGTGACCGAGAGTGTAGTCCTGGCACTATGCTCGAGAATAGGCAAAGGCTACGTTCCAGGATTAGACAGGATACCAAATGTGGCCTTAGAAGTGACACTGAATACTAAACCTCATATATTTAATAAGAACTTGAAAGATGTCGTATTTCCAATGAAAACTGATACTGCTACCAAAGGCCGGGGAAAGCCTCGCAGAACCCCAGCCACACAGGTCAATCTGCCTGTTCGGTACTGTAGACTGCGATGGAGAACGCCGGAGGACTATCCCAGCGATAATACGGCTATCGAAAAACTAGATCTGCAATGCGAAAAGAAAAATCGCATTGTTAATTTAAGCCGAACAAGCTTAATCTATATATATAAAAAATTGTTGCAAGTGCGTTGTGACTTTATAACTCAAGAACGGTCGAACCGAATTCGCTTAAATTTTAAGTGTTTGTTCGTATGGTCGTGCAGATGGTTTATATGTAAGTTTGCACGAAATCGGTCAACGCGTTCGCGAGTTATGACTTTTCATGTCAACATGTGATTTTGACATCCTGATTTTGACTCGCGAACGCGTTGACATCTTTGTAGCTCCGAAAGATGTCAACGCACCTCCACCTGTCATCTGCAAAGGGTCTGGTGGAGGTTCTAATACAGGCAAAATCAGGATGATGATAAATCCATCATCTGCAAAGGGTCTGGTGGAGGTTCTAATACAGGCAACTTAACTTTCCCACCAGCACAACACATGCCAGGCGGAGCTACATGTCATCGGATGATTTATCATCCAGTTGAGATTCCAACGTGTAATATTTCAAGAAATTCTGGAATGGCCAAAGTTTTGCAGCAATTATTTTATGGGATGAATGTCCGATGGCCCATAAAAAATCTTTGGAAGCATTGAATCGAACATTACAGGATCTACGTGGAAATCAACAGTTGTTCGGAGGTGCATTAATATTGCTATCTGGTGATTTTCGACAAACGTTGCCCGTCATTCCCAGATCGACTCCAGCTGATGAAATTAATGCATGTTTGAAAAGTTCGTTTCTTTGGGGAAATGTACAGAAGTTATCGCTTAACATAAATATGAGTGTGCATCTTCAAAATAATCCATCAGCACGTGAGTTTTCGAAACATCTGCTGCAGATTGGCGATGGCAAAATTGCAAGTGATTTAAATGGCTTTATCACGTTACCAAACAACTTTTGTACAATTATGCCATCAAAAGAAGAACTAATTGATCGCGTTTTTCCAAACATTGTTCAAAACTATAAAAATCATGATTGGTTAAGAGAACGTGCAATTTTAGCACCAACAAATTCCAATGTTAATGAAATAAATTTTCAAATTCAACAAAAATTGCCAGGTGACTTGGTATCATACAAATCTATTGATACTGCTACGAATGAAGAGGACGCAGTAAATTATCCGGTTAAATTTTGAATTCTTTGGAACCACCCGGTATGCCACCGCATCTTTTGAATTTGAAAATAGGTTCATCGATCATACTTCTTCGAAATCTCAATACACCAAAACTCTGCAATGGAACGAGACTTTCCGTGAAGAAATTAATGCCCAATTAGATTGAAGCAACAATTCTCACTGGCAAAGCAAAAGGATAAGTTGTACTAATACCACGGATACCATTATTACCAAACGACATCCCATTTCAATTCAGACGTCTTCAATTTCCCGTGCGTTTATCATTTGCTATAACCATAAATAAAGCTCAAGGACAAACGCTTCAAGTGTGTGCTGTGAATTTGGAGGAACTGTGCTTTTCTCACGGACAATTATACGTCGCATGTTCCAGAGTGGGAGCACCAACTAATTTATTTATTCATGCACCACACAATCAAACAAAAAATATTGTATACACTATTGTATTAAATTGATTTAGTTTTTTTCATTACTTCCAAATAAAAAATAACTAAAAAACCCACAACGAATTTGATTCAAAGTTAATATTCATGCGTAGCGAAGCACGCCGGGGTCCGCTAGCTACATAAATAAAATTTGAAGGCAAAACAACGTTTGCCGGGTCAGCTAGTTTTTACTAAAATCGTACTTAAACATATTAAGTATCCTACCACCATTTGTCCAAGGTTCCTTGCCGTTGCTGTTTTAGGATGGTGGAGGTTTAGTTTAAGTATCCTGATCTCTCATCTTCGGAGTCTTCCTGGAGGTCATCCGGGTCCATTCCTTCAACAACGACTTCTTTCGGTGCACCGTCAGATGGTGTTCAATCGAGTTTGGCTTCCTGGTTGCCATTCTAGACCATAAGTTGCAGCTGACTAAAGCCGTACGATATTGCGTCTCCAGTCATGCCGAGAATCCGAAGGGCTTCGTTGTTTATGACCAGCATATCACTTGACGTCGAAGTCCTTTAGGATTGTCAAACTTTCCAATGTCACTTGAATGGCTTTGATGAGACATTGTACCGACCCCTCACTGTGCGCGGGCTCTGGACCAACATGGAATGTCGCTGGTTTCAGGCCGAGGCCGAGTTTTGTCTCAGGCCAAACTGCAACCCCCTTCGTTATGGCCTTTCTATGTTTCTCGATCGAAATCTTGTCTTCGAACGAATTAGTTCAACCCGGCCCAGTTACCAGCCATTGTGGCCCTTTTTGCCCTGTCTAGGATGTGGAGCTTAAAATTCGCGACGGATAATCTGCACAGTCCGCCAAAGATCTGGTAAATCCTGGTGAGCAGAATCAGTCCGGTCTTGTTTGGATTCAATAGTAGAGGGTAGACTGCAATCTGACGCTTCTTCTACATTCTAACGGATAATATCTTTGACATTAATTAACAAGATTGTGTTTGTCTTTCCACCAGATTGTGTTTGTCTTTGGCATTCTCTCGTATTGTGATATGTCGGCTTATAAACACCAACCACACACTCAGAAAATACTCTAGCCTATGTCAAATATGTTGTATTTATTGATTAATGTCCGTTTATCGTCTACGGTTAATAATGATAATGATCAATGTAATATATGACGTCAGCCCTTGTTGACAGGCTGTACGAAGGGATGACAGCAGCAGCATCACGTGCTATTCAACTTTGTTCGCCTTTGGTCACTGATTTCTGACACTCTACTCAGTGTGTTCATGTCTGAGAGTACACTCGAAACGTGCGTACTGAATTCACAACGTTTAAGCACTTCTGCAACTAAATGTAAGTGAATGTAGGGCGTCAGCTATTTATCTGTCTTTGTTTAGGGAGTATCTTTGAAGCTTGCATATCCTTGGGGACATACGCCTCATGTCGCTCCATATGCCCCGCACCATGGCGACACTTCAAAGGAAAACAACATCCTCATCAGCACCAGCATCGTCATCATCATCACAGTTGCAATGGTCTCTCAAATACCAATACCAACATGAAAGATTTGCCGCAAATAAGTAATTACGCTTTGCCAATAGCGGCACCACTACTCACTCGAGTGCACGCACCATGAACACGAATCATGATGTGAGATGCCGCACAGGAAAAACAGAGTACGGGAACATTTGAATTTCTGAGGAAAGCCCGCAGAATTGCTCGAGGCGATTCCTTGAGACGCCATAGAAAATGCATAATGTAGACATTAATTAGCGGTTTCCCATTAATCAATTAAATATTCGTAGTTACAACATTGTTTTTTTTTGTAAATATTCAAGCAGAAACAATCTATCCACACAGTCACAAAATATAATCTTAAGGAATTAAAAACCAGGGTCCGAAAATATGCAGTTATGTAACCAATTAAAATGTGGTATCTTGAAATTGGGCTTCGAGTATTTGCCACTGGAACACACTTTCGTTTCATGCTCAACCGACCCATTAACTCATTTCGATTGCACAGGATATTCGGAGCGATTTTAGATGTGACGGTATCACTGCAATTCCCGGGATATTTCTGGTAATAAATATATATCACCGAATCTATTGCAACGATTACTGATTCAAAAACGATGGTGAGTTGGTCGTGTAGGTTTTACACGTCCAATTGATCTCGTTGCTGAGATATTTTTCGGAGCTTCTAAATTTCCTTAAGGTAAAGGATGATTAGGCCAAGTTATTAGATTTTGTCCGTAGATTGGCGATCGTATGTACTCGTCATGTTCATCGATTTAAAGAATGTTTCACACACACTCTCTTATACAGCTGTATAATCTGCGATATATGATTCAATTTTGTTTTGAAAATATCCAAAAAAAAATACCGAAAATAAAAAAAATTGGAATTTTTCATTGTTTAATTTTTGAAAAATGACCCAAAAACAAAAAGTGAAATATTATCTAAAAATTTAAAAAAAAAAAAACTCCGGTATGAAATTTTTTGGGAAATTATTAATTTGTTTGGGGGGTCATTTTTCATAGAGATTTGTTTTATTACCTCTCTTATTCAACATCGTCCAAGACACCATGAAGAATGCCTCACAGAGGCCATGGCTAAGAACTGTCTGAAAGATCTCAACTAGGCGATATATCGACATGCTGGATAAATAGGAAATGGTCGAAAAAATCTCGACTAGAGTGGGATTGGAAAATAATACTGCAGAGACCAAAATGATGCACATCAATGCATCGACAACACAGTGATTCCATCTCCTACAATAGCGCGTGGAAGGCGGAGAATTCCTTGTGTATCTAGGTAGCACCATAACAACAACAGGCGGGTCATCCCAGGACATAAAGAAAAGAGTAGAGATACGGCGTTAATATGCGTTGGCAAAATTCTGCATATATTATGTCCCGAATCTATCAGATACGCCGACCTATGGCATATTACACAGCAAACACCCATCCACGCCTAGAAGTGGATCGGGCACACACTGAGGAAGGCACCTGACGATATCAGCGGGTCACATGAAGCCCACACATGAAGAACACAGCTCGACTGTGAAATAGACCCTACTGGAGCGAGCTTCAGCCCCAAATGTTATGAAAAAAAAACAAAAAAACAAAAATACAACAATAAACTTTCGTAATTTGAAAAAACATATTTTTTAACAACAAAAAAAAATCACGTGAAACTATTACCAAAAAATAATGAAAAACTTACCAATTTGTTTGGAATTCTTCATTTCATTCGGGGGCGTTTTTTATAGAGTCGTTTTAGTCGGCCGTCTGAAAAATGACGCAAATCGAAAATGCCCACCATCAAAAAAATTAAATTTGGCTCAAAAAATATCCCATACAAAAGTGGGGAGTTTTTCATTACAAAAAAGTGCCCCAACTAATTTGGGTATTTTTTCATAATTTTGAGATCAAATCTTTGGCCGACAAACATCCCGGACCACTGACGTAGCGCCAGTTTTTCATTGGGGAAATTTTTCATAAATTGTTAAGGTAATTTTTTAGAATTTTGGGAGACATTTTTGGAATTTATCCATTTTGGGCATTCTTAGTTTTGTTTGGGGGTCATTTAGCATCCGCCTTAGTCTGTCCACCCTGAATATATTTGATGTGATCTCAACAGTTGGAAGCTATTTTCAATGTCTGTAGTATTTTCTAACTGACTAATTGGGCAATAGGTGTGTTTTCGTTATAAGCTCGCAATTATCGCTTGCTTAATTACAAAGACAACGACAAACTAGCAATGTTGTCATTTGACACAAACTAGGCAGCATTCTTAGAACGCTGTGAAAAGCTGTTATAACATTTTCATGAAAAGCTACAAAAAAAAATCATGATGACTAAGTGTTGTGGATAATTATTACAAATCAATTAGAAACCATACTTTTAGAAACATAAAGTTGTTTTTTATTTATTCTTCCGAATCAGTTCACAATGAATGATATCTTTGTTCACTTGGCACCATTTAATAAGGACATTTTGTTATTTTTTATGCTGGCAATGCTCTGTCTACTCAGACTAAAGCGATAAGTCATCGCCATGATTAATATCGCTTACCTCTTTATACAAATAAGTCGAAAGGACTATGACCCGATTTACACAATGACTTTCTACCCAGATTGAACACGCACGATGTTCGACAATTGTTGCCGAAGGGGCTAGAAAGGGAAAAGGGGTAGCAAAACAGTCACAAAATGAAAATTGGGGGGAAATTTTACGTTTTAATTGAAAATTTCAAAAAAAGATAGTTTTTCTGACATTGTCGATTTTTTATTGTTTCTACAAAAGAGGACTACACTTCAGAAACAGGCACGCAAATATGTTTTTAAACAGTCAGCGTGTAACTGCACTGAAAGAAAAAGCTTCGTAGCATGAACGAATTTGTACGTTGTTTCAACGAAATCTGTCGTTAAAAGTCAACCAACGTTGGGCTTCGTTGATGCAACGAAAAAAGTGCCGCTGAAGTAAAAAGTTTCGTTCATACAACAATTTTGTTTTCTTGATACAACAACCTTTGTTCGTTGATACAACAATCACGTTTCGTTGATACAACAATCTTAAAAAAATATTTAAAAAAAGTATAATTTTCAGCTTTTTATAAAATACAGTTATACAATTTTCAAAAAAGTTATACAGATCCGGAAAGGTATACAGATCCGTTTCGGAAGCTGCCACACTTCTTCATCGGTACCAATTTGCAATGATTTCTACTGCATAGTTCCAGGCAAGTTTAGTAGTAATAGTTTAAAAACCTTCTTGTTGTGTGTAATTGTCAATCTTATCAAATAAATGACATCGTTGAATGAACGAATGGGTTGTTGCATGTACGATTGCGTTGTAGCATCAACGTATGCATGTAGTTAACTATAAGTGTTTGAAAAATCAGCTTATAATACGTTTGATCAGTTTGAAAAATCAGCTTATAATAAAATACGAAACGAGTTTTGGTTAGTGATATTGTAAATGTAGACAAAAAGTCATATAGAATATTTTTCAAACGGTAAAAATTGTTTTCGAGAATAAAAATTTAAAGTATTTAAAGATATAAATTGAATTTTTTTTTCTTAATTGCTCTTATTTCCAAAAGAAAAATTTCGTTGCATTAACGTACGCTGAGTTGTTGCATAAACGAAACTACGAAAAGTACAGGAAAACGTAACGATTGATGCATCAACGTAAGTTTTTGTTGCATGAACTTAATTTTTCGTTGCATCAACGTATGGATTTCAACGAAACGCGTTCGTTCATACAACAACCGTTTTTTTCTTTCAGTGTGCTTTTGAACTGATGAAGGGGTTTTGTAAGAAAACCTCTGGGGAAGAAGTCATCGTGTAAATTCGGGCTATGTTATTACAAATACCAATGGGGGAGAAAAATTTATTCGTTTTTTTTTTTCAAAATTCGACATCTATTGACAAAAGTCAGAATTTTTGGCCACCTTTTTCCATAATAGCCCACTGTGCATCTCTGTCGCATTTTTATTCATTACAACGACTGATTCTTAACATTTTGCTGAAACAAACACCTAATCGGTTTAATCTTTCCCATTTTGATAATGAGTATTGAGAACCTTCAGGATTTATCCGTTTGACGACAGGAATCTGCAACATATCAGTAGCACCCTTTGGATGCCTTTCCCGTTGACATCCATCAAGACTTAATTGTTCTCTACATTTGGCAAAATTGTACTCTCTACTTCTGCCTGCAATGGAGATGAAAACCTCAAACCAAAAACTGTTGCTCGAAGGGTTCAATGCAAACCGCAGAGAATTTACCATTGGCTATAAACAAAAGCTTAACGTGTTGACCAGAGGAAAATGAGATTTATGAGGAAGAAACAAGTCAAGGAATCACAGAGAGTGAACAAAAACACACCATTGAAACTGTAATCCAAGTAACATAGTTTTCTGCTTCAACACTGACTGCTTGGCCTCTAAGTAGTTGGTATTTTATTACATTCACACCTCATGCCGTACACACACACACACCCCACCTAGCCTGTGTAGACATATATGTAATACGTATGTGTATATACTATTTAATGTAATGTACTCGTAGGTACATAAAATGAAATATAAACTCACAAGTGTCACCGCAAGGGTTTCGCATGTTTTCGGTGGTGGTGGCAATGGCGATGTTGCTGTTGTTGCCGTTCGTCTTGCCAGGCAGGGGCCAGTTCAGCTCCTAAGCACCAACTGGTTGACTGCCGGTGGCTGCATGCTACGCAAGGTGAATGGAGTCAGTTGAACCAACGAAATAAACCAAAACACCGCAACGACAACAACAAAAACACCAAGAACGACATGTAACAAGTCAACAAACATATGGTTATGACATCACAAGTGTGAAATGGAAGAAGAAGAAAAAACGAACCTAAAAAAGTGCTCAAATCACAGTAGGCCATAAAGGACACACAATGGGATAAAATAACAAATACACACAACACACACAGTCGCACTCACATACACATACACACACGCACGCCTTTGCTCAGTCACAACTTACAAGGATCAACAGCAACGGTAAATATAACACCAACAGCAAATGTATCATATTTAAGTTGAAGTCACACCACCTTACGATTGTGGATGTGTGGCATGAGTTTCAACGTTTCATACATATGTACACACATACGTTGCACAGTGGCTTCACAGAGAATATTTTGGGTGATAATGGGAAAGTGATACAAATTCGCCTCCGACAACTGTCTCAATGTTTAATACAATTTGTATTCAAATGTTAAGCGCCCCGGTTGGCGAGTTGGTAGCGTGCTTGCCTATCAGCGTGGGGGTTGTTGGTTCGATTCCCACCAGAGGCTTTGGTCTGTCGCTGCAAAAATCTAAAAACATATGGTCTGTGTCACCCGGTTTACCCTTGGACCCAAAAATCTTAATATATATTAACCCTCGACACTGATTCACTGATTCACTGACTCTGTCACGCAGTACGTAGGAATTTAAATAGGCATTCTATAATTCTATAAATAATAATAATAAAAAAAATAATATTTTTTTTTGTACAGAAATTGTGTTTTCCCCAAATTTTTTTTTTACCAAAATTTTTTTTTCCAAATTTTTTTTTTTACAAATTTTTTTTTTACCAAAATTTTTTTTTTACAAAATTTTTTTTTCAACATAATTTTTTTTCTACAAAATTTTTTTTTTTCCAAATTTTTTTTTTCCAAATTTTTTTTTTCAGCAAAATTTTTTTTTTCCACAAAATTTTTTTTTTCCAAATTTTTTTTTTTCAACAAACATTTTTTTTTTCAACTAAAATTTTTTTTTTCCACAAATTTTTTTTCTTTCAACAAAATTTTTTTTTTTCAACAAAAATTTTAAAAATTAAGTAACAAATACTTTCTCCAGCAAATTAACGGGCGCCGTAGGCGCATTACAACTTACTAGTTAGAATATAAATTTACTTTGTATTGTAATTAATAATAAATAAATAAAATAAATATTCAAATGTTGGTCATGCCATTCCCCCGTCCAAACCACAGAAGAGTCCTTCAATGGTATGCGTTGACATTGAAGGAGCTTTCAATAATGTACAGACCGATACACTTATTCAATCCTTAGACCAGTTTCATGTGGACCGGGCTCTACGAGACTGGATAAGCCACCTGCTAAGGGATAGGTAGATAAATGTGGGTCTTACGACATACAAATAAGAGACAAAGTAGCACAGGACACACCACAGACTATAAAAAGTCTCCTGAGGAAACTAACGTACGAAGAACATAAACCAGTCTGATACGCAGACGACCTTCTGAGGGGACAGCATCTAAACCCACTTTGTAGATGGGCCGAAACGGCTCTAAAATTTGCATATGACACAGAAATGAAATATGTCTGCTTACCAGGAAAACGAAGATTGGTCAATATATAGACCCACTTTTCCTTAACAAAACAATTTCAATATTCGACAAAGTTAAATGCTTGATCCAACTCAGGACAGACAATCTTGGACAAATTGATGGAACCCTAGCGCAGACACCAACCGGAAACTGCGGTTATACAGATGGTTCGAAACTAGGGATAAGGACAGGGCTGTCACTTTACATTGAAGAACCGGAAACCGAACTTTTATTTCGCCTACCAGACCATAACACGGTCCTACAGGCGGAAATCCGAGCAATTACAGAGTGTGTGAGCAGGATTAGCGCTAACACAAGAACAACAAATGTAAATATCTTTACAGATAGCCAATTGGCTGTCAAGGCAATAACGTCTAAAACGGTTAAATCAAGGACAGTTTTAGATTGTAAAATGGCTTTTAACTCGTACTCTAGATATGGCACAATACGCATCATATGGGTGCCTGGTCATCACGGGGTAACAGGAAACGAGATAGCCAATACATTGGCTCAACAAGCCAGGGACTTGCAAACAACAAACTTAGAGAACGCGAAACCGTTCGTAGCTACGCGTTCTCAGCTAAAAAGATGGGCGACAGATGCCCATATCACATTATGGAATGATGGAACTATTGGGAAAACGACAAGAATCTTGTGGGGTGAACAAAACGAGGATAAAACAAAAACCTTGCTGAAACTGAGCAAAACAGGAAGTTGTTGCAAACAACAAACTTAGAGAACACGAAACCGTTCGGAGCTACGCGTTCTGAGCTAAAAAGATGAGCGACAGATGCCCATATCACACTAGGGAATGGTGAAACTATTGGGAAAACGACTAGAATCTTGTGGGGTGAACAAAACGATCCTTGCTGAAACTGAGCCAAACAGAAACTAGTAAGATCGTGGGCATCCTAACAGGGCACATAGGCTTACAATCGCATCTACCCAAAATAGGAGTAGTAGACAATAGCGTATGTGGGGCACGAGGAGAGGATGGCGAAGCATTGGAGCATTTCCTTTGTCACTGCCCAGCGTTGGCAAACAATAGATCCCGTTTCTTGGGAAACGACTCTTTAACAGATTTGACCCAACTCAGGGGCGCAGACTGGAAAACAATTAAGGATTATGTCAACAGTACAGAGTTCCTAAAATAACTTCTCAAAACAATTAAGGATTATTTCAACAGTACAGAGTTCCTAAAATAACTTCTCAAGACCTTTCCATGTACCAGTTTAGAACGAACAACAAGCCGAATACTGGCTTATGTGTATGTCCAAGGACATGAGGCGGATAAAATCCGCCTCCTCTTTTCAACTAAACCTAACCTAACCTAGTACCCAAAATAACTTCTCGGGACCATATCGAGCCCTTAGCGCTATTTCATCGTAAGCGACAAAACATATTTTTTACAGGAGACGGTTTTTATTAATTATTTTGCCAAATTTGCGCAAAACTAAAAATGTTTAAATGCAAAAGGTTATAAGATCTCCATTGTGAATAAATGATTACGATGAAATGAAGATTTTTTTTCGTTTAGCATCGATAACGTTATCGTCACTTTTCATATTTAAATACTCATGGTGGGATATTTGCGGGATTATTCCTTTTTCACACAAGCTTCTTAGGACTTTATATTTTTTAACAGATATTGGCAACTCTTCTGAGTTGAGTTTCATGAATTCCTCTGAAGTTAGTTGTTGATCCCTTGCTAGGTATGTTCAGTCACTGTAAAAAAATGGTTTTCCCCAGGAACTGCCCAACAGTTCCAATGCGGAGGCAACCATGTTGTCACTCGATTATCAAATTCAACAGATTTATAATTTCAGTTATTTTTGAATGCATTCCTTTTCTTCAAAATACATTTAATAATTAAAAATAAGGTGTTTCGGAGCAATGAATCGGCATTAATGGTAAGATAAGATTCAACCCAGCGTCATTTAATGCCGGTCGGATTTGTCTTAAATAACATATATTGAATAGTTCTTAATGTAAGTGAATTTAAATTAGTTAGTATATTATTTTGCGAATTTTTACTTTAACTTGATTTTATTTCTGTGTGTAATACTGTCGCTTACGATAAAGTTCCTTTCCTGGAAAAGTCGTTGCTTACGTACGATAAAATGTTACCCCCATTTTTTTTGAAAAATATTGAAAATTTTTATTTTTTTAAAATGTCCGTCCATGTGTCCCCAAACAACATTTTAAATTCCGCAATAAAAACTTTTTTGAGAAAATGTCGCTTACGATGAAATAGCGCTAAGGGCTCGATATTATCAGAGGAATGCAAACTATTAGACCCCAACTCTGTATGCTTTTTATGTTTTAATATTTAACGCCAAGGATGCGTAAACAACCTTGAATGTTTCGAGCCACAGTGCATCGAAAGGCAAATGAGCTTTGTGCGATAAAAAAAAACGAGTAAAACGAACAAACGGAAAAGAAACAAAGTTATACGAAATTATTCACCTGTAAATATGATGAAACTTTGACTGACAGCCGAAAATAAAGTATGGCTGTGAAAGAAGTTTCCATTTTTTCTCTCTCTCCCTCTCTCTCTCTCTTCCTTTTGGTAGTTGTCTTGCAGAAGAAGGTTTAACAACAACTCGCACACCAGTCAGTCAGTATGTCCGTCCGTCCGTCAGTCTGTCAGTCAGTTAGACACTCATGCAACATTCATGATGTTGATGTTTGTCTGCCTACTTATTATTCATACCTCTTCACAAATACATTCTGATGTCAGTATGTATGTAAGTGGAGATGTGTATTTGATACTGTGTGTGTGTGTATGACAATTCCACTGTTTAGGGGCTATGTGTGCCACATTCATAAACATAATCGTATCTACATGAAACATACATACATATATGTGTACTCCTTGCAACAGCGACAACAACAACAACAACAGAGCCGGCATTAACAACAACCATATAAACAGCCTGAAATTGTGGCGGCAAGTGTGTGGGTATGTGTGTGCGAGTGTAAGTGGCTGCCACTCGCAGAAACTTAAGGTGGGCTAAAATGTCTTCTAATTACTTATGTTGATTAAAGTGTTGTTTGCATGTCTCACTCAACATTGAATTAATTGTGGTCTTTAATTTTGCCTCTAATAATGGTAATTTTGATGGATTTCAAGCACATTTTAATTCGTTTAATTGAAGTATTCCAAACATGTGACCTGTGTCCTGTGACGAGAAAACGAAAAGGTGCAAAATATGCTCCGCCCCCCGTACGTTTTCAAATGAGAAAAGTTGAAGTAAGAAATGTAAACGAATTGTGTGAATCCGCGATCAGTGCCGACAGTGCGTGTTTTGGTTGGAAAGTCTTTAAATGAAGTTTTTGTTTAAATGTCGCCTAGTTTCAAAGTTATGGCTAAAACATAATATTGACCTCACACTGCCTGGTCTTTCTCCAGTATTGCATGAGACCCTTATGCCTACTAGCCGGTGACAGTACCATGACTACAGCACTAAAATTATAATCAGAGAAATCTTGTGGACGTATCCTAGAGTAGAGCTGCATGTCATAAAATACCTTGCCCACTGAGACGAAAGTCACAATTGCCTTCTGTTAAACTTTGGAAATTCCAGGATCTCCTGTGGTTAGGATGGTATGCTGGGAATCTTGGCAATAGATCTCTGTCTCTGTGACAGAGCGCTATAGTCTCGATACGCCTACGAGGTCAAACTGCAACATTAGGCTCAACCGCTCATCTGCCCACGCCATTATGTTGATGTGGCCTTAATACCAACCAGCATCTTTAGGCGTATCAGGGTGATCTGGCTTTAAACCCTCGATCCACTGGAGAAAGTTCTCCTCGGTTTGGTGTGTGTGGGATTTTGCGAACTAGCATGTCGCTACCACTCCACTGCCTCTAACCAGGAGTCAGACGCAGACCTACCCAGCGCTCATTATAAAGACTGATGCTGCAGGATTTGAGGTGGACCGATTAAAAAAACAGACCACTGCGGTCACTGATGGACAACGAAACCATTCGCTTGAAGCGAATAAGCCGCCAGCAAAAACAGACATTGGTGGTGGGCATTTTGTGATACGTGCACTTAAGAAGCTTCAAAATATTGGAGTAGCAGGGCAGTACTACTGTTTAAGGATTATTTGGAAAATATGTTCCAGTATGTTTAAGTTGTAGATTCGAAGAGCACTATGTTGCCTGATAACCATGGCGCCCCTCAAGGTGTGTCCTAGGCCCATTATTTTATATATATTAGATATATGTTGATGATTAATTAATAATAACACTGTACAACACAAAAAAAAATTACAAGGTCCGACCTATAAATTTTGATAGAGGAGACAAAAAAAAAAGACACGTGTATCGGCGTTTTGAAAGTTTACATCTGGGTGTCATTTTAGGGGGAGGTAAAGTTTCCCCCAAATGCAAATTTTGTATTGTCAATCGGCATAGAAAATCGAGTAAAGCTTACGTTTAAAGTATAAGGTGTGTTCAGCAAATTTATGCCAAATGTTGCGGAGAATAATTTTGTAGAATATGTTAACCCTCTAACTCCTCAAGGCATGGGTCTTTTTTGTCCTTCTTTTAAAAAAGTGGTATTGTAATTTCTTTGGGTAGTTGTTCTGGAGGAAACTTGAAAAGTGAGATAAAAAAGTAGTTCTCATTCGTTTGGACAATATCCTGTTCATATGATAAAATCATAAGACCGAAATAAAACAAACGCTAAACATAAAATTTTTAATAAATGCAAAATTAACCATAAGCCCTCTAGTGTTGTGTCTTATTTCTGACTTTCTGGTTGAATTTTCCGTTTTGGTGTATTTAGGGACTTATAGTAAAATTTCACGGCGAATATTTTTGCGGAACATTTTAACCCCTTAAATACCTGTTTTAATGGTGTTTTTTGCTCTTTTTTAAAAGAAGGACAAAAAAGACCCATGCCTTGAGGAGTTAGAGGGTTAACATATTCTACAAAATTGTTCTCCGCAACATTTGGCATAAATTTGCTGAACACACCTTATACTTTAAACGTAAGCTTTACTCGATTTTCTATGCCGATTGACAATACAAAATTTGCATTTGGGGGAAACTTTACCTCCCCCTAAAATGACACCCAGATGTAAACTTTCAAAACGCCGATACACGTGTATTTTTTTTTTTTTGTCTCCTCTATCAAAATTTATAGGTCGGACCTTGTAATTTTGGAAAAAATTTGATTTTGTTGTACAGTGTAATTAATATAAATTTTTTGAGAAATTAATTATGTTTGCTGGCGATATATGTTTGTTTTACACATATAAACATGAGGCAAACACAAATTGAATATGATTTCAGAATTCTCTTGGATAAATCGACTAGTTCTTAACTCAACGAAAACTAAATTTATCTGATTTAAGACATATATAAATAGAACTGAAGGAGAAATGATTGTTCACGTTGACGGAATCCGGTCATCTTTTAAACAGGATTTAAAAGTTTATTTATTAGAAAACTTAGAAACACTTCTAATGTTAGGTAACATTTTCACTTTTACGACAAACACTTGTTATCTTTTTTTTTTTAATTTTTTTTTTTTAAATAGGGAATGTCCCCTCTCAAACCAATGCATTGTGTTAGCAATTGAAAGTTAGGCTATTGGACGGAGAAAAAACCTGGGACCAACTAAAATGATAAGCCTTCACAATACTTGGATGAAAGTGAACCATACTGAAACCGGGACAGCTATCAGTCGTTTTTTTTACAGAATTCCCAAAATAGTTTTGTCGTTTTTTAATTTCCTCCTTTTTTTATGGTCTCCAGTTGGGATTCAGAGATAATATTTAGCACAACTTACACATTTATTGTTGGGAAACTTAACTGATTGATGGAAATGTGGAAATGTAATAGAATCCTTATGTACATTCTGTTTACATGACCTTGCAAGATTAATGGTGGGCGTGAATTTTCCCTCCATTCATATACAAAAACCGCAGGAAGCTTGAAATGTGTTGCAACTTCTTCGGCCACCATGTTAGCCACCAAGGACCAATGAATCATTGCGTTAAAAACGATTTCATTTTATTCCATTTGGATTCTCAATATTCCCCTCCAGGATACGCTGTATGCTGCCATAAATAATATTTTCTAAGGTCTTCTATTATTAATGATGACAGTGTGGAATACCAACGTTGCCATCATCACCGTCACTATCAGTGACAAACTGTGTGCATGAGAGTGTCACGGTGTGTGTGGGTGTGTGTGTGTTGGCGGTTTTGTGTCGATGCTGGTGTTGGTGTTTACTGGAATTGTTTACTTAACTTGTTAACTGTGCGAACAAGAAGAAGAACAAGAAACAGTTGTAGTTGCAGTAAAACAGCCAAGGAAGAGGTATCAAAAGTGTTGCCCTGCGGTTTTAAACTTTTTCTTTTTCTTTTTTTTATTCGGGTATCACAAAACAAAAGTTTGTTTGTTTTTGTTGTTGTGTGTAATTCAACAAAGCAACATTTGCTTTGCTATAGATGCGTACGTACGCTAAACAAGGATACTCGAGTCAACGCGACTTGACTCCGTGCAGCGCCAACAAACATCGCACACACACAACGTAAGTAACAAAAATAATGCATGGAAAAAGTTTAAAGTTTTGTAAAAACCAACACACACACATCAGTCTCTTTGTGTAGCGGCATGTTTAGACCCAGTGGCGAAAGGAAGAGTAAGCGGGCCTTGAATCGACAATGGAAGAAATTTATTCTCGGGATGTGCATCCCATCAATACCCTTAGTAAGGAGAAAGGAGAGGGATGTCTAGAATTTAAGAATGCCATAGCTGGCAGGAATGAGACCTGCGGGAGTTGTAGTCCACATATCAGCAGATCGGCCGAAGTACAAATTGTCTCCATAGTGTGTTATACGATCCAGACTTGCATTTTTTTAAGGCCTTTCGAATTGCGCCACTGTGGTATTTGACACAACATAAATATTTTGTAAATTTATACGGTTTTTAGTAAACAACAAGTGTTGCTGCTTGTAGTGGTTCGCGGTATAGTGGGTGCCAAAGACAGGTCTGTGTGGTTTTTGGGAGTCACTGGCAGTCGACGTCAGCCTACCGCCCATTCCCCAATTGAGAACAGTTCAACCTTCAACAAGATCAATTCATTTAATATTATTGTCCAACAGATATTTTTTTTTGCTTTTCGAACGCGACGCACAGTTCTCAACTCTGACAAGAACCGGTCTTAAGTTTCACCAGGATCTACGTGGCTTACTCAAGAGTCATGACAGCTGCTCCCTGTGTCTTCGGTACCTGTGCCCGTGCGACACACAAAATGTTGGCAACAGCAAAAACCGAAAGGGGAGAAAAACTTCGTTTAGCACTTGTAGATGCAAATCTCTGTACAAACTTATGCATGCTTAAGTAGCTCATATTTTTGCAGCAGTTGATTTACATGAGAGCGACGTTAAGTGTTGTAGCTCAACCGTGGCACGAGACATTGTCGCGGTGTGGGACGTTGACAAAGTTCTAGCTAGGATTCGCCTCTAGTTCATCGGAAAATGCATCACAGTGTCAGAACAACCAACAATGCCAGAAGGAGGTGGAAAAAAGTGAAACACAAGTGAAACACTTCAGCTTTATTAGGTTTTTCTTTTTCATTTGATTCCAAAAACGTTTGATGGTGATGAAATATTAAAGTGTTGTAAAAATGACTTTTGCACAACTATTGGGAAAATAGTGTGGAATATCCTGTGGAATATTTACAACAGTCCATAAAGATATGATAATAGTGTTAGTCCAAAAAAAAAATTGCATCGCAAAGCATGCTGATAAACCATCTATTTGGTCTTTCCGGCCGAATCGAAAGTGAAAAGCTCCGATGATTTTCCCACTGTCCATTGGAAAAACAGGGAAAATCGAGGTTTATTCCACAGAATTGCAATTTAGTATTCGACACTGTAAAATGTAAACTGGACTCGCTTGTCAAGTCGGTTTAAATAATTGGTATCGTTGAAATCAGGTGCTTCATCAGATAATTAACAGCTAATCTTGTTCTATTAAAAAGTCTTGGTTAGTTCAGGTTGCGTAACGTGACTATAACCGATCGCACTGCAAATTGTACATCGGCATTCCTGGGAAATTCCGTGAGTTTAATAAAAATCCCGTGAATTAAATTGATGAAATAATTTGCGACATTTTAATATGTGATTGTTCTCATTTCGATGAATCAGCAAACGATAGGCTTAAAAAATTCATATAGAATATGAGCTTTTCGTAAATATTAAACTTTTCCTACGAAAAGAAATGAAAGACGGTACAGGTCAATCATTCTCTCCTTTACAAAATAGCTGCGGGTATTGTAATGCATCATACGAACGTTGGGCTTCGGAGATACCCTGAAGGTTATTACCATCATGCATACGAATAGGTTGCACAGTAACATCTCGCTTCACTGCTCGATGACACAACTCTATTTTGTTCTATCATTAGAATGTCCAAGGTAATAAATCTCATCAGCTTTGTGATCAGCTCTCACTGGTGCCAGCAATGTTGCTGCATGATGGAGAATTTGTTCTTGAATCTGTATATTTAATAACAAATTCCCGAAAAATATCCTCGAAGCTAGAGATTATTTCGTAGCGATGAAACGTTTTGAATCCTTGGTGTGTGTTTGTACGAGGCGTTTCAAAAGCTGACTAGATATGACCAATATTTTTTGGTGCCTTTCGCACCGTTTTTGGAGCTTTTTGGTATCGGTAACCGGATTTTTTTTTTAAAATTTTCTTTTTTAAGAAATTGATATTTAGTGTGTTTTTTACATTTCCTCACGGTGCTTTTGAGTGCTATTTGCGATTCCTAATAAAACCTTCGTTTATTGTTAAAATCGTGTTCCATACAACTCAATGTTTTGACTGCTACACTTTACTTCATATTTAAATATTTAAAAACTAAAAGCGTATTAAGGCCAATACTTAGAGCAAATTGAATTTTAAATTAATGAAATGTAAGTATTCTAAATTCATGAGAATATTTTCAGAAGACTTTCAATAATCGACTTTTCCTAAAAAAAAATGGTGAAAAATAAAGTCCACGACTTTTTTATAGTTTAAAGGAAAATATTGCCAAATTTATAATAGATTTGCATTAACATAATTTTGTTAATACACAATTGTTTTATTATGTCCAGTACATCGTTTATCTTTAGACAATCGCCTTGCTTGATAAAATTTCGGTCATCACCAATTTCATCAGAAATCGGGATTTTTTTGCCTTTGGTTTAAATCGGATGAAAATTAGCCGCCGATGACAGTTTTGAATTTCTAAAGGGAATTTATTACTTAGCCAATTAATATATTAGCTACTTATATAATTATGAAAATAAAAAAATTAAAATTCAACATCTACAATTCTACCGTAAAAAGTATTTATCAAAATCTGGAATGAAATATTAAGCTTCGGTTATTGAATGCCATATCGCTGAATCCCGATTAATGGCCGGTATGTTCTCGACTAGGAAACTTTTTTTTTAACTGATCTCATTTTAACTTTTTGGTTGAGTTTTAAACACAATATTTTACTGTATTTTGTCTATAACAAGAACATATTAATTATTTTGTCGACTTAAATCAACTTGTAAATCCAAGAAAATCGAAAAGTCGAAAAATCGACATTTAAATTCATGGAAAAGTCGAAAGTTCGAAAAGTCGACTTTTGGTTGTAACTATATAACCCTAACATTCAGTAGTTTTCTTCGCCACTTTTATCTATCAAAATGTGGTAAATTTTCTTGATCTGTTCGTCGATCAGGGGAAACTTAGGAAGCCATCCTTACTAAAGTTCTTAATGTCCAATAGCTTTTTTTAGTAATATCATGTTCCAAATTTTACAGTAGTCTATTGGGAATTCGAATTTCTTCGATGACTTCAACCGAATTTGCAATCAAACGAATTGTGAAGGTCATCTGCACTATTTTACAGTTGCCCTGTGTTAATCCATTCTCAGTAACGAACTTTGATCGATCTGATCTTTTTGATCGCGCTATTTCCTGTCAGCTAATTGTTGGCATTTGTAAATACACATTTTTTAGTTGCCTCTACCATTTTTTTTGTTAAACTATTTCTTTTTGACAAATATCTTCATTATTGCCTGTATTCAAAGCTATTTTTATTTAAAGTGAAAATGATCACATATCAAATGTAACCATAGGTTTTTCTCATAAAACTTAATATAACATTTTTTTTATTGTGGAAGCCACTTTAGCAAACCCTGCAACAAATACATACGTATATCGTAGAAATCATTCCCTAAAGAGACAAATATATTCACATTTTGTCTTATGTTATAACACAGCTTTAATTATGAATTTCCAAAAAAAAAAAATCTCGTCTACACACTCACTATAATCAATTCATTACAATGCATAGCAACATGTATGGCTGTTTTATGCCCGCCACCAACTGCAGCCAGGACCTTAATTAATAATTGAAACAGTGGCTCTCGACAAAAATATCACACCTGGACAAAAATGGCGTAACTAAACACACCGTTAAATGCGGTTCATTATGAAAATGTGCACCACCTTTGGGTAGGCTTTATTTGCATTTTAAATCTCCATTTAACACAATTAGACAATCTCATGGAAAAAAAAAGGGAAATATCCACACACACACACACATACACTCTCTCACTTCAATGGATGCATCCACACAAACTTCTAAATTACCCCTTATGATAGGGCAACAAACCAACAGGCTCACATGCCATACAAAGGTACGCATCCATACACTCACACACACACTCACACACTGACGTATACGGTTGGATGCTACGGCTGTTGAGGTTACTGTGGCATGAGAACGTTGATGGTGTTACTTCCGTTTCCATTTGGTTGGCTTCGTGCATCTGAGTGTCTGTCTGTCTGACTATTTCAACTGTCATATGGTTTTGTTAGAGTTCATGCGTGTGTGTTCGGGCATGTGTTGTATTAGAATGGAAAATATATACACACACACTCGGCCACATTTACTCAGAACAGAGCCGTTGAATTATAACCGAACAGAAAGTGTCGCCTAAAGACAATTGTTTTGCTGTGGTATAATTTGTTTCCATCGTTCTTTCTGTTCTTTGAATCGATTACAGGAAAACACAGGAGACAAAAACACTAGCCAACAAGGTTTTGTACTGGAGCCACCATATATCTTTCCTCGGGTAATTCGGGTGGACTGAATTCGAATCTGTAATTGGGTTTCGAGATATAAAAAAATGTTTTTATTAGTTTTTTCCATAAAAAATCATAAGTTTATCTAAAAATCAAAGAATTTTTTTTTTTTTTTTTGAAGGCCAACACTCAGGGGATGCCCCCTATAAATGCAATGCATTGTGTTAGCGGAAGGAAATTAGGGTATCGGAAGGAGGAAAGAGGGAGTAGTGTTTGTTGACATTTGTTTTGAATTTCTGAATGTCACAAATGGCAGGAAACACATTTGCTGGAAGATTATTCCACATACGAACGGTTCGGCTAAAGAACGAATTTTCTCTATAGTGGACAAACCTCGGTTTTCTTCAACGCTTTGGTTTCTTTCAACAGTAGCAATATTGTCAGTTGTTCTTGAGCGACGTGAACGGGTTTTATTCCTTACATCACTAACTTGTCCCAACAGCTTGAATTTGTCCACCAATTTCTGTATTGCGATCAAACAAGGTGCTTCACGACGACCCAAAAATGCTTTCGGTTTGCAAACTATGACTGCCAGATTTTCACAATTTTTGTCAAATGTCAAAGAATAAAAGCTTCAAAAGTGACAGCTGTCGGACCGCAATACAGAAATTGGTGGAAAAATTCGAGCTGTTACCCGTGTATCGAACTCAGATTCTTCTTCTACCACGCCAGTGCCCCCACAAAATTGTCGTATCTGGGGTTTGGAAAACCCCAGAGTAATTGTTGAGAAGACTCTCCACCCTCAACTTGTGACTGTTTGGTGCGGTTTATGGTTCGGCGGGGTCATTGGACCTTACTTTTTCGAAAATGAGGTTGGATCAACAGTTACGGTGAATGGAACGCGCTATCGAAAGTTGATTAATGATTTTTTATGTCGGAGTTGGATGATTTTGATCTGGACATCGTTTAGATTCAACAAGACAGCACTACGTTCCACACAAGCAACGAAACCAGTGCTCTTTTACGGGAAAAGTTTCCGGACCGTGTTATCTCTCGAAGAGGTAATCACAATTGGCCACCGAGATCTTGTGATTTAACACCTTGTGACTTCTTTCTTTGGGGCCACGTGAAAAATAAGGTATACTCCAGCAGCCCAGCGTCGATTGAAGACCTCAAAGATGGAATTTGTGTGGCTATCGAGGACATAGGGCAGCCACTTTGCGATTTGGTTATAGAAAATTGCATGCAAAGGATATGGTCCTGTAAGCGTGGTCGTGGTGGCCATTTTGCTGATGTTTTTTTTCATTATTAACGGCTTAGCTTTGTCTTTATTATATAGTAAACATCCGATCATTTATCTCAAAAAATGTAATTTTTCTTTGAATACCAAAATAACACCTCTTGTTGGAAAAGTATGCATATGGCTGGATTCTTCGGTTGTTGATATCAAATCATCAGTACATTCCACCTGTCCCTCACTAGGTTCCAATTTTCATCCCTACACGTGTCTTGACTTCGACGACTCTAGACTTGGATTTTTTACTAGTTGGTAATATTTTCTGGTATTTCCATAGAACTCAATCTCCTCACATTTCCTTCTTTCCGCATCGTTTTTGTTTCTTCAGAGTAGATGATTTTCCTCACATTAGACGATTTTCCTAGGAATCGACGATTTGCCTCTCTTCTCAACTGTCGGTATCTCTCCAAAACAACTCGCGTCGTCTTGTGCTCCAGTTTTGCTCCGCATACCACGTTCTTAACTCCAGTGGCGATTTTACACTCCTCATTGTACCATTGGTAAGGGAACATTTTCGTAGATCACACATTAGCCGCCGCCTTGCCAAAACGCCGTTCTCCATGCGTTACACGTGGAGCTCTCTGAGCTGACTTGGGGCGCAATCGATAACGATCGCACTGGGTTCGACAAGTTGAAGCGATTACTAACTGTACCTTATGACATACAACCTCCATAAACTCCCGGCACTAGAATCGTTTGTATGAAGAAAAAAAATAGAACAAAAACACATTGATCGTCGTAATTCAGGGAACGGATGCTGTATATGATGTAGTGTAGTTTAGCATAGATACGTGTACAACACGTTCGTAAATGTTTGTATATTTATGTGGTAGACATGTGGTTCACCGTGAAAATACCGGGTTAAGATGATTAAGTGTTTCCGCATATGCTCCCGCACTTCAAAAATAATACAAAAAAAACAACAACAGCCACAACGACGACGACGACGACAACAACGAAAAAATATATGCAGTAGCAACAATAACAAAAATCATCTGCACCTACCACAAAACACCATCTAACAACAGCAACTGCACTAAACACCGACACCCCGATACACACACACATAGACATGGCCACACACACACGATAGATATACAAACAAACAAACAATCAAAAGCTCTTAGATTTAAACAAGCAACCGTAATTTCAACAGCACCACTAGTGGCAACAGCATGAGTTGCACGCCGCCCCGAGTAGATAGATAGTCGTCGTATTAGTCTCTGCTTCAACACCATCAGCCGGCTGTGCAACACACACACATAGAGAGAAAACGGCAACAGCAACTACCCCATCAGAAACAGCAACATGCAACATCAGCCATTAGCAGCAGCAACAGCAACAGCAGGTTGTTAATGGTTGGTTGTTTGTATCTTTTTGCTACATTTCTATAGAGATACATTCAGCGCTGCTGCCACTTGCCACTGCTGTTGTTATTGTTTTTGATTCATTCATTCGGTCTTTCATTGCATTTTTGTTTTCGGTTTTTGTGTGTGTGTGGGTGTGTGTTGTTGCTGCTGCTTTATTGTTCTAATTGCTGTCCGTCCGGTTTCGTGCATTTCGGTGTTATGCTCTTTCCCCCCTCCTCACTCCCACATCCAATGTTATTCATAAATTTAGCCTTTGTGCAATTTAATGGAAAAACTAATTTATTTAACCGTTTTCAGTTGGTTCCGTCCGTCTTTTATTATATTCATATACATAATCATATTTATTGCGTTCTTTTTTTTTTTGGGGAGGGTTTCTTTATGTTACCGCTGGTACACTGAAAGAATTAAGTTTGGTTGTATTTGTGTTGTGATTGTTGTTTTTTTTTTTTTTTTTGGTAATCGTCGCATAGTAGACGGGTATTAAAGATGTGTTGCTCCGATATTTTATTTAAAGAAAAAAAAAAAAAAAAAAGCTACCATGAACATGATTGCCGGGACTGTAACTATTATGGAGTATATGGAGAATATTGAGATAGATAGGGACAGCACCGACCGAAATTTACATCAAGTTCCAACTAAGAAGTTACTTTATAAATCCCATTTTAACTCACATTTCTCACCGTATATCTACTTATTTGTATGTACAAATACATTTAATGATTTAATATTCAATTTCATTTTATTTACAAAGTTTTCTTTTTATTCACACCCAACACCAACATGCACATCAGATTTCGGCAATGCTTCCGGGTTTTAATTGCATTTGTAACATTTTATATTCCAAAGACTTTGGAACTGTATGAGCCCAGCTCCACCTACAAAAGCAAAACCGTAGACAAAACGTGAATCCATTAACGCACATGTGAGATCACGTATCAGAGGTAATTGTGGTTTTATGTGAAAGGGCCAACAAGGCCTTGACAGGCAAAAGCAATTCCAGCAATAGTACACTGAAAATGAAAACCGGTACATCAAATCAAAGACAAGAAATTCTTCAATAGTTCTATATTAAATTGATCAAGAAATGTATTGACTTCATGAATAAATTCTTCAATCTGCAGGACTATGTTTTATTTTGTCCATTTGAAGTATTATTTGACACCAATCTTGCAGAAGAAAAAAAGAGTGGGTCATTTTTAATCTTTTGTTGCTTTTTAACCCTTTTAAACACTAAGACCGCCTACAGACGTTTATCACTAACAGAAGATAAAGGGTTAACAACAACATTGTTGTCGATGGCATGACATACAACGAAGAAGTTTCTGCATGTGTTTGGTTTGGCTTTATTGCTTGAGAGAGTAATAAGTAATTCTCATTTAAACGATCAGAACTATTGTATAGAGTTCTCCAACAAGTTATTTTAGTATTCAAAGAAAAATTGAATTTTTTGAGATAACTGATCGGATGTTTACTATATAATAAAGAGGAAGGTATGCCCTTAATAATGAAAAACAACCACAGCCAAATGGCCACCACGACCACGCTTACAGGACCATATCCTTTTCATGATATTTTCCATAATCAAATCGCAAAGTGGCTGCCCTATGTCTTCAATAGCCTCACGAATTCCATCTATGAGGTCTTGAATCGTCGCTGGGCTGCTGGCGTAGACCTTATCTTTCACGTGGCCCCAAAGAAAGAAGTCGCAAGGTGTTAAATCACAAGATCTCGGTGGCCAATTGTGATCACCTCTTCGAGAGATAACAAGGTCCGCAAACTTTTCCAGTAAAAAAGCACTGGTTTCGTTGGCACGTAGCGCCGTCGTGTTGAAAGTAAACATTATCCGGATCAACTTCGACCATAAAAAATCATTAATCATCTCTCAATAACGCAATCCATTCACTGTAACTATTGATATAACCTCATTTTCGAAAAAGGAAGGTCCAATAATCCCGCCGGACCATAAACCGCACCAAACAGTCACACGTTGAGGATGGAGAGGCTTCTCAACAAGAACTCTTGGGTTTTTCGAGCCGCAGATGAGACAATTTTGCTTGTTGGCGTAGCCACCGAGGTGGAAATGGGCCTCATCAGTCATGATGATATTTCGATGGAATTCCGGATCATTTGCATGCATTTCAAGGACCCAATCAGCAACGACACGACGTACTTACTGAACTGAAGTCTGAATAGTCTTTATGGACAAACCTGGGTTTTCTTCAACACTTTGGGCTACAGCAGCAATATTTTCAGTTGTTCTTGAGCTACTTGCATGGGTTTTATTGTTTACGTCACTAACTTGTCCCAACAGCTCGAATTTTTCCACCAAATTCTGTATTGCGGTTCGACAAAGTGCTTTACGATGACCCCAAAAATGCTTTCGGTTTGCAAACTGTGACTGCCAGATTTTCACAATTTTTGTAGTGAATTTTAATAATTTCAATGGGTTGTTTAAGAGTGTATCAAGTTCCATTTTTAGTAATGGCGATGTTTCTACTTGTCAAATGTCACTGAATAAAAGCTTCCGACAGCTACCGATTTACCGGATTATTCAAAATAACACCACTTGTTGGAAAACCTTTTAGTATGCAGAATTGCAATCATAGCAAATACAGATAAAACTCTTTAAAGAAAAAAGTAAAACATTTTTATTTGCAAAATAGAGAAATGTGTGTTTTTTTTTTAAATTCTTTGCAAAATGGAAATGTTTTATTTTGTTAAAGAAATTATAACTGATGGGCAATTTTTATTAAATTGATGTACAATGTTCATCAAATTGATGTACAATGTTCATCAAATTGACGTAGTATGTTCATCAAATTGATGTACAATGAAATTGATGTACAATGTTCATCAAATTAGTTTACGGAATTGAAGAAAAATTAATGAAAAGTTCTACATCAAATTGAAGATGAGCCCTTTTGTTTAGTGTAAGGCAAAGTAATCGATTCCAAATACAGAATTTTGTTAAAAACATCTGACATTTAATATACATTTGTTTGTGACTATTCATGCATTTGTCTAAAATTACCTTTATTACACTTATCCCTTTTATCGCACGCTGTCAATTCCAGAATTGTAATTGCATCACCTGACACTTAATATAATTTGTTGATATCACAACATATTCGATTTCGATAGCAGAATTTTTGTTAAAGAAGCTCACAATTAATGTAAAAATATTGGTGACAATTCATGAAGTTGTATGAAATCCTCTTTTTCTGTCTTACAGAATTAAAGCAGCTGATATTTTATATTAATTTGTTTGTGATAATTTATGAATTTATTTGAATTCTCCTTTATGTGACATTTGCTTTTTTAGGATAACTTATTAGATTTCTATTAGAGAATTTTAATTAAATCAGCTGACATTTAATGTAAATTGTTGTTATGGCAACTAATATAGAATTTTTCATAAAGAAGCTCAAATTTAATGTAGACTTTTTTGTGACAATTCGAGTATTTGTGTGAAATCTTTCTTTTCAGACTTACAGAATTTTGGTCACTTAATATATGTACATTGATGTCTGACAATTGATGTACATATTTGTCTGAAATTGGAGCTATCTGACTTTCCGTTGTTATGACAACTTAATCGATTCCTGCATACACATCGAGTGTGCTGAGGATTTGGAAGCAACATTCCATAGATGATGGAGTTGAAAGTCCACACCCTTACCCAGATGTGATCAAATCAACCATTGGCTTAAAAACAACAAGTTCGTAGGTGACATGCATCAGCTAGTCAGTTATCTCACATCATGGCGATGTTATTTGGCCGCCACGATCATGTGATTTGACGCCGTTGGTCATAGTTTTTTGAGGATATTTAAGATGCAAGGTGTACGTCAATAAGCCAAGAACAATTCAAGAGCTAAAGGATGTGATGACATTGAACATCAATTATGTCTCAGAGTCATAGAAAATATGGACCATCGGAGCCGTGGCGATCATTAGCCAACTGATAATTTGGATCACACATAATTGTCACAGATCCTTCTATCATAATAAAAAAAAAATATTATGAAAATTCTCTGAAAGATTTATGGTTTTATTTCTAACTAGTAAGTTGTAATGCACCTATGGCGCCCGTTGAAATATGGAAAAAAAATTTCGTTGAAAAAAAAATTTTTGTGGAAAAAAAAAATTTTGTTGAAAAAAAAAAATTAGTTGAAAAAACAATTTTTTGTTGAAAAAAAAATTTTTGTTGAAAAAAAAATTTTGCTGAAAAAAAAAATTTTGTAAAAAAAAAAAATTTTTGTTGAAAAAAAAATTTTGTAAAAAAAAAAAAATTTAAAAAAAAAAAATTTTGGAAAAAAAAAATTTTGGTAAAAAAAAATTTGGGGAAAACACAATTTCTGTACAAAAAAAAAATATTATTTTTTTTATTATTATTATTTATAGAAAATTCTAGAATGCCTATTTAAATTCATACGTACTGCGTGACAGAGTCAGTGAATCAGTGTCGAGGGTAAATATATATTAAGATTAACATCGTTCGTCTTGGGTGGACGACCCTTTATTGGCGATTGTGTATTAAAATCACATTCTTTTTCTATGTAAAAAGGTCCAGTACAGACGTATTTGTCCTATGATTTCATGAAGGACTTTTGGGGACTCATCTTAAACCAATTAGCTGTGTACGAACAATTCGGGATCTACGGTTTAAATCACAACTCGACATCAGAGTTGGTGACTTGTGAGAACCGATAGTGTTCTTCTGGACCCAAAAAAGCACCCATCTCCTCAATTTTGGCGATAACACTCAAGTTGGCACTTCTAACTTCTGATGGCATTGGCCTCTTTGGTGTAAATATGTATACCCACATATTCAGCCTCATCTGCCGTTAAGTTCCCATACCATTTTCAAGTGTTAATCATTAATGACAGCAAAATGACGTTGCACACTACCCACGATTTATATACAATTCTGTCATTACGATCTGATGATTTGCATATTTTTCACTCTCTGTTCTGCTGGCATGTAAAAGATGCGTATGTACTTTTTTTTTTTAAACATAAACTTGTTGGTTTCCTTTTTGTCATTGTTTTGTTGCTATAAGGAATTCCCAAGATATCGATGACAAAGTTGACTAATTGAATTTTCCTTTACACTTCGATACGAGTATTAAACAAATTTGTTTACATGTTTCTGATGCCGTCAGCTCAGCACCAGCACCAGCAGCGCAGCATGTTTTGTAAAACAACTTTTTCCAATGTTCTCCTTGTTCGGGGGGTGGTGGGGGGCATCGAAAAGGAGGAAAAAGTGACAGCTTAAAAGCGATACAATTCTCACATGTAACATGAATTTTCGGTTTATTTAACCTCGGGAAAAAAGGATAACTTATGTGACAAAAGGCAACATTTGATATGAGTCAACAACAGATACAACTTTGTTTAAATCTGTTGTGGCACTTGAAGTGCCCAAGCCCAAAAGACGATCAAATATTTGAGTATATTGCATAGATTCATAATATACTTGTATACATAATACAAATATTTGAATGTGTGTATGTTTAGCCATTCCTTTCATTTCGGTGTCAATGGAATGAAATTCCCAAAATGCTCCAGAAATTTAATTTTTTCCTTTAGCAATTCGTAGAGATTTTGCATGAAATTGATTTATTAATTGCCCAACCGGACAGAATATCCGCAGAGACTGAAGATTATAATGGGGATAAACAACAACAACAACAATCTTAGATGGACATGAACCAACGACACACCTACATACACACGTTTACCGTATGCTGACAATAAATTGTGACCGTCGAACTAACGTTGATAATTTAAAACAAACAATATTGTGTTACTCTTTGTTCTTTAATATTTACAGAAAAAAAATTAATTAAATCACAAAAATAAAACGACCGAATCGACTTTGTGGGTATCATACAGCAAACCTAGGTTCGTATGCTGGTAAATGCCGGCGAATTTACGACAAGAGATCAACAATTCTGTAGAAAATGCATTAGCCGTTCGTCGCGGGCTCTGAACATTGGGTCCCCGACTGCAAGTATTCAAATTATATCGTGCTCACTTGACTGAGTTGGGAGCAGTTCCTTCGCGGAATGTTAAACTAATTGAATTTTCTTGATTCTTACTTACTTATTTAAGTAAGAATCAAGAAAATTCAATTAGTTTAAATAAATCAAAAGAACCGCCAAAAATAAAAAATGTCCCATAAGCCTTTCCAAATAACTCCCAAACCGAAACTCAAAACTGGTAATATTTAAATGAGAAATAATCTATAAACGAGTGTATAAAATACTTGCGTGACTGACTGACTGATTCATCCTGTCCTCACAAAACGGCTGAAACTATAATCATGCAGTTTGGGGAGTCCTTGCCGCATAGACATCCACAGACATACCCATAAACATCCATTGGAAAAGGATGGAAATGGGGGGGCGTAATTGTTCTCCAAAAACCTTCGACATACGCAAAAATACATTATAATCAAATATTGTGATTTTTGTTAGAAAATTGGTACACTACGCTTAGCACGAAGGGGCAAAAAGGGTGACGACAACAAGAACAACAGAGACCACCAGACCCCTGTTGTCCGTCCACACTAAAAAAAAGGTGAATCACATTTTTGGCTGCAACAGGTGGAATTGAGTTAGAGGTGGCACGAAAAAGGCGGCCAAATAGTATAAAAAATGGACGAAAAGGGGAAAAATAAATAAAAAGGTGAAACCAATTTTCGACAAGGATAATTGTTAGAGTGGGAATGAAAAAGTGGCCAAAACGGGATAAAAAAAGGTACAAAAGGGGGTAAATTATAAAAGTGTAAACAAATATTTCAAATTAATATCTACATGCAAAATTGGAAAAATTGGACAAAAGGTTTTAAGCCCATGCAAAATATTTTTTCGTAAACCAATCGAATTACACAAACATTTTGTGTTTTACTAGAAATGGGATATTTACGCATACGAGTAGCATATGTTTACTAGTACATATATACATATATTAGGGTCGAGTCAAATAAAAAGTAACACTTGGATAGAGATGTAGTTTGCAAACCTCAGTAAGGGAAACATCTTCAATTAAAAAAAAAATATGTTTTCACTCCACCCTAATATAAATACATGTATTGTATTGCCTACAAGGAAATAAATGGGTGTAGATTCTTAATCTTAAGAATCTAGAACCTTCTTAAGCTTAAGACAAACATACCGTGTCACTCTTAGTCAATGCAGTTATAAGTCCAGGAAAAGTCATTCAATTCAATTCTCCTGGGACTCTCAAGATGTAAATTTGTGTCTTATCCGATGAGCGTTAGAATTGATCTGGTACGTTTTTTACTAACCCAAAAAAATATGGTTGCCATAGCCGATAATGTTAACTTCTGTTCAGGAACATCCATCTCAATAATGAACTATTGAAAACAAAATTATAATCTATTTGTTAATTTATATATTTTATTATATACATTACATATAATGGCGAATAATCCAATAACAATGTAGGTCCCAGAGGCACTAAAAAAGTCACTAAGGTCTCGAAAAATTGGGTTGGGTAGCTATGTACATTCCCTCGAAGACTACTTCTTGTTGGTTTAATCAGACATGCAAAAAAGCTGTCAGACCGAAAGAATAATCATTCAGAAATTGGCGTTTAAGTAAAAATTCTACCACTAAGCTGCTACGGCAAGATAAAATCTTTGCAACGAATTCATCTTTGCCGGAAAGCAGTCAACCACTAGCCGTGATCGACAACGTATCTAGTTCGATGCCTCAGATATTTTTCTGAACACATGGAGTTAAAGGGGTTCTCGTTGAACTTAACGTAAACAAAATTCCATGCCCGCAATAAGAGACCACTTTTATTTGTCTGACCATTTTAAAAAATCTCCTTTTAATAAAAAACTGCCAGATATATGGGGCGTCCCCTGTGCGTTACTCAAATAAAGAAATCCCTCATTGAGAGGTAATTTCTTACGAATCAAAGTCGTAAAATCTTTTTTCAGATTCAGCTAGTGCCATTAGATTCGGTAAAAAAAAACTGCCTTAATGACGAATTTTACCAACACTGGGAGTATTGGTCCGTCATCGTAAAGTGTCCCAATAGCCTGGCAACAAAGTGTATCTGACAAGAAATTAGCAAATATTGGTTAAGTCATATACTCGTATATGTTTTTCCGTTCATGTCTGTAAAAACAATAAATATTTTAAACAAATATCAAATTTCCTAACATGTTGTCTTCAAGGAACAAACTGCCTACAGCAGGAGCCGCAGCCATCTCAAACACAAAAAAAATACTATCACTTTGCAAGGACAATGCAAAAACCGAATGTAACTTTTGGACTGTGGCAATCCTTTGGGGAATTTGTGTAAACAAAGGATAAGCCACATATACATATATGTATTTGTGTATGTATGTAGTGAGCATCTTCTCAAATTCCTATGTACATGCTTATGTAAATTAACATTCAAAACATATGTGTGTAAATTAAAGTCATGTTTGTCAAAGGATTTCAATGAAATAAAGTGTGAATCCGTAGGAAATCCTTATTGATTAACTTAACATTATTTTCAGAGACATTGTTGTAGTTATAAATTTATTACAATTGTGCATCAGACACATTTTAAAGTCTATTACATTTTATTTTCAATTATGAATTTCTATAATAACTACAGCATGATTTTAATTTGAATATGTTGGACAATTAGTTGTGTTGTCCAGAACAGAAACGTCAGGATAGAGTTATTTAGAACTATGCCAGTGATCTACGCTGGCAATAAGTACTTTATGTGAGCTGATTCCACGGCCAACCATTTTTAACTCCTTACATTAGATTTAACTCATACCAGAATAGATTCATTGAACAGAACAAAACAAAAAATAAATAAAATTCGAATTCCATAGTTTTTTGTTTTTGAAGTTTATGGGGTGAAGTATTTTTGATTTTTTGGAAAAGGTTTAGAGGTCGCACAAATCGGATTTTTTTCCAAAAATTGAGCTTTTAGTTCTTGAATTTAAGAAAATGTTCGAACTTTAATTCGATGCATATAAATCAATCTTGATGGCAAGTTTTTGCTCGATTCCCGGCCAAATATTAAATATTTTAGGGAATTTATGTATAAAAAAGAAGAATTTCCTCTCTCCCACAAGTGAGTTTATCAAATTCATTGTCAACGAAAAAAATCAGGTAGAAATTATTTAAATTTTTTTATGAAATTATTTAAATTTTTTTATGAAATTATTTCATATTTTCTATGAAATTATTTCATATTTTCTATGAAATTATTTCATATTTTCTATGAAATTATTTCATATTTTCTATGCAATTATTTCATATTTTCTATGAAATTATTTCATATTTTCTATGAAATTATTCCACATTTTCTATGAAATTATTTCATATTTTCTATTAAATTATTTCATATTTTCTATGAAATTATTTCATATTTTCTATGAAATTATTCCACATTTTCTATGAAATTATTTCATATTTTCTATAAAATTATTTCATAATTTTCTATGAAATTATTTCATAATTTTCTATGAAATTATTTCATAATTTTCTATGAAATTATTTTATAATTTTCTTTGAAATTATTTCATATTTTCTATGAAATTATTTCAATTATTTCATATTTTCTATGAAATTATTTCAATTATTTCATATTTTCTATGAAATTATTTCATATTTTCTATGAAATTATTTCATATTTTCGTATTTTCTATGAAATTATTTCATATTTTCTATGAAATTATTTCATATTTTCTATGAAATTATTTCATATTTTCTATGAAATTATTTCATATTTTCTATGAAATTATTTCATATTTTCTATGAAATTATTTCATATTTTCTATGAAATTATTTCACATTTTCTATGAAATTATTTCATATTTTCTATGAAATTATTTCATATTTTCTATGAAATTATTTCATATTTTCTATGAAATTATTTCATATTTTCTATGAAATTATTTCATATTTTCTATGAAATTATTTCATATTTTCTATGAAATTATTTCATATTTTCTATGAAATTATTTCATATTTTCTATCTCGGAATTAAGCTCCTCGACAATCTTCAACAGATGGCTGGTGTATCTCTGACTAGCGAAATTCACCAAAAGTACTAAAGGTTTGTAGCTTATACGATTCATATTCATATTTCAGCTAACGAATAAGAGAGTACTCTCTAAGCCGTACTGATTGCTTTTAATAAATCGAATGTTTGTGATTGTCTTTAGGTCTGGCACAACTATAATGAAGTAGGTCTTCACAGTGCATCAAATCCTTGAAAGACCCACGTCTTCTGTCAGACCGATATGATTAAAGCTACTTGAAATTATGATTGACTTTGACATCCCTGCAAAAGTAAGGCGTCTATGACATCTAAGCCTGCCAGTTACTGGCATAAAATCTTAAAATAGGGAAGGAAGTCTGCATTCGTTAACGAGGACACAGATAATCCAACAATCCTTCAAGGAATCAGTGCAATATTCCCTAATAAATATTCATACATAAATCATGGAGACACAAGTGAAAAAGCTTTAGTCGGGTAAACCAACTTATATATAACCTCAACCTCAGTATAAACATACAAGACTCATATTTGTTTCCAAAAACATTGACCATCTTTGTAACATATGGATCATTTCACGACTTTGTAGTTGTTATCCTTTATGGCCATAACAGATAACTTCGAGAGCTATTCCCACAACGATGCCTGTGTAGGTATGTGAATCTTAAATGTAAAACAAAATGACAATACATTAACGTTGCTTCTTTTTTTGTTTTGTTTTGTTTGTTTCATTGTTGGGTGCAATTTTTCGTCATTGTCGTCCGTCCATCCGTCGGTCCGTCCTTCTTCCTAAGAAGCTGTCTATTCGTTTGTCAAATTTTCACTGCAATTTTTTTTCTATTTTGATTTTCTTTCTTTTTGTTGAGGGTATTGTTATTTTTTGTTTGTTTGTTTTTGTTCAGATGAACATGAATTATTTCCATTTTAATTCATAAATGGAATCCCAGTCTGAGTAATTTTCCATAATGTGCTGCAATGTGTTTTCTGTGATTTTTTTTTCCTTTTTGGTTTTTCTCCCCCGAAAAAACTAAGTGAATCCTTTAACGTTTCTGTTTGTCCCATTTTGTTGTTGTTGTTGCTTTTATTGCTTTTAATGTGTATCAACGTTTGTAAGTTAGTCTGGTTGGGCGTTTTTTTTTTGTTTGTGGGTTGTTTTGTTTTTGCGATGCATCAGCGTGTCTACATTTGGTGGTAATTATGGTAGATTTTTGTAGGCAAACAAATAATTTATGTTTTCATTACTCAAGATTAGGGTGAACACAAAAAAAATTTCAATTTTTGTTGGTGGATGTTGATGCCCGGCCACATCTCCCCATAGCACATCCTCGAGTGTCACTCCAGAAATGCATGTGGTGTCAATCTTTAGCAGACACCAGAGGGAAGCGCCAGTATGGTTTTTCCACGGTAGCCAATTGCTCGGTCGTTGTTTTCTTGGCCATTGAGAAAAGGAAATTGGCGAAAATGACCAGCAATGGGTTTGGCAAAAAAAAATCAACTTGCAGGCCGTCCACCTGTCACACTAAATCAAACATTTATTTGCATTTATTCAGGTTGACTATCAACCACAGTCCATTGACTGTTTGTTGTTGTTGTTGCTGCTGGCCCTTTGTTCTTGAATGATTTCTTGTTCGTTTGTGGTGTCGCCAATGGTTTCCTTGAAACCAGTTGTAAACTTTACACATATTCTTTCCATGTGATTACATTAGAAAATTCGATGTCAGCAAAAAGGGCGGGCAGATTTGGTTAGTCCTGCCGTTTGTTTAGAAATGAAAAAAACGGTCGGTTAGATGCAGAAAACATGGACCAATGGGGAAAAAGAGTGTGATCTGGGAATAGATCTCAATTATTATCCTCCATAACTTTTAGCCCCAGATAAATTTCCTTGAATCGAGGGAAAAAATCATGGTTTCATCAGAAAAACTTAATGGTTTGAATTAACTATTTTATTAATACATAATATTACTTGCATCCAGAAATCTACAAATGTTTCAATAAAAGACTTCATTCAACCAAAATTTACATGATTATTTTTACTCACAGTCTTCTCTTTTTGAAGGACATTTGCCTGATCTTAAATTGCCCTTCCCAGCAGAGCAGGAGATTTTTAGGATAGATTTAACTGCGCCATGTTGCCAACTTCAGCACATTCTTATCACTTGTCTCCAACTACCAATTCAAACACAATGGAACGGTGCCAGACATTCGGCTCAACCGCAACATCTTCATCTTTTCCAGTAACTTAAGTATTGACATGTGTTCAAATTGACATATCGACTTCATTCAGTTTCCACTTTTGACGCCCCTTCTCCCATAACCTCCCCTTCGTTCACATGGCGGATGTCCTTTTCGTCGGCATCCTCTCTCTATTTCGAATTTCACGTACAATCACACCAACACATTGCGCCATGACCATCACTCTGAATATGGTTTGCGCCGTCCTGCTGCACGAGTTTGTCCAGTAAATAGCTCCGGGTTTCGGGGGTATATGTGTTTGTGTGTGGACACGGCCATCATGTGTTGCCGGGTCCAGCCAGCGGTGCGGTGACAAAAAGGAGTTAGACTGAAATTGTTGTCGGTAAAAATTCATTGAATTTCAAATGCCATCCATTACTGTTGCATTTGCAGCAGAACATCCTCTTCAATGTTGATTTAGGGCTTCTTCTTTTGGTTTTCATTCTTGATTGAATTGATAGCTGATTTGTTCACATTCACATTCAATCGCCATTTCAAATTTCCTTTTGTTCTTTATGAGGTGTAACGTTTTCAGTAAAACTGGAAACTAGTGGTTACGTTAAGATTTTGTGAAATTTAATTTAGATTAGATGTCGGTTTTGTGGAAATGTAAACAAATTCAAAAGCAAGTCTTGTCCTCATTTAAATGAAAGGGTTTTGTTTAGAATGGCGGAGAATCGGGGCCCATAAGAGACTGACAGTCGATAGGAAAGTAATAGCAAGCTGTGCAAATGAAGGACGGACTGAAAAATGCAGGACAGCCTGTCAAAAGAGTGGATGGACTAACAATAGAAAGGACCGGCTGAGAACAGGTTCTGACGAAACAAAACACTGTCTTACAAAGGGAAGGTGAGTCTGAGAAAAGAACAAAGGACAGATAAAATATAGGATGGACTGCCAAATCTTAGTTCTGGTCTGCTTGATCAATTATTTCCCAGCATTTCAGTCCTGTGCATACTTTCTCCAGTTCATCATAGCAAGGATTCGCATGTCTTTGTTGTCATCCAACGCCTTGAACGTTTGTATTAATTCGACCGTCAGAGGAATCCCTATATTGTGATTGCGTCGATGTACGTACGCCTCGATAACACAGATCAGGCCATAGATTTTGCGAAGGATTTTTCTATCAAAAACACCCAGCACAGCATCATCTGCTCACCCAAATCACTAATAAAAGTGAGCCACAACAAAAAAATTTTGAACTGAAATTGTATTATTATTTAAATAACTTTTTTTTTAACTTATACTATTTGACACTTGATTTTTCATAACTCGTAAACGACATTATCTTTTGTGAGATTCACAATTTATTGAAGGTCACACGCTGCCTGTCATTCCAAGATCAACTCCAGCAGATAAATTGAACGCTTGCCTGAAGGCGTCGGCTTTATGGCAATACGTGAAGAAATTGCAGTTGAAAACGAACATGCGAGTTGCTTTACGAAGTGACCAGTCCGCTGAGGAGTTCTCTAGGCAATTGTTGGCGATGGGTAATGGCGTGATTCCAGTCGAATTAGTTACCGGCTTAATTGAATTTCCACAGAATTTTTGCAGCATTACAACTACGCCGGAAGACCTGATTATGAAGGTTTTTCCGAATATCGCGCAGAATTATGTTGACCATGATTGGCTGAGTGCACGAGCGATTTTGGCTTCGAAAAACAAGGATGTCGATCATTTGAATTCGTCATTCAAAATGATATCTCCGGTGAGTTGCATTCATACAAATCCGTCGACTCCGTGATGGATGAAAACGAAGTCACGAACTATCCGACAGAATTTTTGAATTCTCTGGATGTCCCGGGCTTGCCGCCACACTTTTTGAAATTGAAAGTCAGCTCAATTATAATTTTGTTGCGTAATCTCAATGCACCAAAACTTTGTAACGGTACGCGTTTGATTGTGAAGACACTCAAATCAAATGTCATTCAAGCGACGATTTTGAGGGGAAAATTCAAGGGCGAAGATGTTCTCATTCCGCGGATTCCTCTTATTGCGAACGATTTGCCATTCGTATTTAAGCGTCTTCAATTTCCGGTGCGTCTCGCCTTCGCTATGACAATTAATAAGGCGCAAGGACAATCGCTGGATGTTTGTGGAATCAATCTTGAGTTCCCATGTTTTTCACATGGTCAATTGTATGTGGCGTGCTCACGTGTCGGCAAACCTTCCGCTTTGTACGTGTACGCGCCAGAGAACAAAACGAGAAACGTTGTGTACCATAAAGCACTTCAGTGAAAAAGCGGAAGGTTGGCTGATAACTCAATCATTGCGGTTTGATTAAAGCACATCGTTATTCTTTTAATTTAGTTATTTCCATTGTATTTAACACAACTTTTTAATAAAGAATTTGAATTGACTGAGTTATATAAAGCAGCAAGTGCATGCTCGGAATTATTTTTTTCGTTGCATTAACGAATTTAAGCGGAACGAAGTTCGCCGGGTCAGCTAGTTATTTTATAAAATAAAAAAAATTAACAAAACCTTTTTTTTTTGAATAAAAATGCACTTTGATTAACGGGCACTAGTGGCGTTTTATGTTTTCGATTTTTTTATAATAAAAAAAAATACGACAAAAACAATTTTTTTTGGAAATGTGCAATGTTTATATTCGAATATTTATGATTTTTTTAAATAAAAAAAAAAATAACAAAACAAAATTTTTTTTTCAACAAAAAAGCCACTCAGTTTATAGGGCTCTATGGGAAGATTGTAATGATAGTTTACTTATCGCTTTTTATTTCAACAAAATTGGAAGACTCGTTCTTCAGTTATGACAAATAACGTCTCAAAAAATTTAAGTAAAAAAATATTTGTTTTTGAAAATTTTGAATTTATTTGCATTTTTTTAAAAGTTTTTAAGACATAATTTGGATTTGTCAACAGCATTATAGGCTCGTGTTATGAAAACCCTTTTTATAACTAAACGACCTAAAAAAGGTGACCTGCCTTACAAACTGTTCAATATCCGACTCGCCTAAAGTGTGGGTTGTAGTGAACGAGGAAAAAATAAATCTAATAAATTAAAGTGAAGTCACCACAATATCCACTCGGCAGAGTAGATGTTGATAGCTGAAACTTCGCGGTAGGATACTTCATCGACAAAATGATATCATACTCAAACGATAGCGTAGAATAATTTTAGCAAATACATTGGCCAACTTTGGGCAATGTCAACTTCTTAAAAATAAAAAGGACATTCTTAAAAAAATAGAATTTTGAAAACAATTTATGTGATGAAACTCTTTTTTCATTTTCATTAACGATTCCGGACCTTATGGAGTAGAGCCAGGTAAGATACATCCAACAGGACCATTTATCTCAACAGAACCTGGTAGGGCCTAGGGTTATTTCCTTGTACAATACGGGAATGAGACACCCATAGAAGCTGAGCTGCAAGCTACTGGACGGATCATAGGTTGTGGATAGTGCAAAGGCCCAAGTTAGATTCGACTGTGAATATAATGAATAGGCATCGGGTGATTGGTAGGGCTGTAGAAGGTTATGCTCTTAGGTTATGCAGGCATGTACTAGACGTATTGTCAAATTCTATTTTATTTAAGTGAGTGTTTTGGTTTGGAGAATAAAATCAGTGTCTTACAAGCACTCAACGCGTACAGAGTTTTATTACATTCTGATATTGGGCCTTCGATCTGATCCTCTTTACATTTGGTCCTTCGAACCGGATGGCCAGCATCTACTAAGCTCTTCTTTCTCCTTACCAGCATTGGAGAAATCCTTACCGTCAAAATAATATAAAATTTTGAGTAAAATACCTTCTGAATTTCTATAAACATTATGACTTTTTACATCGGATCTACAAAAGGCTACTGAATATTCCACTTAACCTATCTTTACAGCAGATGTTAAAAATATGTTCACCATGTCATGGCAGCCCACATGGGCACCTTAATTATCTAATGTCTATGACTACAAATCTTATAGATTATTCCATAACTTGCAGTTGACCCAAAACTATTCCATTGGACATTGGCCATACTCAGTGTTTGAATAATAATTGTTCGCAAAGGCTTGGGTATGATAACGCCAAAGGCTTCTCAATGCAAATGACCACCAGTACACATAAACTTCGACATAAGCTAAACTTGGTAAGATGGTGTGTAAAGTGTCTTATGGCAAAAGTGATATTTTGCAGATACGATATGTGACCTTTCTTACTTCCTTGCAACCAACATTGTATTCGTAATTAGTTGTCATTTCTAGCTTTGACTACCGTCCAGAATTGCTGCATTAAATCAACATTAATCCCACACATTTTCAATTATTTATTAATTACACACATACACACTTGCATCTATACGTACAGTCTGAGTCCGAAAAAGTATAAAGGATTTTAGTCACAAAAAATGTTTCGAGTTATTATATGTGATATTTCGAAAACCCGGTTTGGCTTAGATTTAGATTTCTGGAAAACCCCAAGGAGCCTTTGTAGCCCGGCTCCCTCTTCTATTTCCCACTAGGAGAAATAGATCGGTAATAGTGGCGTTATTCGGCAATCATATCGTGAGGTTCGGATTTCCTTCGCAGGCTGATTGTAAAGATACCACACATACGATTTTGTAATGAAAATGCTACTCAGGACTTTCAGGTCAACGCGGCAAAGGTGTAATAGCTTGTGTGTGAGAATATCATCGAGCAACCCCAGGTTCATTTACTGGGAGTAACATCGAACATATTTCAGCGACGGCATCCACTTCAAAAATTTGATGAATATTTAGAGAAAATTTAAAAAAAAAAATCTTAAAAAAAATAATTTTTTTTTGTGATGAAAATTTTAGATAAAATTAAAAAAAAAAAATTCTTAAAAAAAATTATTTTTAAATAAAATTATTTTTTAAAATTTTTTTTTTTTTTTATTTTTAAAAAAAATATATTTTTTTATTTTTAACTTATTTTGTGTCGTATTCTCACATGGAATGCGGAGAAAGTAGGCCGCCGCATTTGTAGATTCTCAGACAACGTTGGTCGTACTCGCGCAAGAAGCATTGAACTATCAAACGGCCAAGCATTTTCTTCTGCTAACTAGCCGACTGACAGATAGACAGACAGACAGACTTACGGCAAGACGGTGGCTTGTGTCGGCCCCAGTAAATGACTACTGGCTGGTGGTTTCTAAGCTTTTCTTCTTCTACAGTTTCTAAGTCTTCCTCACTCTCTCTCTCTGTCTCTGAGTCGCACTCCACCCATGTTGCTCCATTCCATTCCACTTATCCTCATCCCGGGGTTTCCATCAGGTTTTTGGCTTTGAATTTGCTAAAAAATATATTTTTTTATTTTTAAAATAAAAAAAAAAATTTTTTTTAATAATATTTTTTTTAAGATCTTTTTTTTTAATTTTATCTAAAACTTTCATCACAAAAAAAAAAATTTTTTTTAAGAATTTTTTTTTTAAATTTTCTCTAAATATTTAATTTTCGGTAAAAAATACATCACAACTATTTTTTAAAAAAAAAATTCTATAGAAAATGAAAAAAAAAAGTTTTTCTTAAAAAAAAATATTTTTTTTTTATTTTAAAAAATATTTTTTTTTATTTTTAAAAATATTTTTTTATTTAGAAAATGAAAAAAAAGTTTTTCTTAAAAAAAATATTCTTTTTTTATTTTTAAAAATATTTTTTTTTTATTTTTAAAAAAAATATATTTTTTTTATTTTTTACAAAAATATATTTTTTTTTATATTAAAAAAATATTTTTTTTTTTAATTTTCGTTTTTTTTAAAAAAAAATATTTTTTTGTGTTTTCAAATTATTACAAATTAAAAAATATAGTTTTTTTTATTAAAAAAAATAATTTTTTAATTTGTAATAACTTTAAAACATAAAAATCTTGAAAAATGAACTAAAAAATCTAAAATTGGTAAACATATTTTTTTTTAGTTACCATAAAATTGTTTTTTCCACAAATGTTAACATTGAAAACCCACAAGTAAGCACCTAAAAGGCGAAGGACCCTTCCCAAGCACTCGTTTTATAGGCTGAACTATTATCTGTCATATGCCATTTAATTTATTTGATTATCTTATTCGGTTCAATAGATATGATTCCAAACAACTCAAATATGCACATTCCCTGAACAGACGAAGAACTTCCCTTAATCAGTGACAATTCTGAGATAGAACTAAAAATTAAATCTAAGCTATGTATGGCTACTTGTAATGCTTCACGAGGCTGTTCTATACACCACATTAATAATTTAGCTCCACCACTGAGGCCCTTCCGATACTCATACTCCGAATTAAACCTGACCCTCGCATTTCACCTCCTACACAGGAGGTTGTTGGCTTAATGCGTCACAACATTTTCGACAGCTACAGTATATCGGTAAGTAGTACTCACACCCGTACGTTGCAAACTATAGAAATATATCGGTCACATACCAATGCGACCGATGTGACCGAGCAGCCAGAGGAACAGCACAACTTGTGTGACAACTTTGCGACAAAAGTAATTTCAATGCCAACAAACAGTAAAACAAGCTGCTTAACATTTAACATGCAGCAATAAAAAGCGTCTTGTTGCCAAGTGCATTGTCATGCAGCAACGAATGCAACCTTGTCACAAACACAAAGGCAAACTCACACTCTTGCCGCAGACAGAGCCAGAGACAGAGCAACACATCACCGACAGAGGCACACGATGCAGCACGATGATGTTGCTCAGTTGCCGCAGCAGCAGCATTGACAGCAACTGCTAACAAACCGCAGTTAAAACAATGACGACGGACACGACCAACGTAATGAAATCTTTCGACCCCAAAGACCACGTACCACCTCGCCCCGGCAAAGAAAAAGTGGACAACCCACCAACAATCCGGCAGCCAGCATTCTGCATTCGTGGTGGTTCGTTCCATGCCATCGAGCTGTTTCCAAATTCAGTTGGCATTTTCAAACCAATTAATGCAGTAGAAATGTTAAAAATCCGTTTATTTCAAACGGAACTAACTGCAAACCGAAAAAAGAAAAACAAGCACAGCTACAGAAACAGAAACGATGAAAACTGCACTTAAAATAGCAATCGGGATTAGAGCAAAAGATTTCGAAAAGAAGTAAAAAAAAAACTACGCACACACACACACACTCATGAGACGCGGCAAAGAAAATCGGAAAAGTTGCACAAGATATACAAGTCGAGATATGAGAAACGACGACGGCACAAAATGCAGATGAGTGCATGCATGCCATGCGGCATGGAATGTTGCATACACGCGACAGCCACAGCAACAGCAAATTCAAAGCCAAAAACCTGATGGAAACCCCGGGATGAGGATAAGTGGAATGGAATGGAGCAACATGGGTGGAGTGCGACTCAGAGACAGAGCGAGAGAGAGAGAGTATGTGAGGAAGACTTAGAAACTGTAGAAGAAGAAAAGCTTAGAAACCACCAGCCAGTAGTCATTTACTGGGGGCCGACACAAGCCACCGTCTTGCCGTAAGTCTGTCCGTCTGTCTGTCTATCTGTCAGTCGGCTAGTTAGCAGAAGAAAATGCTTGGCCGTTTGATAGTTCAATGCTTCTTGCGCGAGTACGACCAACGTTGTCTGAGAATCTACAAGTGCGGCGGCCTACTTTCTCCGCATTCCATGTGAGAATACGACACAAAATAAGTTGCACAAGACGCGAATTGGAAATACCAGCCGTATCAGCCACAGAATTTCAAGAAGCTACAAGCAACTGAGGCAACGACTACATTGGCAAGCGGAGGGAGCCGGCTGTGAAAAGCCCTACGCGGCTGTCGTACCTCGAAGAATATCCTCGAAGAGCTGTAGTTTAACTGCGGGTAGGGGAACAACTGTCGACGTTTACAGATAGGGAGGATACTACTGGGATGTTACTGCATAATTTTCGATTCCAGATATTGAAGTGTAATAAGATCTTTCTGCGTGCGCATACCGTCCATACCATATGATACCCTACTTGGTAATCCTTTAATTTCATTCCTAAAATTGTTGTAGAAATTCTTTTTAGGGGATAACCCCTGAGTGTTTGCCAAAAAAAAACGCTTTTCTGGGTTCTGCTGTGTGCGGAGCTGGGTTCTGCTGTGTGGCAGTCGAATCCAGGTTCGAAACTTGGTAAGGCGATTAACCATAACACTTAGGGGATGCCCGTATAAGCGCATTGCACTGTCCTAGCGGTAGAAAATAAGGGTGTTGGAAGGAGAATTTGAGAATGTCACAGCTGACAAAGAAACATACTTTCTGGAAGATTGTTCCACATACGAACAATTCGGCTGAAGAACGAATTTTCTCTATAGTGCGTCGCCAGGTCAACAGGCCATTTAACAATGAACGAATGAAAGCCCTGGCTAACCGCGTTATGCGACTGAATGTTCTAAAGTCAGAGACCAAACAACGGATATCTTGTGAACAGATACATTTAAAATATTAAATAATACTATTATACTACTAGCGGCACTATTTCTCATAACCATTCAGGGAAATATTTCAAAGTTTTTGAAAACCTGTGGTTGGACTTTCCTTTGGTGTCATACGATTTAGAATCAATCCAATTTATAGTACCCAATGTAGGGTATGCAGAACACCAGAAATAGCATGCAGTTCGCCTCGAAGAGTGATTAGTAAGCAGCATTAGTCGAAGTGGAATTAAGAAATACTGGATGGAAAAATATTGCATAAAACGCAAGAGGAAGTGAATGGAAACCACATTAGGATGCTGATTTGCACAGTGTTGCAAAATAAGAAATTACACTTCCAAGAATTTATATTGCAATTTCTCAACTTTTTTTAAATCCCTGGAAATCGGGGATTTTTTGAACGTCTTGCCGGGACTAGATTTACTTTATAAAACATAATGAAAAAAATAATTTTTTTCAAAAAAAATAAATAAAATTTGTATGGTTTTTTTAAACAAAAATAATGCAGGCATGTTAAATAAAACTTTAATTTAAAATTAATATTGAAAACAAAAATAGTCTGTACAATTTAATTGTAATAAAATCATCTAGTTCCGGCATATTTCTGCAGGTAAAAAATCGTATAATTTCCCAGTTAAAATCTGAAAAAAGGACGTAAAATTGTACATAGTTTAATTTTTGGTAGTTTTTTATTCCTAAGAATACCTACCAACAATCCCGGGAATCGGGAAGTAAAAAGTTGGAAATACGTCCAGGGAATTCACGGCTTTAAAAACTAGCGTCGAATAAGGTTGCAACATATCACATGTGTACAGATTTATTTTTTCTGAATAACCCCCAGGGGATTTCCTCTAAAAATGCAGTGCCCTCTGTTGGAGGTAGGAAGTGAGGGAATGTAATATTGGATGGAGGAAAGTGGGAGTACCTCATTGGTTGGAGGTACACAGACAGCAAAGAATAGAAAAATTAATTAATTTTCAGTCAATATAGATAATTGATTTAATCAATATTTTAATTTATTCAATTACTTCCTTAATTAAATTAAACACTCAGACCCATAATAAATACCATTTAGTTAGAAAACACTGCATCCCTTCAAGTTCTACATTAACACAGCCCCAAGTCCGAAGTCATTGCCACCCGTTTGTAGCATGAACCTCTGGGAGAAATTCGGTCACGACATCACTGGAGCTTGTATGAGTTTGACCCATTAGCATTTCACAGACTGTCTGCTGGTCCTCTTCATTTTGCCATTTTCAATGACGGTCCTTCTTCAGCAAGGACGTCAATCAGGAGGCGAAAGTGGAAAATTTCGTTAAAAATCGTCGAAACCACCTCCAAAAAATCCATAATTCATGCAGGGTATTGGAAGCCATGATCTACTGAATTACCGCCAATTTATCCAGACCCTTCACCGCTGACCAAGTGCCCCAAGTACTTTATTTCTTCTTAATTCTTTCAGGGTGTTGGGAGCCATGATCTACTGAATTACCGCCAATTTATTCGGATCAGTGTGTACCGTTCGCCACTCACCACGTAAAAAAAACTCGCATTTCTCAGGATTGATTTTCAGATTGAACAGATGTTTGCTATGACGATGATATCATCCATTCGACCTGCACACGACTGGCCCAGGCACGTTTACTAAGTAATTTCCAAACACTTCGGTCTTGTGCTTGGCTTCTCCATTTTGTGATACCAAGAGTCCCTATGTCTCTACAGAAATATTACACGGAGTTAAAATTCTATCAACATTTTCCATTCTGCCTCATACTGTCCAATAAAAAAAAAGTTATCCCCAACTACGATTACCCCAAGCTAATTCCAGTTTCAGTCTTCTTTATATTAGTCATACATTCGTACTTAGTACGTTGTATGAAGGTGTACAAGGTCGGATCGACTAAACGATAATATGGAACGAGACACCAAACTTGACAACTGACTTCTTGCCAGTGTTGGATCACAAGGAAGAGGAAATGGAACGAAACAAGATTAGATCACAATTCAGTCCAATGATAAAAATTTTCTCCAGATACTTTGCGGTCCGAAATAAAGAATCCGTAGGGATTCTATTCGACAGCACTTGGTTGGGAGTAACATGTTATCGGACTCCTAAGATTCCAATTGATTGAGTCCTGGTTTTGGTCAAATATAAGGATGAGCAGAATGAATAAGGGGAAGAGGACCGCAAATCACAATTGAAAATGCTCCCCATTTTCATGTTCACCAACAGCACAATGTTTTTCGGTTTTATTTTGAAATTGGTCGGACACTGAGCTCCAAATAGTTTTACTTTCAGTCTAAGGAAAAATTGGTTCAACAGTGGGTTTTCCATACAAAAATATAATGAATTACTGGCCTGAGAGACTTGCCAATTTCCCTTTTGAAATTGATCCATTCGAAGAGTTTGAAATTAGGCATGTGACTAAAGAGACAAACCTATAAAAGTGTGTAGTCAGCTAGGTCGTTGGAATAAATTGCATAAGGATGATTCCGGATCCAAACGCCAACATGATCATTTCTATACAGCGCTAGTAATCTTTTAAATTTGAAAGTCGCAACAAACGCTCTCGCCTAATGTTCACATCATTCTTTGCAAGCCAGCGACAGCAGGTTCTTCGTGTTTCATTGTTCTTTCTGCAGTATTCACTTAAAACATCTTCTGTCTGATTACAACCAGACTCACAATAACACAAACACACGTACGTACAACGCAGAAGCAGTTGAGCCATCCGACCAGGCTTGCCGGGTTTTGTGTGCGAGTGTGTGTGTGTGTGTGTGCATTGGGCGTGTCAGGTAAACATTTCATACGTTCGACTAATTAACATCATTTCTTTCGGTTTCGTAAGCAGCCGCCGCTGGTCATGTAACGGTAACGGCAATGTCGGCTAAATTGTCTGCGATCATGGCAACAGCACCAACACAGACGAACACGACCACGAACGGCGACGGAGACAGTAAAAGCATCTCGAAGAGAATGCCGGCAATAAAGGTCGTTCACACGCAGTTAACACGCCCTAAAACAATACGCGCATGCGCAATTCAATTGTGCTTTTTTTTGTGTATGTTTTCGTTGTTGTTGTTATTGTGTATATTTCGTTTTCGTTTCGTGAAATTTGTTCACACACTGACATGACAGCCAAGGCATTTACTCTCGTTTAACATACAAACACACTAAGTGAGTGAGTGAATTACGCAGAAGTGTTCACTTCACTGTAATCACCGGCAAGTGATTGCATAATTTCAGCCTGCGTTCACATATGAAACCTGATGTCATTCATCCACACGCTGCCGACTGCTCCAGCTGTTTCCCTCATACTCTGACTATTGACGTTGTAGTCAGCTTTATGGGCGATCTACCTCTGTTAACGTTGGAACATTGAAGCCCAGTTAGCTGGAGTACTGTGTCTGTGCATATTTTGATAATCACTTCACACACTATTTTCGGTCTCGGAAACCCACGCAATAAATTCGTGTGAACACTTTCGTTCATTTGGTATTCCATAAAACAAACGTTGAAGTGCTTTGGCGAAACGCATTTGCTCCAGTTTGCTGTACTGCTACAAGCAAATAACTGAAAGCTCAATTATGTACACAATCCGTTCTCAATTGATTCGAGTTCGTTTACCTTTGCTATTGCAAAACTACATGCTCCCACCCAAACGGAAAATTTGGAAATAAAAAAAATTCAAACTTGATTTATAAAAAAGAAAAAACTGCAGACCAATTTGTGGCAGACACACACAGTGTGGTAGATTAACATTCAAAGGGAAGAGGAAAATAGATTTATTTATCAGTTACGGATAAGAGATCTGAACCGATACCTATCTTCATGACAAAGAAGTTCTCCCATATAAGTGTTCGATAGATATTTCGACTGATACTTGTATCACATGATGATCGCGGTATTGGAAGATAGTATCACGACTTGCTAAACAATGTTCACATATTAGAGAACTTTAAACTACGTTTGGTGAAATAGTGGCAGGGACTTATACAGTCTGATATTAGTCGTTAAGCGTTATAGAGTGTCTTGACAACCTCGTAAAATAGAGTCAGGGACCGCTACAGCCTGATGTAGTCTGTTCAGAAAACCTGGCGTTCATTTTTCCAGAGTCTTGAAGTGCTTGGTATACTTTGTCTATTTTGATTACGCTCAAGTTTGCATTGGTGATTTGTCTTGTATTTCATTTTTGACAAGAGGTACATTCAAATCTTTGTGGATGTTTTCACTTCTCATATACCAGGCCGCACCGGTGATTAACCGCATTGTTTTCGACTGTACTCTTTGGATTTGATCGATGTTGCTCGAACTTGCTTTGCCCCAAAGCTGAACTGGACCTTGTATTCCAGATTCAGTTTCCAGTTCGCGTTGAGCAGCCAGTGGAGCTGATGTATTTTCAACTTCAATTGTACCTTCGCCATTACAAAAGCAGTGACGATCGTAATCTCTATTGAATTTCGGACAGATCCTCTACATGACGATCTGAATTTCTTCGATCTCAACAATTAGTGTCATTTGAATTAGTTGATGACTGCCGCTAACTGAATATTGTTTAGTTCCAACAAGAAGATATAATTGTTATTTGTCGTCAATAAATCTGCAATTTAAATAACGAAGAAATCTAGCTAATTTCTAAATTTATTACCACAAGCACAAGTATGTACCAGGCACGTGAAGCTCATGGCCAACGTCCCTTTCGCATTAATTCATTCTGTCTGTTGCATCTACGTGCAATAGCAAACATTCAGGCTTCTCACACGACTTCGTCTAACTACCGGGTAGGATCTTGTTCAATCTTAGTGCGACTATTCCTGACAAATAAGGTACACTCTAACGTCTGTGAATATGCCTTAGCGCAGTTTATAGATTGGATCAAATAATCCATTTTACGGAGCTCCAACTGAGGTATACTTCAAACCATATTGACAGTGACAGTCAGTATAATATCTCCATGAAAAGAAGTGAATAAACATAATTTGGATAATAATGCCAACTTATTATTTAGGAAACAACAAGGATGCTCAACCATTTATAAAAACTGTTTTTTATTTGCCAAGAGTTTTCACCTAAAATCAAGCTAATTTTTCATTATTCCAAGTGTGAGACAATTTGTATATGACAAGTTGTAAGATCCAATTGAATCAGAAATTGACAAAGAGTGTGCTCGAAAAAGCAACTTTTCTGTCCCATCTGGAGATCAGAGAACAGCACGTCATGGTCGACATTCGTCTCGAAGTTGGACATCCGACCAGCGATTTGACGCTGTTCAACTTATCTTTGTGGCCAAAAACAACGCAGTAATGCCGCAGCCACCGTATTTCCCTGGCCTCCCTGTGACTATTTTTTGTTCCCACAACTGAAAAGGCCCATGAAAGGACGACGCTACGCCTCGATTGAGGAGATAAAGACGGCATCGAAGGAGGAGATGAACAAGATCACAAAAACTGATTATTTGAAGTGCATCGAGGATTGAAAAAAAAACGTTGGCAGAAGTGTATTATATCCGAGGGAAGCGCCCCGGTAGGCGAGTTGGTAGCGTGCTTGCCTATCAGCGTGGGGGTTGTGGGTTCGATTCCCACCAGAGGCTTTGGTCTGTCGCTGCAAAAATCAAGCTAAATGGTCTTTGTCACCCGGTTTACCCTTGGACCCAAAATTAGAATATAAATTTACTTTGTATTGTAATTAATTAATAAATAAATAAATATCCGAGGGGAATTGCTTTGAAGGGGACAAAATAGATATTCATGAATAAATAATACTTTTTGAAAAAATATAAAATTCGCGATATTCTTTAAACATACCTCGTACAGTAACAAAAACATTACGTAGCTGCACCATTTATTAAATTTAAATTGTTTGTGGAAGTTTGTGAAACAAGAAAAGCCTGCCGTCTTTATCAAACACTACAACAACTACCGTTGTTCTATTAACAACTTTCGAAATCATATAGAAAGTCGTGTATTAAAAAGAAACACTCAGACAGTCTATCTAGAGTTATTGATGCTCAGTGATGCTCGTTGCTGTTCACCAATAATGCTAATTCTCATCTGAAAATTCTTAGGAGCATAAAAATATCCGAATGCCCCAGTCACCCATTCTAGTAGGTGACGGAATTTCGGAAACTACAACTCTTCAATTCAAATCCCAAATTAATGCTGTGTTCAATATTCTCTAATAATCGCATATTATTAATTTGTTAATCGTAAATCATTTAAACTAATGCATGTTTCTACATAAATGTATTTATCACAAACACATTTGAGTGGCAATCTAGGCAATGATATCTAATCCCACAAATATGTATGGATTTATTGTTGACTCAATGACACAGATACACGAGTACGAGTTCACTTTCAACATTTTAGTTTAAATTAGATAAAGGAATTTTTTAATTAGATAATTCACATAACAACACTGCTAGGGGAGCCACGTTATTATATCTGATTTTGCAGAACATATCGGAACCACACCGTCATCTAAAAGCTCCTCCCGAGGTTTTTGTCCGATATATGTACCACTCTCGCCAGTCGGGGGTGGAGAGTTTTATACCGTAAATCGGCTGATGTCTACTGTGGTGTCATTTCAAACCAGCCAAACCAAATTAAACGCGTACATAAAACATGCCAATAATCTTCGGTAGTGGCGTTGCCTATAGAATAGCTGACCGCGTCAGAATGAACCCGTCCTTTCCTACTATTTATATTTTGTTTTGTTGTCCGTATAGCTCACGGATTCGCGGAAAGTTCCCCCTCAGTTCCTTCATGGAACGTTAAGGGAAATTCATAAGTAAGTAAATATGAATTTATATGAAAAGAATAATTTAATTCGCATCTGTGTAATGTTTTCAACACTTATCATACCTCCTCCCCAGAAGAAACTATGTACATGAATGTGATTTACTAATTCTAGACAATGGTATAATTAAATTGAAATATGTGTGTATGTATTCTTATTATTTTAAGCAAAATATTTTTATGAGCAAATAATTGTCAGTTATTCATTTGTCTATGACATTTATGATTACTGACATAAATAATTTTGCAAATAAAGATGATTTATGGTATTAGGTGAAGTTCTGCAGGTTAACAGAACTAAATACGTGTGAATATTGTAGTGGAAATTCAAGTCTACTCCGAACTGTGCAAAGTCTAAAGCAAACTAGAAAAAATCTGAGATCATTGAATTGAAAGTAGTAAATAATTAAACATACGCCAACGATAGACGCTATTGAATACACTAGCCCACTCATCGTAGTATGGACCAAAAAATCCATACCTCGATTCACTATTGAATTTATTTGAAAGATTCATATTCTTATTGTTTTTTTAAAGCATAATAAAAAAAGTATGGACCTGGTGTCGAGTCGGACGGATTTTCATGACGTCTCCCACATGATGGTTACACTGGGATATTAATATTCTCTGTCCAACATTTCCTAGGTGAACTTCTTAAGCTTCGTCAAACCACACCCACGAAACATAAAAGGTGTTTTTATAATGGTATAGAACTTTAAGTTGGCAACACTTTCTTAACTGGCGGCCATTTTGTCAGATGTCCATGTCCAGTGGTGATATATGAAGATATATGAACACTTGGAGGATAACATTCGCCGGGTTATTACCGATATACGGTCACAGATTAGACAGCGTGCGAGCCAGCCATGGCGGTCATATGACTGAAGTCATATTTAAATTATGATGGCTAAAGATTGCATCTTTCGAATAAAGTAATTCAATTTATAAAATTCATCTTCGATGTATTCCATTTCAAAGTTCTACGCATGTACAGGGTCCGCCAAATAACTTTTTTGAAAATACTGGATATTTTCTCAAATTTCTTTGTTTATTGGAAAATACAATCCTTCCGGTTAATAATGAAAAATAATTTCATTTAAATGGCTGCCTCGTTCAACATGGCCCGAAAACGAAATAAGCACTAGTTGAAAAAAAACGTTAGATTCTTTAAAAACAGAGCGCAAATCATCGAGTGTAGCTTCGGCTGTGTGGCACGTAGCGCCGTCCTGTTGAAACCAAATGTTGCCAATATCCTCCTTTTCAATTTTTGTAAACAAAAATTCGTTCAACATGGCCCGATAACGAAATAAGCACTAGTAGAAAAAAAAACATTTGATGGCGGACCATTTATAAATAAAACACTCTATATCAGATGAAAATCAGACTATGGAAATTTCGTTCATGGTCAAATGTCCTGTTGATCGGGGGAAGTTCTATGGAGAAAAATTATTCCTCATCCGAACTGTTCGTATGTGAAATAATCATTGGATATTCTGGCAGCTGTGAAATTCTCAACTTGAAGACAAATTTCCAAGACAACACTACCCTCTATTTCCTTCTTTCCATACCAGTCTCCAGTAGATCGGTTTCTCTGAAAGCCATACCGTATCATTAAAAAGGCTGACTGCCTAAAAGCTGTCAATCATGGGCGGTATTTCCGAGTCATCGTTAACAATAGTTGGAAAATAATATGAAGAATTTTTCCTTATCCTAGGGAGAAAGAACTTTTGCAGTTCTTTCTGGATCGTTGGATCTGACACTTTCTATGCATGTCCGATTTAACTAAGAATTATTTGATGATTTGGCGGAAGTAGACTTCGCGTTTATTCCCAGAAGAATTGTTTTCTAGACCATTTCAGCAGCAGCATCGACATTATTGCCTAGGAAACATAATTTCCAATAAAAGTGATGATAACAATTGTTGAACTCAGCCCAATGTGTCTTTTCGTGCATGTACGTTGTCGCTTCGGGGCCGATGATCGGAGAAAAAAAGGATGCTGAAAAGCTAAAATGATCCGAATTTCCAAGAGGTGCTATGTTAACCTCGTACTTTTTAGGGTGTCAGGTTAAAAAGAAGTCAAGAATATTTTCTTGCTTCCCTTAACCCTTGAACACCAAACTTCTTTTTTTACACTTAAATACTAAACCTCGCCTTTTTAAAAAGTACAAAATTTTAACTTTCAAAAGAATTTTTTAATTAAACAAAAGACTCATTTTGTAGAATACAATTATTATGAACATCTACACACAGGCCTGTACAGCAGTCGATTGAGTTGACACGAAACCCGTGTTGATATTTGCAACCGATCGTAAAATATCGTGTAACAAACATTCGAGTCGCCTCACAGGCCAGGTTTCGTGTTCTAGGGTTAACGCGGAATATGTGTGGGCTCATTCACTGCGTTTTGAGCCACACGGAGATTCGTGGCTCGAATGAGACAGACAACAATTATTATTGACATTGAAATCCCGAATAACTACAATTTCACTGTCCGGATAATCTTCTAAGACTTTTAAGATAGAGGGCAACGAAGCGATATAGGGTAGCCTCCCTTTCCAAAATAATCCAAAGTGTTGCAATCGTGAACATGACTCACAGGGAATTAAATTCTGAATCTTGTGAATCCAAATGTTGCTGGATCTGGAACGCAACACCACAAGGGCCCCATTGGAAAACAAATGGGATAGAATGTGATAACTAGGAATGTGTTCTGTGTCCTGTGGAAGACTGGATCTGAATCACCACGTCGATGAAACTGGACGTGCGAATATACCTCATTTCAGAATGTCATAAATAGGGAATAGCTCCGTAAATGTATGAATTCACTGATGATTACACTGTTCTGCAAAAAACCAACTCATCCTTATTCAAATGACCTCCTGAATCCGAGTGTGAAGTGAATCGGATAAGAAATGTTTTAAGGAAATTAATGAGAAAAAAGGCAAAACGGATACTCAATTCGGATTCAGGCGATAATTTTACATATAGATCAGTTTTTTTTTTGTGTAAAAGCAGGGCTCAAAAGCTTTTGCAGAACACTGTTAATTATACACTCCATCATAGGATGGAGTATATACTAAGTTTGTCATTCCGTTTGCAACACCTCGAAAGAGTGATCTGCGACCCTATAAAGTATATATATTATTGGTCAGTGTAACATTCTAAGACATTCTAGCGATGTCCGTCTGTCCGTCCGTCCGTCCGTCCGTCCGTCTGTTGTCTGTTGAAATCACGATAGAGTGCGAACGACGAACGCTAAAAAGCTGAAATTTTGTAGGAAGATGTTTTTTGCCCATAAGCAGGTTAAGTTCGAGAATGGCAATATCGGACCAAAGGGGAAAAAGTTCCCCTAAATATACTAAATATATCCCGGCCATAATCAAATTTTTCAAATAGGTTTTTTCACTACATCTGATTTTTTTTGGTAAAATTGTTCTAAGTTTATATAATTTATAGATGGGGAAAAAATCCCAAAAATGGGCGTGCTCATGGGTTCCGTGGACCCTTGGGGCCCAAAAATGGGCCCATGATAAACATGCGCATATGGGTATCGAAGTGCAACGAAATTTACTCACGAACCCAAATATGCCTTTATTATCATGATTTGCCTACATTTTTTGATCCGGTTTCTGGGACTATCGGGTCACTAGCGGCCCAAAAACCGTCCCTTGACAAACATGGACATATGGGTATCGAAATGCAACGAAATTTTCTCGCGAACCCAAATATGCATTTATTTTCATGATTTGGATAAAATTTGTGATCGGGTTCCTGGGACTATCGGGTCACGAGCGGCCCAAAAGCTCAGTTAGTTTTCTTATTTATTGACTTTTTAAGGATCCATGATGGAGGGTATATAAGATTCGGCCCGGCCGAACTTACTATTTGTCCACTTGTTTTTTACTCAGCCCTGCAGATATTGTTACCGACGGTATACTTCCAAGTAAATAGCTCCTGTCCTTGAGCCTATCAACGGATATGTCAAATACCATTGAGGCCAGATTTCAATAAAACGACTCTAACATAGAATTGAGTTTACTTTTATCATTAAAAGGTAGTTTGTACTATCAGAGATGCCACTCACAACATTCCCATCTCTGGCGATCCCACAAGTTTTTCGTGAGAACCCTTTAAATTGAGATTACTGCATTTAAATGCTCCCACATACGCTCAGATCACTTAACGTTAACAAGCCAAAACTCAGTGGCAACAGAGTCAACCAAAAAAAAAACTATTGCAAACCTCACGAAAGAGCAAAAAGTCAAAGTGAGGGGCAAGTCAGACCCAGAGAATTGATTAAACAAAAAAACGTATCTTTTTTTTTTGGAGGGGCAAGATACGTGCGTATGTAAGTCAGTACATATGAGTGGCAGTTGCTAAAGAAGCGATGTCAGCCGCAGCAGACAAAAACAGATGCCATAAATGATACCCCCGTCGCCGCAAACGACTACATGAAGAGCACAACAAGAGGCAGCTTGAAAAAAAAACAGCTGTTGAAGATAACATCTAACGGATATGAACATTTATAGCTTATAAGTATGTATGCTATACATATGTATGTATAGACGTGTGTGTGTGCGAATGTATACGCGAAGCAAACATTCACACGTAATTTTCCATAAATACATATACAATCCATACATACATATATGTATATATATATATATGTACATACATATGTACATAAACTTGAGATAAGATTTGTACAAATGAAAAACTTTTAACTGTTACGATTAAACGTATTTGCAATGAATCTCTGCTCTTCGCATTGTACACTCATGTCTACATTAGACCAGGTCAGATTTGATCAAATTACGGCGGCTGGTTCACCAGCACATCATTCAGCGATGAAACCTGTCGAGAATCTACAATCCGCAGCGAACAAGACAGAACAATTCAAAACGCCTACTCTATGAGAGGATACGACTCAGCTGAGTTTCATAAACATTCAAAATCGGTTAAGCGGAAATGGAAAAAATCAAGAAATTCAAAATCGGTTAAGCGGAAATGAAAAAAATCAAGAAATTGTTTTCACGTATGCAGGATTTTCAATAAAAGGACTTCGGATAATTGAGACTTCTTTCATTTAAACGAACTGAGTATGTACTTTTGAAATTGTTCTATGAAACGAAGATAGAAACATGTGACACAACTATTAAAATACATGTCTGTAAAATTTAAATTCAATATTAATGAGCTTGGATGCCAATAGTCACTTATATTCATTTGGTTGAGTTTCTTAAATGTGGTTGACACATAACTTGACACTTTTGTATCATTTGTTTTGCAATAAAACGGATTTTCGTTTAACTGAGGTACAGTGCATTCCAATTTATCCACAACAATCGTTACTATTATTAATTTTCAATTAAGCGATTATTCTAAATTAAAAGGCGTGCTCTTACCATTGGACCTCTTATGTTCATGTTCCAATTTCCAGCATCACTATGCTTTCTTTACCACACTCCTCTTCTTCCTCTTTTCTATCCAGATTCCCCTCAAGGTTTTTTCTTCAGACATACGAGAACAAGTCATTCGAGACTACTATGAGAGTTCTGGTTACAGGGATAGTCCAGGTTACAAGAGGGACAATCGGATTACAAAGTCAAGACAATAAAATTTCTGGCCCAGCCCAGGCTAGAAAACGGTGACAGGGATTCACGGGTAGGAGTCTGTAACTAGAAAAGGCAAACATTAGCAAATCATTCAGATTAACGGATGAATGTAGCGTCTTTCCAGCAGAAATGGTAGCTGCGATGAAATTTTCGGTGTCATAATACCGAAAGGCAGCATAGAAGACAATAACAAGCCATCAGGTGTCGTCTAGAGTAGTTAATGAATGTAGGCAGGCCCTAAGCCTACTTCTAAGCGACTACAGCGTATGCTTATGATGGGTGAACTGACACGGGCTCAGCTATGTATTGAGGACCGCCAATCAAGAACTTTTTCAAAAAGCAGAAGGATCATATCCTAAATAGAACACTTACTGGGAACTGGGAAACAAAAGTGGATTGCAAATTATCGAAGGCCTTGTGGCCTAGGTTAGATATAGCGAGAACAAGTGCACTGATAGGAATGGACAGAGTAAGTCCCCGAGTTACAATTGGAGTCATCATAGGCCACTGCTCAGTTAGGGTGAGGACCAGCAGATGGGATAACAGATCGCCAGACTTCTGCAGGATGCGCGATGATGAGGAGGCATTGGAGACAATAGAACACATCCTTTGTCATTGTTCAAGTCTCCAACGCAACAGGCTAAAATGTCTAGGGGATTAGATTTTTCCCATGACTAGGGGACATCTCGAGGATAAGTGTTGAAAACATAATTAGTTGTATAAGGGACAGGGGATGCGGGTGCCCAATATACTGAAGAGACAGCGGACTTAACAGAAAACAGTACTCCAGTGACTCTCACATAATCTTTAATCTAGTTTTTATAACAATAATTTCTTTATTTACATAGAAGGGATAGACAATTCCTTATGGGTCTCCGGGTGGAGTTGCATCTACGAATGTACCACCCTCACTAACCTAACCTAAGCATTCACAGCTTTGGAACCGTGACCAATGAGACCATGAAGGTGTTGGCTTTCGCTCAGAAGCGCTTGTTGTGCTGACTTTCTAGAAGGCCTCGTTGATGAAAATTCAACAGAAGCAAGAGCTGAAGCTTTCGCTTTCCAATCGAACTCAGCTGCAAGAGTTTCAGAGTAGATTTTTATACCCGTTGCAAGGTCTTGTGTTGGCCATTCCTTTTAATTTTTCATGAATAGTGAATTTATCTGACAGACATTCTTCATCCTTAGTCTGGACTTGTACCAATTCGACCCGGTCTATGATATTGACGCACACAGGCTCATATATGCTTGGTCACAACGTACGAACGTCTGTGTCGGTACGTACTACATTGGTCTGTCCGTAACGTTGAACTGTTAATTTATGTGGCACATGTTCGCATAAAATCGCTCTACACACGCGCGAGCGCGTTGTATAAACATGATTTTCGCTTAACATTTACTTTAGTGGATTTTTGCACACAAAAAAAAAAAAAAAAAAAAAAACAACGCCAACAACACAAAGAAGATGAAAAGCCAACAACAATACGCTTTGTTGTTGGTTGTATCTGTGAATGACATTTAGTGTGATTGAACATAAAAAATGAATTAATCATTGCTTTATTAAATCACGGCTAATAAATGTCATTTTGAAATCCTATAAGCGAAATCATGCAAGTAATGTCGTGCTTTGAGGTACTTAAACATTGACTTTGATAGGTTCTCAAATTAATTGAAAAATTATGAAGAGCTGGTAGAGCAAGTCGTCATGTAATCGGTGTGTTCGTGTAAAACTTGTAAAACCGTGTCTCCGAGGAGGATGGCAATTGGAAACCGTCGGAAAATCGAGTCAATTGGGTCCTAGCCATAAAATTGCATACACCTTAAGTCACAAATTTGAATTGGGAAAAATCGTTAAAACCGAAATTTGTGAAAAAGTTTGTAAAAATTTAGTTTATGTACCCGTATTCTGGCCAGCTGAGTACATACTGTAATAGTGGACCTACGGTGGGTGAACATTGCCCAAAAGAGTTGGTAATATGTGATATGTTTCGGCCAAAGTATAGGCGAATGATCTGCTATTGCTGTACACTGTAAACTGTACGTCAGTAGAAAGGTAATTTGATCATGTTTGTATTGTTGTAAAAAAAATTGCCTACAGCCTATATTTTTACAAAAAATAACTCAAAATCGTTATTAGACTAAAAGTTTGGACGATGGAATGTGAATTTCCCTTAGGGTTACATTTCAATTCGGGTTGCTTTACAGATATTCAAATTGGGAACGGGAGGCTACTCTAAATAACACCGATGCCCTTTCCGACTCTATTTCCAAAATTGTAGACGATTATCAGGTCATTGAAACTGTTGTTGATGGAGATTTCAATCTCCGTAATAACTCTTCGCCTCCCATTCGCTATTCTACAGATATTTTAACCGTATTTCGTCGTCAGATATCCGACGTCTAATAAAATATAAAATGATATGCTTTTTAAATTATTCGATTATATTATTCTGTTCAAAAGAAGTGTTTTTTGCAACGGAAAAGTTCAAATGGCGCCATTGTGCGACGGCGCGGACGAGAAAGTAGCCAAGTGGAGAAAGACAGAACACCATTGGTATCACAAACTGGAGAATGCAGACTCAACACTGAAGTGAATTGTTTTTGTTAAATAAAAGTTGACTTCAGATATTGATCGATTACTCCTAAAGCTGAAAATGTGCATATATACTTCTTATCCAGAGCAACACAGTCCGCATTTCAATATTGCATTAATCAATAAATTAAAATTAATAATTAAGAAAATTAGATAATAATTACGATATTGATTTAATAATATGTTAAATAACATTGTAATTGAGTCAATTAATATTTCGTCAATATGGTTATTTTCGATTTTGGCGTGACATCCTATCCTTAATAGGTGTGCCCTTAGGCTAGTTTGTCCTGTGATGACCCCAACTAGCTTACTCAGCTCATTTTTGTTAAACCCGAGTATTCTCCTTGTTTTCTTGTTATCGAGATTTCCCCCGGGTTTACTTTGTGCTTCTTTTCACCTGTTCCTCTTGCCATCTGAAGGCATGGGTCGTCCCTATCCATTCTCTCAACTCCGTTTTTGCCTGCAGAAAAGTTTTCGACAATTGCAGAGTATTTTGGTCGGATTCCCTTCCTATTTCAGCCAGTTTGTCGGTCATAACATTGCCTGGAAACACTTGGTGGCCCGGTATCCAGTTTACAAATATGTCCTTATCTCTCCATACGTCATTTGTCGCTTCCTGACAGGTGAGGTGACCACGCCATATATGGTTATATTTCCATGACTTTAAAAATTACACATGGGAAAGTGTCCAAAAATATAGCTTTTTAAAACAATCGTATAAATAAATGTATTTAAAAACCAGTGAAAAAGTTGCAGTCGGGTAAACCGACTTATATATACCCTCACCCTCAGTAAAAAAATATAAGTTTCATATTCCATAATAGCAACATCAAAATACCGAATGTTATAGAAAAATATTGTATTACACGTTTTTACAAAACGGGCGGAATATAAAGCCGAGTTTTTACTAGAAAATTTTATATAGCTAAAGTTTTACTAAATATAGAATTTTGGAAAGATTCGTTGAGCGAAATTATATAATTACTAGATTTCTAAAGTGGGTGGAATGGTACATTTGTATGGGAGATACCAGAAGGAGAGTTGCCAGACTTCCAAGTTTTTGTCCGAAACTTTACCTAGCTATAGATTTACTAAATACAGAATTTGGGCAAGATCGCGTTGGTCATATTGGTGTTATTACACGCTTTCTAAGGTAGGCGGTATGGTACATTTGTATGACAGGTACCAGAAGGGTAGTTGCCAGACTTCCAAGTTTTTGTCCAAAACTTTGTTCGGTTATACCTTTACTAACTACGGAATTTGGGCAACATCGCGTTGGTCATATTGGTGTTATTACACGATTTCTAAGGTAGGCGGTATGGTACATTTGTATGACAGGTACCAGAAGGGGAGTTGCCAGACTTCCAAGTTTTTGTCCGAAACTTTACCTAGCTATAGATTTACTAAATACAGAATTTGGGCAAGATCGCGTTGGTCATATTGGTGTTATTACACGATTTCTAAGGTAGGCGGTATGGTACATTTGTATGACAGGTACCAGAAGGGGAGTTGCCAGACTTCCAAGTTTTTGTCCAAAACTTTGTTCAGTTATACCTTTACTAACTACGGAATTTGGGCAACATCGCGTTGGTCATATTGGTGTTATTACACGATTTCTAAGGTAGGCGAGATGGTACATTTGTATGGGAGGTACCAGAAGGGGAGTTGCCAGACTTCCAAGTTTTTGTCCTAAACTTTACCTAGCTATAGATTTACTAAATACAGAATTTGGGCAAGATCGCGTAGGTAATATTGGTGTTATTACACGATTTCTAAGGTAGGCGAGATGGTACATTTGTATGGGAGGTACCAGAAGGTGAGTTGCCAGACTTCCAAGTTTTTGCCCGAAACTTTGTGCAGTTGTACTTTTAGCAAATACGGAATTTGGCCAAGATCGAACGTGCGCGTGTTGATATTATTACACGATTACTAAAGTGGGCGAAATAGCAGATTTGTATGGGAGGTACCCGAAGGGGTGTGGCCATATAGCCCATAGGCAATCCCATAAGCAGTTTTGGGAAAATATTAAGCCATGCCAAATTTCAGAGTGATTGCTTAACTCTTTCGAAAGTTATCGTGCGTACCAGCAGGACAGACGGACGGACGGACAGACGGACGGACATGAATCGAATTTGGTTCAAAGACACCTGGGGTCTAATGTGAATATTTCGAGGTGTTACACTTTTGGGTCGTATCAAATGATATATACCCTCCTACCCGTAGGGTGAGGGTATAAAAATGTGGTCCATGAAAAAAATTAAGCGGTAAGTCCGAAACTTCGTTTACGTTCGTTGGGCGTGAAGTCCGGGCATCATTTTATTAACTCCTCGACCATCATAGATCCAATTTATCATTTACCACTGTCTGATACGACCATTCAGTCCAACTGAATATGCGAATGTTCGGCGTAAACCAAAATACCATAAAATAAGTCCCTCTAATTTTGTGTTGTTTGAAATATGAAGAATTTCCTGTCTTTTATGGCTTTCTCGTTACTAGTGCGATAATTAGGAATTTTCAAAAAAAAAATCAATACGCCTCGTGCATATTTGTGCCAACTGGCCTAAATACGAAACTCCCATAAATACATTTGCATATTTTCTGCTGAAATCCCAAGCGCCAAACAAATATTTTTCTCCTAACGATTAAATGGGATTTTTCGCTTAACAATTTCGTTTCTAAATAGTTTTCCAGTGAAGGGATATAAAGACAAATATTTAGCACAGCCATCAACAGACAAATACTTGTGGTTGCGAAAGTGATCGTAAAGTTGGACAGCGAGTGAAAAAAAAAACGTGAAAGATTTGCACAAATTCAGCATTTATGGAAATTCCAGTAATTTTATTTCTGCTTAAGCAACCGGAAGTTCATTTACCTTCCATTTCTTCTTCGAACCATCCACAAACAGCAGCTCGCTCGTGTGTAACTCTGATTGTAAATGGCTTTAAGTGGATGTGTGTGAATGTCTCAATGGTTTTTTAATGGTTCAGATTTGTGTACACACACACACGCACACATACATACATCACTCACTCACTGGCATTCCTCAAAACGAGTGATGACGTACGGCGTTCATAAAATTTTATGATCTATTAAAAAATACTAAGAACAATCAACAATTGTGGCATTGGCAGTGGCAGTGGCAATGGCAGCGTTAGTGGCTACGACAAGAGATAGATGATATTCGTGCTACACGGGACTACAGTTGCCATGACGAAAACGTATATCATTCACATAGCCTCTATTGTTACCAAAAAAAAAAAAAAAAAAATGAATGGCTTACAAAAAAAAACACTATTTATTTTTGTATTTATTTTATGGCACATCAACCAAGTGTGGATATTGTAGACCTCAGCAAAGTTAAAGTTTATTTAATATTGCGAGATTGTCTTCACGAGTCGGTGTTTATTATTTTCTGCTAAATTTTGCTGTGGTCGTAACAACAAAAAAACGATAAAGATGGTATTTGAAAATTAGAAGTCGATAGATGATGACCTGGTCAGTTAATCTTGATGGCTTGGACACAGTCAATAGTATAACATTTCTGGTTTCAGAAATCATTGACAATGTTAAAGAGTAGCAGTAAATATTGTATACAAACATACGGGAACCACTCAGAACGAGCAAATATTCCCACTTAACCTTTTGCACCACCCCCTTGCAGACGTTAGGTTATGGCGTTTGTCATTTCCACTCCAGGTGTTTCCTTCTCATGCTATCATGAACATATTGAGAAGGACAAATCGATATGGAATTCTACACAACTCTCCGCTAGAACGTAGGCACGAATTGTGAAATGTCGATCTTAAGGATGTCTATAGTAGACAAACATTCGTCAACCATTGCCTACTTAGAATATTAAGAATATTTTGGCTTAATCAAAATCTGCAAACGTACATGGCACTCTAAGAAAGCTACCAGACGACATCACCAGAACTTCCTTAGATTGGAACCCCCAGACCTGCACAGAACGGATGGTTTTTTACGAGCTTGAGAGCCAAAGTGATAACACCGTGTTACACACATTCTGTCCTATGAACCAAATTTACTTTTTCGGAAAGGGGATACAAAATAAAAATACACGTGTATCGGCGATTTTCATGTACACGTCAGAATTTTTTTTTTTTAAGTTTGAAGTATGAAGCTCGTAGTGGCCTGTGTGAAAGCCTTTCGACCGATTTTTAACCTTTTTTCAGTGATACAATCGAGCTGATTTTTGGCAGGCAGACTCGTGGAAATATCTGTATCACGTTTGCTCCGTGGGCCCATCATGTTGAACGATTCATGATGATTTGCCAAACGTTGCTGAAAAGAAATGTCAACGCAGTTCGACAGTATCAGCTGGAAGACCGCAGTTATCGATATCGATTTTATACAGGTATAGAAATTTAAAATGGCAACACTTTCTTAACTAGGTCAGTGATTTATATTTAGTTTGGATTGATATATCAACATGAATAGACTGACGCCTGAACAACACTTCCAAATTGTGAAAATTTATTCTGAAAATCATGATTTTTATGGTCAACATAATCTTCCATCAGAGCAAAACGTCGTTTGGTAACCTCATAGTGAATTGGCCTCCACGAACGTGCGATTTAATGCCACTAGACTATTTTCTGTGAAGTCGGTAGTCTATGCCAATAAGCCCGAAACTACTGAGCACTTGGAGGACAACATTCGCCGCATTATTATGGGTATACGGCCACAGATTAGACTACGTCCGAGCCAGCCGTGTTTGTCTTATGCCAGAAGTCATATTTAAATTATAAGTCAGCAGATTATCTTTTGAATAAAGTTAATTCCAAGTCAATTTAAAACATGCATCTTTGATTTAGTCCATTTTAACTTTTTCTTTGAATGTGTCACATGTTAATATCGCCACGCATCTTCCGATTTGCCCAATATTCACCATTTTCCAAATTGGCTTGATTTACATTACAGAGTCGATAAATTAATTAAATTCCATAGTTTAAAATCCAAAAATTTCACCTTAAGTTCAAAAATGTTCAGCGATATTTCTGCCAACATTCCGCTCTCCTTCACAGCAGAAAATGATTTCATTTCGCATACAAATGACTGCCACTGCGGCATGTATGAGTGTGTCGGGCCTGACTTTATTCTGAGTGATACACTTGTGTGATACTCATCATATCGCAATTGTAGCAGCATGAACGGGAAATCTGAACGAACAACCACAGAGAAGATACAGTAACATTTCAATTAGACTGATTTGAAATCTAATGAAATTACATGAGAGCATTTGGTTTTTGTTCGTCGTGTATTTATAATTTAAATTCTCTGAGGAGTGCAACATGAAAAAACAACAACGAACCAACTACAGAAACAACAACAACAACGTGCTATGCTTTTCAACTAATTAGAAATCTTCAGGAGAAAGACTACAATCACATGCCTGCATGTCATGAGCGAATGCAAGTGCGCTGAACAGAACTAAGAACGCGACGGGAAGTCGAATACGATGAACACTTCAGAAAGATTTCTGGTTAAAACTGGCAGAGGCCGTGGTGTGAGAAGTGGGTGGTGCCCGACCCTATCCAGAGCCACGATGAATGTCTCGACCCATATTTCCACAAGGCTCGCCATCAGGTCTCCACTAGATCGATTTCTGCGATAGTCATACTGTCGATCATACAGAAGACTGTTGCACTCTGAATACTTTACCATAACGTGTGCGCAGAACATATCGAGCCCTTAGCGCTATTTCATCGTAAGCGACATTTTCTCAAAAAAGTTTTTATTGCGGAATTTAAAATGTTGTTTGGGGACACATGGACGGAAATTTTCAAAAAAAAAATGGGGGGTGGTAACATTTTATCGTACGTAAGCAACGACTTTTCCAGGAAAGGAACTTTATCGTAAGCGACAGTATTACACACAGAAATAAAATCAAGTTAAAGTAAAAATTCGCAAAATAATATACTAACTAATTTAAATTCACTTACATTAAGAACTATTCAATATATATTATTTAAGACAAGTACGACCGGCATTAAATGCAGCTGGGTTGAATTTTACATTTAGTAGAGGAAGAACAATTTGGGCACCATCTGAGTGGGCAACAATGATTAGAAATGCTCGTACAAAACCAAATGGCTATGAATGGATTGTGCTAAATCACTTAGATTTTAAAGACTGGAAGTCTTTTTCTCAAGTATTTCTGCCCTAAAGGAAATATTACGCAAACGATGACCTAGCCTCGCAGAAACCTTATATAGGACAAGTGCTTGAATACCATCCGGACCAGGAGTTTTATTTACATTGAGTTCTGTAAGAACCCTGTTAACTGCAATTGTTCAAAAAAATAGCTGAGGCACACAAACTAGATACGTTATCTATCACAGGAAGTATTTTACTGCTTTCCGACAAAGATGATTTCCAGATATTTCAGCCAGAAGGTTAGCCTTGTCAGCCGGGTCAGTGAATACCGGGCCATCGTTAACAAGATTTGGAATAGAAGATGAAGAATTGTCCCTAACATTTGTACCAATGACCAAAATCTCTTACTTCTCTTGGGAGAAGATGCTGTTCGCGAAGTAGTTGCATTTTTATCTAAAAAAGCCCATTTCTGAACGGCTTTGCCAAGAAAACCCAATTTCCAGTTAAAGTGCTAATACAAATTGTTGAGCCCAACATGCCTTTTCGTAAATGTACATCATTCGCTTCGTGACTGGTTTAGAAGTGACCCGAAGATAGAAGAACAAAAACGAATGGTGAAATGGTGCAATTATACGAATTACCAAGATATGCTAGAATGTTAACAGTGTACTTGTCAGCTGGTGGGGCTACCAAAAGGAAGGTTAAGACTATAATGTTGTTGGCCTTTAACATGCGTTTAATGGAAACCATGGCCAACTCATCAAAGTGTCACATCCAAATTTACTACACTAAATTTCGGTGTCTCAATCTTGGGTAAAATCGTAAATACCACACCTTTGAAGTACGTCTTCGTAATGCTCGTCATTAAAATATCTTAAAAAAAACACGCTAAAATGGGCGGCCAAAGACACACGCCAACCACCTGGATTGATTTGTATGCGGGCATGGCTAAGGACTGAGTGACTGGAAAATGTACGGCTGGTTGCACCGATGCCTGGTTGTTGTCGTACTCACACACACACTCATACATTTCGAATCTTTTATTTACTCTCTGGCTCGCAAACGAAAAAATGCGCATTTAGCGAAATGCAAAAGTGCAAATACATACTTCCGTTTCCGTTGCATCACTTCACTACACTGTGTGTGTGTTTTTTATTTTTTTGCAAACACATTTACATTTTTTAAGTTTCGGAAAATGTCAAACTATTTTTTTTAAAGGGACAAGAAGGACGCGCCCACTTTTCAGTTTGGTTGAAGGGGAAAATGTTGGAAACAGCCAAAGTACAACATCATTGATAGATGACGTACAGGATGAGTTTGAGATGTCACAAGGACAGTCGCACACACACACACACACATAGACAGAGAAATATGCATGCATGCATATATGCTCGTATGCATAACAACAGTTCGTTGGTAAATACTGCATGTGTGTGTGTGTTGGTGTCTGTGTATATTATTTTGGGCATATGCCAAAAACATTGCCCCTTCCAGACACACACACACACACACAGTGGAGATTCAATACGACTGAATGAAAAGAAGACGATTGAATGGGCACTAAAGGCAAGTAATTCATCCTGATGATGTTGATGGCAGCCAGAATTTGATTGTGCCACTCCACACACACACAGACCCACAAGCACATCCACACTCGTACATAGTCCACAGCCACCGCAACCATTGCCGACAACTACTACTGTCATTGCACAGTGGTTACAGAATTTCTCCTTGGAGGCGAATCTCATGGTCAGAGATATAAACAATTCTTTGCAAATATTGCCAATCTTGCAGCTTTTAAAAAGAAGGACTCATTCAACATCTCGAGGCGAGATAATATTCATGTCACTGATTTAATTTAAAAAACAATTTTTAGAAGCCAAACTCGTTCCTGGCAACTCACAATCTCCAGACTGCTAATGTGACCATCCAAAGACAATCTAGAGAATATAAACTAGTCGCTGGCAACTAACAATCTCCAGACTCCCATTGAGACCATCCCATGACAATCTAGAGAAGCAAAACTCGTTCCAGGTAACTCACAATCTCCAGACTGCTAATGTGACCATCCCATGACAATCTAGGGAAGTAAAACTCGTCGCTGGCAACTCACAATCTCCAAACTCCCATTGTGACCATCCAAAGACAATCTAGAGAAGCTAAACTCGTCGCTGGCAACTCACAATCTCCAGATTCCCATTGTGACCATCCAAAGACAATTTATAAAAGCTAAACTCGTTCCTGGCAACTCACAATCTCCAGACTGCTAATGTGACCATCCAAAGACAATCTAGAGAAGCTAAACTCGTCGCTGGCAACTCACAATCTCCAGATTCCCATTGTGACCATCCAAAGACAATCTAGAGAAGATAAACTCGTCGCTGGCAACTCACAATCTCCAGACTCTCATTGAGACCATCCCATGACAATCTAGAGAAGATAAACTAGTCGCTGGCAACTCACAATCTCCAAACTCCCATTGTGACCATCCAAAGACAATCTAGAGAAGCTAAACTCGTCGCTGGCAACTCACAATCTCCAGATTCCCATTGTGACCATCCAAAGACAATTTATAAAAGCTAAACTCGTTCCTGGCAACTCACAATCTCCAGACTGCTAATGTGACCATCCAAAGACAATCTAGAGAAGCTAAACTCGTCGCTGGCAACTCACAATCTCCAAACTCCCATTGTGACCATCCAAAAACAATCTAGAGAAGATAAACTAGTCGCTGGCAACTAACAATCTCCAGACTCCCATTGAGACCATCCCATGACAATCTAGAGAAGATAAACTAGTCGCTGGCAACTCACAATCTCCAAACTCCCATTGTGACCATCCAAAGACAATCTAGAGAAGATAAACTAGTCGCTGGCAACTAACAATCTCCAGACTCCCATTGAGACCATCCCATGACAATCTAGAGAAGATAAACTAGTCGCTGGCAACTCACAATCTCCAAACTCCCATTGTGACCATCCAAAGACAATCTAGAGAAGCTAAACTCGTTCCTGGCAACTCACAATCTCCAGACTCCCAATGTGACTATCCAAAGACAATTTAAAGAAGCTAAACTCGTTCCTGGCAACTCACAATCTCCAGACTCCCAGTGTGACCATCAAAAGACAATCTACAGAAGCTAAACTCGTTCCTGGAAACTCACAATCTCCAGACTCCCAGTGTGACCATCCAAAGACAATTTTAGGGGCAGAATCACGAGCATATGTCAGGGTCGAGTTTTTCCAATTCAAAGCATTTTCTATAAACGTCTACAAAAGAATTGTGTATGAATGAATTATGGACATCTAGAGTTTGCAGATTTTATACCTCTAGATTGTATGTGTGTCGACCATCAGGCAGCATTGTCAATCTTCTCTTGATCTCGAAGGGGATTCGACAACTTTCATGACAAGGCAGTGGCGAGGACTAGCTCACATTGGAATGCAAGACCCACATTGCTACAGACTGGATACCCATATTTTGCACAGGAAAGGAACAGTCTACCGTGTTGTAAGACCACATTCCTGTCTAAGAAAATTACGCTCTTGTTCTGCTTTTAGAAGGTCATCGCAAATGTCACCATTACCCGGCAACGAGCAGCTTCATTTTGGAGCTAGTCTGCCATATGATCGATATAATTTCACCCCTGACAAGATGTCGGTTTCGGGATGAAAAATCGAACTCATGGAGGTTCAGATTGATCTGCCACTCTAAACGAATTTCCATTTGTCCCAAAAAATGAGTTTCTTGGTCGTCAAGCGTTTAGGAGCAACCGCCTGCTCCTGTCGATCATGAATCGGCGATCAGTATTGGTTGGAGGATCGGAATAATACACTGAATTCGCAATCATTCATTTCACATGTGGCCTCTCAACATCATGTTTTTCGATTCGTTTGAAAACACGGTGCATTGCAGCTTTTGGTTTTCGGTTGTTATTGCTGCTGTTGCTGTTGCATGTACCAGAGTCGGTAGCATCATGAAGTGATGTTATATCACAGGATGTTATTGTGGGCTTAAGGCAAGAAATTTGCAGTCATTTTTTGTGTGATGTCAATAATGTTCGTTTTTTTTTTTTTTTGTTTGTTCTCTGTTGTAATTTTTTGGTTTTGCCTCAACCAAGAGAACGAACAGAGGACACACAGCACACAGCAAACACACACAAATGTGAAGAGAAGAGGGATAAAGGAACCCGAAAAAGAAAGAACAAACTATACTGCATTATTATCGACTCCAAATTGATATGAAAGTCTACATATGACATGAATTACATGATTAAAAGATGTAGGAGTTTTTCCATATTACCATTTTTGCTGTCTACTCCCTTTTCCTCCTGTTACACACACACAAACATACACAGAGTTGCACAAATACTCACACTTCCATGCAAATGACTTGAAGCGTATTGCCAGCATTATCATTTTTCATATGATCAAAGTGGTATTTTGTTAAATCTTAACACTTTCCTATTAATTTAAGGCGCTGCTATTGAATGTTAAGGAAATTAGTAGGAAAGCTGGGCTTTATCAGTGTAATTGTAAATAGTTTCGTCCAAGACTGCAACGTTTGAAAGTAGACACACTTCGATGGGAGTTGGAGAACACCACGCGTGATGTGTCGTAGTCGAAAATGTTTAGTTTGCCTTAACATTTCATCATGACTAGAGTAGAGTTTTGTGGAAATATTGTCTTTGGAAAGTTGAATTATTTTCAGCTAAGGCTCCGAAAAAAACAGAATATGTTCCGACTTGCAGCCAGCCAGCCATCAGACGACAGTTTCCACCTCATTAATGCAGGAGAGTAATTTCCATGTCATTTACAATGTCACTAGAAAAGTATCAGAGCCGGCTTTACATAGAACATCCAACTCAGTTAGTAAACAAATTATGCACAGCTTGCTGATTGGACAGAAATTCCCCGTCTGACCCCTTCATGGTATGTTAAGGGAAATAAATCTCAAGGTGGAGGAGACTCAATCTGTCTTTATAGTCTCCTCAGTGTGGTTTCTTCTTGAGTATTCTAGGCTTCGAGACTCCGTGTTCCAAAATTTCTTCGTCGCCTGGAACCTTTGATGTGCACAGGCTATGAGTGTCATGTCTCAGGTTTCTATACCTCTCAGCACAGAGTCAACTATATTTATTTGGTGCCACGCAGCCAACGGAAAGAAGGTTTTTTGTGTGAGAAATTGAATAGCTTTGCGCCCTTAAAAGTTCTCCGTAGCGTTACTCGAGAGATGAGTCTTGTAGTAGTTTATCCATCAAGAGTTCAATTCAGTTTAATTATGTTGTATCAAATAATAAAAAATATAAAAGTCGGTTGATACGACTGCTTTTTTACTAAACTGTATTAACACAGGATCTTCTGAAAGCCTTCATATTAAAGGAATATGAATAAATGTTGACAAATTAGAAAAACAAAGATGTCCGGGTTTGTGTTGCCAAATATTTGGAAACAAACATTTTTTTTGCAAAAATTATTCATTCAACTGTGCTCTTGTATTGTATTTTGAAACAAAAGAAACAAATCAAATTTAATATTTTAAAACTTATTAAGAATTGTCCATTAAGACATAATTATAATGAAAATCATAAATCAGTTTGATGTGGATAATTATTAAAAACCAGCGTGTGTCGCGTGGAAGACACGCCTGTTGCAGCTCTTGTCTTTCGTCGCGTCTCACAGGTATGCCCAATGGTAGGCCTTCCTTAATTTTTGAGCATTAATGACTTTCTGTTGAATTGCCCTTTGGAGCAAAACTTTCAATGGCACATTTCGCACGTACGCCATTTAATTAACCAACCACTAACGACATTGTGACCCATTCTTAATGTCGGTTAATGGGCACCCGCAACTGATCAACATATTTTATCTGTAGAATGTACTCAAAACTATATGAATACACACATACACATACACAGACACATGTAAACATACACACACACACACACATTACGAAACAGAACCATTTGTGTAGCACGAAAGGATAAACGCAGGGTTGGGCGGAAGATTGGTGTGGGCTGCCGTCCGTTTAATGAACTTTATTATCACGTTATCATTATTTCTTGAACTCATTACTGCTGTGGCATCTTCGCATGTACATTTTCCGTTTATTCTTTTTCAGAGCCTTTAAGCCTTTTTTTGTTACATAAGTGCATACATACAAACATGTGCTTGTGATAATTAAAAATGTAAATCTTCTTAATATTATTCGAGTCTTTCAGTCTTTAACGATGTCATTAATTAAGCCCTTGAAATGATTTCGCCATTGTCGGAAATATCACACCTACAATTCATGCTGCCAATTGGTAAGCAATTGAACTCGAAGAAAGTGATGATGGAAATTAAAAAAATTCTGAATAAGTCGACATATCAGAAGGTTTAAAATGAAGGGTTATTGCTGTAACGGTTTTGGTGAAAGCCAGAATGGTGAATCTTTTAGAGGCCAAGTCATGGTGCATTCTGAGCCACAGACGAAGTGCCTGCAGGGCCACAACTGTGGTTCTTTCAAAAACACAATTGGTGTTTATTTCAGAGCTACAATCGGAGCCACGGTTGTAGGTATTTCACAGCCACAATGGTGGTTCTTTGAGTTCCACAATCGTGGTTCTTCAGGAGACACAATCGTGGATCTTCAGGAGATACAATCGTGGATCTTCAGGAGACACAATCGTGGATTTTCAGGAGACACAATCGTGGATTTTCAGGAGACACAATCGTGGATATTCATGAGACACAATCGTGGATCTTCAGGAGACACAATCGTGGATCTTCAGGAGACACAATCGTGGATCTTCAGGAGACACAATCGTGGATCTTCAGGAGAGACAATCGTGGATCTTCAGGAGACACAATCGTGGATCTTCAGGAGAGACAATCGTGGTTCTTCAGGAGACACAATAGTGGATCTTCAGGAGAGACAATCGTGGATCTTCAGGAGACACAATCGTGGATCTTCAGGAGACACAATCGTGGATCTTCAGGAGACACAATCGTGGATCTTCAGGAGACACAATCGTGGATCTTCAGGAGAGACAATCGTGGATCTTCAGGAGACACAATCGTGGATCTTCAGGAGACACAATCGTGGATATTCAGGAGACACAATCGTGGATCTTCAGGAGACACAATCGTGGATCTTCAGGAGACACAATCGTGGATCTTCAGGAGACACAATCGTGGATCTTCAGGAGAGACAATCGTGGATCTTCAGGAGACACAATCGTGGATCTTCAGGAGAGACAATCGTGGTTCTTCAGGAGACACAATAGTGGATCTTCAGGAGAGACAATCGTGGATCTTCAGGAGACACAATCGTGGATCTTCAGGAGACACAATCGTGGATCTTCAGGAGAGACAATCGTGGATCTTCAGGAGACACAATAGTGGATCTTCAGGAGAGACAATCGTGGATCTTCAGGAGACACAATCGTGGATCTTCAGGAGACACAATCGTGGATCTTCAGGAGACACAATAGTGGATCTTCAGGAGACACAATCGTGGATCTTCAGGAGACACAATCGTGGATCTTCAGGAGACACAATCGTGGATCTTCAGGAGACACAATCGTGGTTCTTCAGGAGACACAATAGTGGTTCTTCAGGAGACACAATCGTGGTTCTTCAGGAGACACAATCGTGGTTCTTCAGGAGACACAATCGTGGTTCTTCAGGAGACACAATAGTGGATCTTCAGGAGACACAATCGTGGATCTTCAGGAGACACAATCGTGGTTCTTCAGGAGACACAATAGTGGATCTTCAGGAGACACAATCGTGGATCTTCAGGAGACACAATCGTGGATCTTCAGGAGACACAATCGTGGATCTTCAGGAGACACAATCGTGGATCTTCAGGAGACACAATCGTGGATCTTCAGGAGACACAATCGTGGTTCTTCAGGAGACACAATAGTGGTTCTTCAGGAGACACAATCGTGGATCTTCAGGAGACACAATCGTGGATCTTCAGGAGACACAATCGTGGATCTTCAGGAGACACAATCGTGGATCTTCAGGAGACACAATCGAAGCCGCGGTATTGGTTCTTTCAGAGCCACAATCGTAGTTATTTCAGAGACACGACCGTGGTTATTTCAGAGACACAATCGTGGAACTCCGTGATCCTAAAATCTGTGCTATAAAAAGAGCATAAGTGAATGTTTTAAAAGAACGTGATAAGAGGCCTACTCTAACCCGTGGTTCCTACGGTTGAATAATAATGCCACTCATAAAGAAATCAGCACAAATAATATAATAATATAAAAAAATAATAGTGGATTTTTTCACAAAGACACAAGAACGATAGGTAGGCGAACCTCTAAGGCGTCCTAAGGAAGTCCCAGGACAACACTAAACGAGAGGACTATTGTAGGATACAAGTCCAACTCAACGGAAGTTGGGGCCAACGGGTGTTGGGACCATCAGAAGCTTAATTCTGGACGCAAAACGGAAGCGGTTCTTATAAGTGGACCAATAAAGAAAAATATAACTCAAACCAAATACTGGTTGAATTTGATGTTGGCAAAAATCACCAGTATTCGGTATTAGATGCGATTACTATAGATATTCAGAAAGAATCAAAAGTAATCTCTGAAATTAGTCGGATTATTTTCTGATTACTTTTGATTCTTTTTAATTATTTATGGCAATCGCAAGTAATCGTGATTACTTTTGGATTATTTGTAATTGTAAATAATTATATGTCTTGAAAAACTGAATATTATCGTAATTGAATCATTACTGCAATTCAATTAATAATTACTACGAATAGTAATCATTACTTAACAGCTATGATTTAGATGCCTGTGGCTGCGAAGAGTTGAGGACGAGACCGGAGAGCCGCAACAGTAGAAGTCTCAACGTGGTAAATATAGGTGGCTCTATGCTGAGCGACGAAAAAACCTGGGACACAGTTATGACTCTCCTAGCCGATGTACACCAAAAGTAGCTGGCGGCGAAGAAATCCCGGAAGACCTAATTTTTGAGACTAAAGAAGAAACCATACTAAGGAGACCATAAAGAAAGGGTGAGTCATAACAGTGTGTCAGGTAATGATGGTGCAATGTGGTGAATTTTTTTTTATCAATAGCCTCCGTATTCACAAAAAATTTAAGACAGTATGAAAACAAAATTTCACAACTTTCATTTAACAACGCCAGTTGTAAAGCCGTTTTGAATTTTTATGAATACGGGTATAATAATTACACTCTGCGACAAATGGTAAGGGTCAGTGATCGGTTTGGAATGAAACCACCGGGGAAAGTTATATTGGTAAAAAAAAGTCATACGTGTTCCAGCGTTTCGCTGGGTCTCATCTAGGAATCGAGATATATCGATTTGAAGTTAGTAAGTATCGTATAGGGGAATTTGTCGCGTTTTAGGCTCTTTTGTTTGACATAACTCGAGAACCACTCGTCCGATTTAGCTGAAACAAATTTAGAAAAATTAAGAATTACAATTCCTCTAATCTGTTCTTAAACCGTTTTCCTACTTAAGCAACAGTTTCGCAATTATAAATAAATGTATGAAAAAAAAAAATTATTTTTGCCTAAAAATTAAAATTTTTTCTTCATGCGCTTATTTTTAACTTGGAAACTATTACTTGTAAAGGAAAATAATATATGAACAGATTAAGGGAATTGTAATTCTTGGTTTTTTAAAATTTATTTCAGCTAAATCGGACGAGTGGTTCTCAAGTTAGACCGGGTCTACCCCGAAATCTACCCAATGATTTAATTAACAAACGTCAGTATAGAAGTCAACATCTATTCTTGTGCCAGGAGTTATTCAGGCGTTACGATCGTGTCTTTTCCCTTTCCACTGCCCTTACCTCTCTTTCCCACAAACGAAGAATTGCTGCAATTAAAATTATGTAGCGTGAATCGGGACCCATAGTAGGCTATACAAATGTACAAAAGAACGCAGCTTACTTATTAGAGAGATGTGCCAGTTTCCATTAGTTTCCTTTGCTACAACGAATATTTTTGAAATTTAATTTAATTGTTGTGGAAAATGTACACATTTTTAATGGTCAGGTGTCGTATGACCACGACTTCTTTTGGATTTTTCCACGTTAAATGCGATCGAACTACTGCTTGCTATTCAATGGCCCCAATGTTGCCCACCAAAATCATGTACTCGTAGTTCCGTTTACCGTAGATTTTCCCCGCAAGACATTCAGCTGTCGCTGTCCCCTTTTCTAGCTATAAATATCCCCAAAACGTCCATAACTATCTGTCTCTGCCCCCCCCCCCCCCCACTCGCTATTTTTAGTAGCAAATATCCAAGAAACGTTCAAAACTATCTGCGTAAATTTAACTGTGTCTAATAGTTGCGTATACGACTTATTTACATACTTTTGCCAATTGCACTCATATTTATTACTACGGTTTTCGGTGTATTTATGGCGAACCGGAAACGGAAGTCGAACATAATAATGCATTCCAGCTAACAAACATGAATCGCAACGAAATGACCAAAATGTTTGCAAATGAAGCATTTGACACCGTAACTAATGGCTTCATTTTCCAGATCATTCAAATGGTCGTGCGGCCCGACCACCACTCGAAATGCCAAATGCGTTTGCGTTCAGGTGAGCGTCGCGTCGCGTCACGTCGCCAGTTGTCCGGGTAAATGTACTCCTCGCATGCACTTACAATAAATATTTACATCGAAGACTATCGCCTTGAATATGCCAAACGAATATCAAATGCCATATACCAATTCAGATTGTTTGCGCTGTTACCAACCGTTTAAGTTAATGTAACGACGTAAATTCGGTTGGATTTGTAGCTGGACATTTGTTGAAATTGACCCCCGAAAGGAGTGGTGCCGGAGGGAGAGGGGGGGGGGGGCAGCCAGCTGGTACTATGTGTGGTGTTCAACATGTTGTAGCTTTTCTTTTGCGAAATGTCTTTTGAAGTATTTTTCTTTTTAAATTAGGTGCAAAATGACCACACAAAATAAATTTTCAATTGCATGACAACAAATACAATTCCTTTAATGTTGTGTCCGCTTTTATCGTTATCCATTTTTGTTTGTTATTTCTGGCTGCCGCTGCTGCTGGGTCTGTTCCTTTTCGTTTTTTCCTTCATGTGTCGGTGTATCTTAAAGTTGTCGAAGTATTTTCCCTCAGCCAGGACACGTATGGGATACATGTGCATACGTTTCTTTGAGTTTTGACAACATCGGCCATATGAAGCATTGCACGTGAAGTCTCCAAGCTATGGATGAGGCAGTCACAAATCCAAATTATTCGTTGGTTATAGGGAAATAAAATATACTATCTGGCAGAATCACTACAACGAAGTTAATACGTATGACATAAATTCACTATGAGTTAAATCACACATATGCCGCAAAAAAGACGTAAGCTCCGTTCTTTTTCGATACTCGTTTTTTTTTAACGAAATTCGATAGAAAATGTTCCAATGGTCTTAATCACAAAATATTAAAAATGAAAACTTTATATTTACAAAGATATAGGAAATTCAATTGTATCGCAAGCGCCCCACTCCTTTCGTCTTTTCTTTTGGCGGTTATGGCTCGTTATGTTAGGATGAATGCATCGCATCTCTTTCGATTGGTACACACGGAAGTTGTAAGCCGGCTTATTTCGAAACCATTGTAATAATCGGAGAGAGTTAATGGGGAAATATAAAGGCTTATCCATTTTGCGTTTTCAAAAGTAAACGTAAATAAAACACATACATATAAAATATTTTTTTTTCATGATATTTCTTTTTTATTATAAAGTTTGAACGTTAACATTATGTGTGAAACACTACATCATTTAAATGACAACCACGCGAAGTTGTGAATTGATTTTTTTGAGGTAATTTTGGACCAGTTTTTGGCACATATTGGGCGGTATCTCTGGCATAACTTGACGAATGTTGGTTCTTAAGTGTTCACGAGTTAAAGTTTTATCTGCATAAAAAGGGTCTTTCGCGTAGGTCCACAAAATAAAGTCAAATGGTGTCAAATCGCCACGACGAGAAATTACGAGGCCAGGAAATGTCATATTCGCTCGAGTTGTGTGGCATGTGGCACCACCTTGTTGAAACCATATATTCTCCAAGTCGTATTCTTCAATAGCATGCAAAAAAAAGTCGGTTATCATACGACCATAACTTCTTGTGACTTCTTGTGAATGTAATGGCCTCTCTTCAATTACTTGAAGGTTCTCTGTTCCCCAAATACGAAATTTTTTTTTCATATTTTTTTTTTCATAATCTCCTCTTAAAGCACGATATGTGGCTGTGCCAGAATCACCATTTTTCTAGTAGGTTTTAATAATTTTTACGCGTTGTGTGATAGTTAAGCGATCCATTTTCGTCAATGTCAGACTTCCAACTGACTTAGTTTGACAGATGTCGAATTCCAGCCCAATACTTTTGAAACAACGAAATGGATAACCCTTTACAACATTTTTTTTATAAAATTCGGTATTTTGAGGTTACTATTATGGAATATGAGACTTGTGTGTTTTTACTGAGGGTGAGGGTATAAATGAGTCGGTTTACCCGACTGCAACTTTGTCACTGGTTTCAATGTCATTTCCCAATTTCCTGCTGCCCTAGAACATTATTTTCTGAGTATTTGGTGTATATTACAGTCCAGAATGATACCCAGACATGCAGTTTTCAACCAATTTTCCTGTTAATTGGATTGACTTCTAAGCTGTGTCCCTTTGACCGCTGTGATACGAATGTCAATTGCCGTCCTTGAAGGGGTGCATCGTAGACATGTAGCCAAACCTTCTAATGTCATTCTTTGTGAAATCCACTTAGCCATTAAGTTACAAAACACCTCCACCCAGTGACCACTTGCCTTACTGATCCATTGTTGAAATCCATCAGGATTATGTTTGTTACACGTCTCTGGGCAATGTGACCACTTTAGGATGGTTAGGATGGATGGTACATCCTAAGGTGCACCTCTACACGGAGACCCGAAGGTTCCATGGTGAATGATCACTTTACCTTTCTTACATCAGAAAAAGGTCTTAGTTTGTGTTTTTTTTTTTCAAATCTAGCAACCAAATCAGACTGTTTCAATTGGCGTACCTAGTTTAAATTTCAAATATTGAAGATAAACACCGTTATGCCGGCTAAATTTCTGTATAGACTAAACCGATTTTCTTCAAATTTGGTGAAAATCTCACCATACTTACGGAAGTGGGCGCGTTAGTTTCTCAAATTTATAGCCGAGTACCGGCTACAAGTATTGAACTACTTTGCATGTAACATATGTAGGCTTTCAAAGTGAAACTTTTGTAGTGGAATGACCCCCAAAAATTTCCGATTTGTAGAGCTATACTAAACAGTTTACATATGTATGTGTGTGTGTGTGTGTGAGAAAGGACTCTCTGCTGGCGAAGTCCTTATGTTTCAAATAAAGAAAATCGACAAGTTCTTTGTGAAGGGAATACATGTGTTTGAGTCTTGCTGTTTGCCGGCTAGAGTTAGAGTTTTTATTTCAGCTAAAGTTCCTGTTTTTGGACATTTGAACTAAATGTAGTTAGAGGTACTTGCTCCTCGTGGTGTTTTTTTTTTTTTGTTTTTTTTTTGTGTTTTCGGCTCATTTCAAGTTTATTTTATTTAATGTTGTTGTCGCTGATGTTGTTTTGCGTTTATTTATTTTATTTACTTTTTCGTTGTTGTCGTCGACGTCGTCGTTGTCGTGGTTGTGGTTGTTAGACCCAAAAACGACACACTTAAGTTTCACAACATGCGACATAAGGATACAACGGACACACTCTCACAAACGCATACAGTTAGCAGGAAAAAAAAGGATATGAAACACACACACACACACCCATACATAGACACTAACACACATGAGGAGAGCACGAGGTTGAGAGGCAGAGGAAGGGAGAGCAAAAAAATTATATCTGCAATCAGCGGCAATAAAATTCTTTTATTTCAACCAAATGAAAACTTTCATGCAATGAATACAAACATTATAAATGTTAACGTAAAACAACAACACCTACAACAAAAAACAGCCCAGACAACAACCACACCAGCGTCAGTATCCAAAATAAAAAGAGGAAACATCCAAACTTTTACGACAACAAATTGTTGTATGCAACACCACTGGCAACATTTCGTACCGAAGGAGACAATTTGTTTAACTTTCGTAAAAGCGAAAAACTTCAATGTTGCGTTTACGCCACACAACTACAAAAACAACAAAATGACAAATTGAACTGAATTTCAATTTCAGACATAAAACAATTGTATTGATATGAACTTTAGGCTCAAATGTTTTCAATTTTACCGATGTTATCACTTTTGAAATTAAACCAAAAACAAAAAAGTAAAGTTTATTGACGAAGAAAACAGGAAAAAGGTGGTTTCATTTAAAAGACTGAAAACAAAAAGTGCTGCACGGAAATCGGCCGGTTAAATTAGAATATGACAGATCAACAAGCAAACATGTAAGATTTCTCTATAAACAAAAAATCAGGAAGGCAGCCCTATCCAAAATGTCCCAAAAAAATCTCATACAAAAATTCATAATAAAAAATTCCCCAAAAAAAATGGGGGTTTTCATCATTTTTAGGTAACATTTCATGGACAATAAAGAATTTCCTAATTTTTTATTTTTGGGATATTTTCATAACAGAAATCAATCACGTAGATGCCCGATTTTTTTATAATGTGGTTTTTTTTTGGTATTTTTCATAATATTTGGGGGATTTTGCATTGGGTAATTTTTCAAAAATTGTTTAGGGGATTTTTTCGGCAAAATTTAATATTGGGCTTTAAGGGTAGATTTTTAATTTATTTTGGGGATTTCTTCATTTAGGTCATTCTTAATATTTTTGAGGGCATTTTCCATAGAGCCGCCTCACACCGACTGATGGTGTGAGATATTCGTAGGACTGGCATGCTAGTATAGAACACTGAAGATCTACGAGCCCCGACCACTATTAATTCGTACGGCAAGCATTTTTACCCGTATGCAATGTTTAACAGGTGATATTTTCAATACTAATGTAGTCAGCGCATGCAAACCTATTTTTATATTTATTACTAGGCGCCCCGGTAGTCGAGTTGGTAGCGTGCTTGTCTATCAGCGTGGGGGTTGTGGGTTCGATTCCCACCAGAGGCTTTGGTCTGTCGCTGCAAAAATTTAGCCAAATGGTCTGTGTCACCCGGTTTACCCTTGGACCCAAAATTAGAATATAAATTTACTTTGTATTGTAATTAATAAATAAATAAATAAATAAATATTTATTACTTTGAATGCTTCGCAAAACTATTAAAAAAATGTGACCAGTATTAATTCGTACGGTGGGTTAAATAGTTGCTATTTTATAAAAACTTTAATTTATCTTTAAATATTAATATTGGGTAACATCGCCTTTTGCCTCTACAACACATTTACATCGCTTTGGCATAGATTCATATAAATTCTGGCACTGTTCTGATAATAACTTTTCTACAGACTTTGTCACAACCAAACAAAATGCCCTTGAAAGCCACCAAAGCTTTATCAATCGATTATCAACTTCCGCTAAAATAATAGAAGCAAAATTACTAATTTTATTAATGTTTATTGAAGGTATGAAAATACACTCCAAACACAGGTAAACAAAAATTATGCAAATTAAAAATGCTCCTTTAAAACGAAAATTGACAAAAAATGTATTCATTTATTTTGGTCCTGGAAAAAATGAAAAATAAAAGCAGAATTAACAAAGACAAATCGCCCAAAAATAATTGTCATTAATGTTTATTGAAAGTATGTAAAAACACCCCAAAACCAGGAAATGCAGTATGCAAGATACCCCAAAGAAAAATGGCCATAAAAATCGAATTTTGACAAAAAAAAAAAAAATTTGGTCCGGAAAAAATTAACAAAAAACCCAAAATTAACTAAGAAAAATCGCCCAAAAAATTGTGTAAAATTGGGATCTATCTTCATTTTGGAGTTTGGGGTGTATTTTCCAAACAGATATCGCAATCTGTAGGTAAAAATACAAAAAAGCTCTGATTAAAATAATTGGAGCTTTTTTTCGCACTGACATTTGGGGTCATAACGAAAATCTACATTGGAAAGGGGCGAAATGTCGCTGGGAGGTGCTGAAGCTTCCATAACGGAAAAGATCGTGTGGGTAATCAAACTTTAAAAAAAAAAGATCAGTATACAGAACATGACAAACAAAAGTCGGCTCCAGAACCTTCCTTAAAATTAGGACTGGTCCCCTTCAGCAAATTACATAAAGACGACAAATATGAAGAAAAAAAATCGGAAAAACAGTGTTAGAATAAATCATAAAAAATATTACAAATGTACAAAGAAGTAAGTAAAGAAATTTATAATAAAGTGTTATCCATTTTGCTTTTTAAAAAGTAAACGTAAATAAAACAAATATAAAATATTTTTTTCATTATATTTCGCAAAGTGTTGCAAACATTGACTCTTTTGAGGTAATTTTTTTTAAATACATGAAAAAAATACTTCACTTTGAAGTTCCGTTACAATGTTGCTGATAGAATATTCGCCTAGCTAATAATATTTCCATATTTCAACAAACACAACAAATATCATTTATAATCATATTTTGTATCATAATAGTTCTGTCCAGCTAAATTATTTAAATAGAGCACTGTGCGTCGGCGTACGTTGCGCCCTTAAAAGAAAAAATATTGGCTATTAAACCATATTTTATTTTTAAAAAAAAATCATACCCCAAATAACAATCAACATCATATTGTTATCATTCAATGTCTGTCGCTTTTTGTCACAATAAATCTAGACACCCACCTTCTCACTATTGTACTCCAGTCTTCATTGCAGATTTGTCTCGGCTCAACGATATAATATCGCATTGCATTGGATTCCTTGCCATGCGATTTTCCATGTACAATTTATCACTTCCGTCTTCATTTATTCCGATTAATGGCTTGCATATGCCACGGAGATGTTTACGGAGTCCTGATAATTTATATGGAAAGTATTAAAAAAAAATATAAACATAAGTTTCGCAACATATGCAGGACATGCGGGAGTGTTGATCAAAATGACGTTGGAGTATTTAAAAAAAAATGAATTGGACGCAATTGAGCGGAGGGGATTTTAATGCAACTGTATACGGGCATATTTGAAGAGTGTTCGATTTCCAAATGAGTTGTTTTGACTTGTGCTGGATGCGAACTGAGCGGAGGACAACATCATTTAAATTTTCGACGTAGATACATTTCATTATTTAGATTATTTTCTTAAAATGCCTGTTCACTTGCTGTTGAATCAGTTTTTGCTATGGTGAAGTACATTTTTGCATCTGGTGAGCCCAAATATGGTCATGCAGTTAGTAGGTAAACTGTTGCTGGAAATTGGAAAATTATTGGTTAATTATTTCGTACCAGGCGGACAGAAGGACAGACAGACGGACATGAATCGAATTTGGTTTAAAATACACAAAATACTTTAACATAATAATAATAAAGGGTTATCCATTTTGCTTTTTAAAAGTAAACGTAAATAATAACATATTTTTTTCATGATATTTCTATTTTGTAATAAAGTTTGAACGTTGACATCATGTGTCATTTAAATGACCACCACGCGAAGTGTTGCAACCATTGATTCTTTTGAGGTAATTTTGGACCACTTTTTGGCACATATTGGGCGGTATCTCAGCCATAACTTGACGAATGTTGGTCCTTAAGTGCTCAAGAGTTAAAGGTTTATCTGCATAAACACGGATTTTCGCGTAACCCTACAACAAATAGTCTAATGGTGTCAAATCGCATGATCTTGGTGGCCAGTTGATGTCGCCACGACGAGAAATGACGCGGCCAGGAAATATCCCTTGCAATAAAGCCATATTCGCTCGAGTTGTGTGCATGTGGTACAGTCTTGTTGAAACCACATATTCTCCAAGTCGTATTCTTCAATAGCAGGCAAAAAAAAAAATCGGTTTTCATACGACCATAAGGCTCCGAATTCGTTTTCGAAGAAGTAAGGTCCAATCACACCTTCGGACCAAAGAGCGCACCAAACAGTGATTTCTTGTGGATGTAATGGCCTCTCTTCAATTACTTGAGGATTCTCAGAACGCCAAATACGAAAATTTTGTTTATTAACAAACAAACCCACCGAGTGAGAAATGTGCTTCAGAATCATAAACCATAATCTCCTCTTAAATCACGATATGTGGCTGTGCGCGAATCACAATTTTTCTAGTAGGTTTTAATAATTTTTACGCGTTGTGTGATAGTTAAGCGATCCATTTTCGTCAATGTATGACTTCCAACTGAAAAGAAAAAAAAATTGGTTTCACAACTTAGTTTGACAGATGTCAAATTCCAGCCCTATACTTTTGAAACCACGAAATGGATAAGACTATACATAAAACATTCATAATTTCTTCGAGAAATTATCATTTAAGATCTGTATGTTGCTCGGGACATTCTTCAGTAAGTCAAGCTTGGATATGCACGTTATTCTACAAAATTACGATATTACTGTAAATAGATTGAAATCAAAAAATTGAAAAAAACTGGAAACTGCGATTTTTTAACCATTGTCATGGGATATGTAGCTTTAGTAAACAACTCTGACAAAATAGTTTTTCGGCTACAAAATCGTTGCAGACTTTGAATCTGCTAAAAGGCTGCATTTTGTTGTCTTCACTTTTATGGCTAATGCTAATTGTTACATTGTTCAGATGGTCAGCTGGTCAGTGCTTTTCTTTCTGTTAGCTAGTCAATATAAGAAGCATTAGCTTTCTTTTGTTAATGCTTTTGGAGTGTGTTTTTTAGCTTCATTTATTTTGGCTATTCGTTTAGGGAGGGTTTTTTTTGGCTAAACAAAGTGTATAAATTCGTGGCTTGTCTGAAATTGCGTTAGCCTTTTAAAACCTGCGTATAAATAATTGTCTCTTGGGAACCACAAATCTCCGCCATTGTACAAGGAAACTCGAGCATCAATATGTTGCATAAGTAGACGCATGTATCGAACCTTGAGAAAGGTTAATTGTACAGTTTACCTGCTGGAAAACGTCCTTAGAAAACGTTTTTCAATACTAGACAAAAACCCTTCCGCATTCCATATTGTAAGTTAGACATATGGCCTGTCTTCTCCTCTATTCATTGTCGTCCTTGTACTTTTTTCGCTGAGCTTACCTATGTATATTTTGCTAAGACAAATCCTTTGACATTTTCTGGAACAGGTTTTTGCCGGTAAAATGTGTTAAGTTTAACCAAAATTTGATTTATTTTGTTTACTATACTGTAAATTGAAGTGTCGGCACGAGTGTGTGTGAGAGAGAGAGAGCGAGAGAGAAAGAGACAGCGTTGCCCAGCAGACAAACCAACATCCTTGTGCCAGACCCTACTAAACATTGGTTTGTTTAGCAGACATGGGATTCATGCTTCTACAACACAACACTGCCAACACAAACGGGGAGACGGACGGGACAACGGGTGGAAATGTTCCTGCAAAGGATTACCAGAACCAAAAAAAAAATCTAAATTAAAATCTAGTTGACATACGATGCGGAGGAGACATTTTTTGGGACATGTGGTAAAGGAGGATGACCGACCGTCCGTCCGTATGTCCATAACCATATGCATCCGCCAGTGCAGATGTCCACTGTGTAAACTGTACCATATGTTGGAAACAAACTAAGAGCATTGTACTGTTTGGGTGAGCTGGTGCTTGAGGAGCACACATAATTCTTTGGAGTTTTATGGTTGACAAATTAAAGGTCAGTGGCATACGTGTCCGGGATGAAAGTGTTGGAAGAGCGGGGGCCAGCATACTGTTGTAGTGCATGCTAATACTCTGTACATGGCGAGCATGTTGAAGTGTAATAATTTGTAAGGAACATGACGTCTGCTCGTATATAAAACAAAGGATGCAGGCCATAGATGGCAGAATTACAAGTAATAGATTTTGTTTTCAAATGCGTTGGATATCCTAGCGAAATGAAATTTAAGAGCACAGGGACTCATATTCAAAAGAGCAGATGGGATAATGAAATCATCCGAAACTCATTTGTGGCAACGAATTCTGAAAAATCGATGAATCCTCCTGTCCATTGTATACTTCGATCCATGGTCTGGGAATATTTTTTGGCCATTTGTCATTTACCTGCTAAAGTTATCGCGATCCTGAAAACTTTAAATCCGCCGATTTAAAAAAATATTAATGATTTTGTCTGAGGCTTAGTTTTTTAATTTTCAGAATATATTTCTGTTCTGGGGAGGAATTCTCATTTTTGGACAGCCGTAGTAGAAACGATTATCGTGAGAGCAGCAACACCTTCCCCGGGTTATATGGTTTTACCGTAATATACTGCAGCAGTTGGCATCACACCAGTAAACAGACGGCTGGTCACAATCCCATCAAAGCTAAAGTATTTTCTTTTGGCTTTTATTTTGTGGTCGGCTGCGATATGGTAGGAAGTGTATACGAACCCGGACTCGCTTCCAGCTTATATAGTAACAACCATTTTTCAATGGCGATTTGAACCTCGATAATGCGGGCGACTTTACGAGTACGGGAGTAATGTCTAAGCTATGTAAAAACTTGGCTCTATACAAAATGGGCCAAATGAAAAATACCCAAAAAAAAAAACTGAAGAATTCCCCAAAAAAAAATCTATAGATTGGGAATTTCCCCCAAATTTTGTTTGGGGAATGTTTCATAAATTACCCTATTTTTTCATACCCTCACCCTACAGGTGGGAGGGTATATATCATTTGATACGGCTCAAAAGTGTAACACATAGAAATATCCACATTAGACCCCAGGTGTCTTTGATTCATGTCTTTCTGAATCGTTTGAGCCATGCCCGTCTGTGCGTCCGCCCGTATGTACGTCTGTCTGTCCTGCTGGTACGCACGATAACTTTCGAATGAGTTAAACAATCACTCAATTTGGCATGACCTTATATATTCCCAAAACTGCTTATGGGATTGCATGGCCAAACCCCTTCCGGCACCTCCCATACAAATCTGCTATTTCGCCCACTTTAGAACTCATGTAATAATATCAATATGACAAACGCGATCTTGCCCAAATTCTGTATTTAGTAAAACTATAGCTAGACAAAGTATCAGACAAAAACATGGAAGTCTAGCAACTCTCCTTCTGGAACCTCCCATACAAATTTACCATCTCGCCCCATTAGAAATCATGTAATATTATCAATATGACCAACGCGATATTGCTCAAATTCTGTATTTAATAAACCTATAGCTAGACAAAGTTTTGGACAAAAACATGGAAGTCTGGTAACTCTCCTTCTGGTACCTCCCATACAAATGTACCATCCCGCCTACCTTAGAAATCGTGTAATATTATCAATATGACAAACGCGATCTTGCCCAAATTCTGTATTTAGTAAGCCTATAGCTAGACAACGTTTTGGACAAAAACATGGAAGTCTGGCAACTTCCCTTCTGGTACCTCCCATACAAATGTACCATCCCGCCCCTTATAAACCGTGTAATATTATCATTATTACCAACGCGATCTTGCCCAAATGTTGCATTTAATAATCCTATAGCTAGACAAAGTTTTGGACATAAACTTGGAAGTCTGGCAACTCCCCTTGTGGTTTTCTATAACATTCGGAATTTTGAGTCGGCTGCAACTTTTTCACTGGTTTTTTATTTTTGGCGATATTTTCATAACAGACGTCATCAATGTATCGCGCGCAATTACTTTTTTATAATGTGTTTTTTTTGCGGTATTTTTCATAATATTTGTGGTATTTTACATTGGATAATTTTTCATAAACTGTTTGGGGGATTTTTCAGAATTTTTGGGGAAATTTTCATTTGGGGGGATTTTTCATTTATTTTGGGGAATTCTTCATTTAAAACATTCTTTATTTTTATTGGGAGCATTTTTCACAGAGACTAGAAACATCCCCAAAAACAAGCGGTCCGGTCAGTAAGTACAAACAAAATTAGATCGCACACAGCTCACTTATTCGTTAGAAACTCCATCCTTCATGGATGATACCATCGGTTGCCCAGTAAGGAATATTATTGTAAGAAGCACCAGTTCTCAGTATACAGCAATCCGTATATAAGCTATTATCGCTTGCATAAATGTAAAGAATACGCCATACTAGCGATATTATCAACACAAACTAGGCAGAATTCTGTAACAAAAAATGTCATTAAAATCTGAAAAAATATTTACGTGAAAAAGTATTACATATACAATTATAAATAAACTGTATTTGAACTGTATTCGTCCGTATTTTTCGAAACAATTTTGTTGTTTTTTTCTTCTTCTTCTGAAGTTCACAATAAATTAAATCTTTGTTCAATTGGTCCCAATTAATATGGGCATTTTGTTATATTTTATGCTTAAGACACAAATTTAAGTCGTTGTACGGACGAAAGATGTAAAGCGAACTCACTCACTTGAGTACTTGTAAGATACTGATTTTTATTTCATAATATTTTCTTAATCTACCATACATTTTCTTAAACTAAACTAATCCTAAAGAAGGAACGAGAACGCGATAGACGCATGCGTGGGGTTGTTTTTGTCAACCCACACACGCGTAACATCTTGTGGAAAATTCCACTCGTTATCATGCTCGTCCCTTATTCTAAAAATAACCCGCCGCTCCATACCACACACGCATGTTTTACTGCTTGCTTATCTTAAAAAAACCCAAGCTACAAAATACACACATGTATTGAATGTATCCAAATTACAATTGTTTACATTATTTGAATACATACAAACTACTGTACAGTTATACACATTGTTTTGAATACATTCAATTACCGAATCCAACACAATTTTATACCTTCAGAAGAAAAGGAAAAAACACCATGTGAGGATTTACAGAAATCTGAACAGTCGTAATTTATATATCCAAAATCCCCCAAATATTATGAAAAATATCCCAAAAAAACAACAGAGTTTTTTGGGTGGTCTTAGCACCGGGTGAAATACAGTGCGTCTACCAACGTCTCCTTATGCAGCACGGCTGTACATGGGTACCAATTCGAAAAACCATGTATTTGGCGTGGGATCCCCCTTGGTTATGGGCGGAGCCTATCTAACACTCCTGCCTTTCTATGGTCACGGCACCCAATTGAAAAATGCAACTCCACATCGAGCTTAAGCTTTCCCCGCGATTTGGGTTTAAATCACAGTCACCACAATGCTGCAGAGGGACAATATAGTTCGATATCCTACTTTGGAGTCCCTGGCCATATATGGTGTTGTTTCCATTTTTGGCCGGATGAAGGTGCTGTAAATATTTAGGATTGGGTTCAGAGTCTGATCCAACAGGTCTTCAATTAATAAGAAATAGACGGTTATGAATCTAGAGAAGTTATTCGTATTTTTATGCCTTAAAAAAATTAAATTTTTTTCATACTAAAAATTTTCTCTTTTTTAACATTTTTGAAATTTGAAAAAATGGAATTTCATTCTTCGTATTTGTCGAACAGTATCTCATACAGTTCAGGCTCGCCAGGCCTTTAAAATGCCCTGAGGGGTTAAGGTTTCAGACACTTCAGTGCTATGACAGACTAGGCGAAGATAAAAATATGGTAAATATTTGTAATATCGATGACAACTTGCCCTCAGTTGAGGTGGAAGAATGACTTCTACTTTCGCTTAAAATGCACACATATTTGATTGACAACAAAAAAAACTCAATTCTTCCATCCGCACTTCAAAGTCTGAATGGAAATTATACGACAACATCAATTTAATTTTCAATTTTATAATAAAGACATTTCTATGCAATTTGCAATCGTAATTACGAAACAAAGATGGCACAAGAAACGAAATAGTTTTTGTTCTTGTTGCTGTTGAATATGTTGCACTGTTTTTTTTTTTTTTGGTTTCGGTCTGAAAACAAATACAAAAGATTGTGTGCAAACTCATTATTTGACCGAAAATTGCAAACCAAAATTCAACAGCATGTCCTTTATTTGAACTTGCTGGTGCTGACGCTATTGTTCCCGCTGTTGTTGTTCCAATGCAATTCTATTCTTGTTGGAACTGCTGTCGCTTAGTATAGTTCAGTTCAGTTTAGTTTAGTTCTCCTCCCACAATTTGAATGCCCTTCGCTGTACGATGCGGGTTGTACGAGTTTCTTAAACCGTTTGTAACTGAACTTGAAATTCGGACGGTAATTTTATATAACCAACAAATGTAAAGCATAACTTAAGGCTGGTAATGAGGAATATATGGATACCTATGAAATCACAACATTTTGCGGTGAACATTTGTGTATTCGTAGCGCTCCCAAGTGTTCGCATTGATCAACGAATGGGGCGGCACTTTTACTTGTTTTAATATTGTATTGTTTTAACTTTTCCGCTAAATTGCCTCAATTGCCACAAATTACAAAAGAAAACAACACATGTACACATACAGTCGTACATAAAGATACGTGCATTGAAATATGGCCAGCAACGGATTTCACCGGGCCTGCTGGGCTACGTTCTAAAAAAGAGACCCAGTTTCATAAGCGCAAGTATTTACCGTCTTTCTGTCCGCGTCCAGTTGATCTACAAGCATATTTGTAGAATTCAAAATTAACTTTGACTACAGTGACGTTTTTGCTTGTCCAATTGGGTAAACTTTAAAGCACTGTAAATACACTCTAGGAAAAACATAAAATTTATTTATTTATTGTGGTCGATGGACTTTAAACAGTGCACTGTTTGAGGGCGATTCCCAATGGACTTCCTCATGGAATGTGTAGAGAACTACAGACTACTTCTCTGATTTTAAAGATATTCAGGGAGAAACAATGAATAATCTTTAAATAGTTAGTCCCTATAAGGACATAGGATCGGTTTACTTGAAGTCCAAATATCCTCGAATACCGGAATCTAGAAATGACAAAACTCAACGGCACATAACCAATACTGATGCAGTGTGCTTCAAGGCATAGCGTGTTATCCTTGACAAAGTGCACTTCTACTTCTACACTTCGCCTTAGGCGACAAGGCCTTCTAATTATTATATAAATATATTCGAGCAGCCAACATTTCATGCACCTGTTTCCGCTGCTGTTTGGCAAATCACATCGTTGCGCTTACACACAAATGGACGACACTTATATGTGAATATATAGAAAAGTTCGAGTACGAGCATCATCTATCTTTGGTGAACGACTAGGCGAGTGCAAAGAGTCATGTGTACTTACCAACATTCGAGAGGGTTGTATTAAGATATTATTAAAAAAAAAATACGTATTCTGGACATATTGTCGATAATTTGTAATTTGCAACTCTTGCGTGACTAACTGAATAACTGATTCATTACGGTCCTAACCAAATGGCTGAAGCTAGAATTATGAAATTTGGGGAGTATGTAGCCCTAGACATCCGCTAAGAATGGATTTTTGGAAATTCGAATTGAAAGGGGTTACAAATGGGGGGAAACGGGTAAAATGTGTCCCCAAAACCTTTCGAAATACGACAAAATACAAAATAATCAAATATTATGAGTTCTATTGAAAAATGGGTTACGACTACGATTGGCAACAACAGTTGGTAATGAGTGAAATATGGGACGAAAAAAGGGCCACGACGGGAGAAAAATGTTATGATTTCTGTTGAAAAATTGTTCATGATTACGATTGACAACAAGAGGTGGACATGAGTTCGAGATGGGACGAAAAAGTGGTAAAAAATAAAAAAAGGCGAAAAGGAAATTTGGCAAAAACATGTGGATAATAGTTTGAGAAGGAACGAAAAAGTGGCCAAAACGTACCATAACGGGATAAAAAAGGTACAAAAGGGGGGAAAAAAACAAAAATGTGTGTGAAAAAAATTATAATCGTCAGGAATGAGCCAAAAATTGGAAGTGATGGAAAAGGGGCCTAAAAGGTTCAAAACGGGCCTTTATGTGGAATTCTTGAAATGAGAACTGGAATTCTTGAAATGAGCACTGGAATTCTTGAAATGAGAACATATGATAATGATTTATTAAAATGAGTTAGAAATGGGATGAAAAAAGGGAAAACGGGATAAAAAAGGTACAAATGAAGAGAAAACAAAAATGAGTGAAAAAGTTTTTGTGGAAAAGAACGATTACAATTGTGTAAGAATTGAAAAAGTTGACAAAGTGTCCAAAACTGGTGAAATACCCGTTTTTAGATTAGTTCTCATTTAAAGAATACCAGTTAAGGGCCCGTTTGACCCTTTTAGTCCCCTTTTCCATCACTTTTGCTATTAGTATTACATATTTGTGTATATGCAATACCGTGTTTGGGAGAAACAGACAACGAGCTTATTAAATTCAACAAAGCACAACATTTGAGTGTGAATAAGTGTGTATTTGCAGCAGTTTTCGTAACCTTTTTTTTTCATCTACGCTCTTTCAAATATAGGCAATACCAAGAGAATGAGATGGATTGTTGTATATTTATCACCTACAAACAAGTTAATGTTTGTGGTATGGAAATATATATATATATGTTTGATGCGAACTTGTTTGCTGAAATTTGTTAAAATTACCATTCTTGAATATACACGGATTTCGTAGAATATTGAATCGGCACATTGTCAATTAAAATATAAATATTCGAATTTAAAATCAAATTTAAGATTTATTTTAAATGCATTTTATATTCATAAACAAATGTAAATGGGAGTGCATCCACTTGTGCGGAGCCAAAAAAAAAATGTTACAACTGTCCACTTCCAATATTCGAAACTGGGAATTACCTTTGTATGTGAAATCTGAACCGATAGTTTCTAATTTAAAAAGAGAAAATGACATCTGCACAATTTCACTGAGGAAGAGCAATGGTTCTCTTACACGTAAAACCAGCGGCATTCTGAAGTTCTCAATCGGATTTGAACTGCTGACCTTAATATTTCACCCGCATTCGACCCCGTCTAATGTCTCTACAGTATGTGTTGTACAAATACATACAGTGTTCAGATAAATTTTTATAACTTAATTTTTAGAAATGTTACTTGTTGTTGTCGTTGTTTCGGGCGTGTGATTCCGTTTTTGTTCTTCCTTTTTTTAATTCTATCGTGTTTTATGTGCGAATCGAGTTATTGTTGTTGTAGTTCACTTCTAGTTGTAGTCGCAGTTGGTGGCGTTTTTTTTTTATTTGGTTTTGGATTTTTGGTCCAACAGTTAACCTCTTTTTGTTGTTGTTGTTGTTGTCCCAACAGTTGGAATCGTTCGCGCTTTGACCACAAAACAAAGTGAAAAATATCAACATTCATGAACACATTCGTCGTTGTTTGCCCGTTTGTTTCTTTCTTTGGTTTTTGTTATTTTTCGGCCATTTTTTTGTTGTTTTTTCTTTGCCGGCGCGAGGACGAGAATGAAAAATAAAAATGTTCGGAAAAACATAAATAAATTAAATAAACACTGAAAAACTGTGCAAATTGCAATTCGTTAACAATGAATTGGAGAGAATGACAAAAAGCGTCGTTACACAGGACAACATAGCTCACACACACACACACACATCCTCACAGACAACGTTTTGAATGTACTGCAACTGTTGTCGCTTTATTTACGGAGGTTTTTCGGTCAACACTTTTTTGTTGTTTTTTTTTAATTGTAGTCTTATTTTAACACGTAAAATTGAAGGATTCGTCCATCTCAAGCAGGTCGGCATGTTAGAAAGGTGCTGCCGTAAAATACTTTCCACTCTCGCAATCGACACCAAAAATAGGGAGATAGACCCTGGCAACAAAAAAAATATTTAGTCACTTTACCATTCTGATCTACTATGGCCCACTGATATTTTTTAAATTTTTTTTTTTAAATATAATTTTGTAAAGCAAAAATTTTCATAACTCAAATGATCGATTTTGTAGAAATAAATTAAAAAAAAATTGACAAGTAAATTAGTTTTTGTCTTTGCCTCTAGTGACTTTTTATCTGAATAACAATTTCGGAGTTATAAACGAATTAAGGAACATTTTTTTTTTTGACTCAACTTTTTCTTAAAAAAAAACGTTTTCAGAAAATTTAAAAAAATGTACCACTAAATTAGTTTTTGTCTTTGCCTTTTTATCAGAGTTAAAAACAAATTAAGGAAAAAATTGTTCGGCTTAATCATTTTTTTTTTTTTTTTTTTTTTGAAAAAAAAAAGTTTTCAGGAAAATTTACAACAATTTAAATAAATTTAAAAAAATTACCACTAAATTAGTTTTTGTCTTTGCTTTTAGTGCCTTTTTATCTGAATAACAGTTTCAGAGTTATAAACAAATTAAGAAAACATTTTTTTAAGTAATTTATTATTTTTTTAAAAAAAAAATCTATATTCAGAAATTCTTTTAAGAGAAATATATGAAAATACAAAAACAATTTTCACACATTTTTCCTTAGCTGTTTTTTCCTTTTTCGTAAAGCTGTTATAAATTTGTATGACTACGGGGTCGAATGGCACACTGTGTCCGTTAATAGTTTATCGTAATGCCCCATAGCGTACAAATCAAATGAGGTATAGAATGTTTTATGGGAAATATCAGTAAAAGCGAAAATCTTCATTTTTCAACTATACAATTACAAGTAAGGCCAAAACTAATTTGTCACAGTTCGAACTACTGTTCAGATTGAGACCAAGGTAGCAAAACTTACGGAGTCTCTGATTAAGATCTTTGAACAATATACTGCGAGATAGAATCTGCAATACATCGGAAGTACCCTAGACGGTCATGGTGTGGAAGGCAGACAGCACGACTATTATTCCAGAAACTCGTGATCAAATTCAAGTAAGAAACCACCCACATTTTTTTCGTAAACTGAACATTTTTCTGATGGAACAAGTTGACCCAAATATGTATTTTTTTATTTATTTTTTTTAATTATAATATGAAGTGAATTTATATTCTAATTTTGGGTCCAAGGGTAAACCAAGGGTAACACCATTTGGCTAGAGTTTAGCAGCGACAGACCAAAGCCACTGGTGGAAGTCGAATGCACAACCCCCAGGCTACCAAGTCACCTGCTAGGGTCCATCGCCCTAGATAGATAGAATTACAGTTCTGAGCAAATCTTTATTTTTTATTCGGCACGTTTTTCAATATAAAAAAAACGATATCACACAATTATTTAAAATTGTAAAGTTCATAGCCAGCGATGCCATATGGCATAGAGAAAAGGATTTCGTAAAGTTGAAAATGTCAACGGATTCGAAATAAGGACTTATTTTTTTATGAAATATAAAACTTTTTTTAAAAAATATCTTGGTCATGAATGTGTTAACATCTTCATGTAGCCTTTCTAACGAACCAAAAACGCAATTTTTAATTTTGGAGTTTTTTGAAAATCCCTACGTTATCTCGAAAACTGAAAAAAAAATCAAAAACCAAAAACTTTGCCAAGCATACATTTTTCCGACTTACATCGTTAAATGCTAACATTCATAGTTTTAAAAATAATCGCATTCTAAATCTGTGAATATGTTAGCCTAGCACATGTTTTCCGTCATACATAGGAATGTGATAATTTTTACGGTTTTTTTGCACTCCCAAATTTTTGGCCGCAATTTTAATTCGGGCAACTTTCGCTATATTATCTCCAAAACAGACTTTGGAAAACGAAAGTTAAATACCCAAGTGTCATATTGGATCCTAGACCTACATTCAAGGCCCATATTTCATATGTCATGGAAAAAGTCAACAATTGAATTCGTCTTTTGCACCCACTTATCAGTAGAATCTCTTCTTTAAATAGCCAAAACAAAATGTTTATTTTTTTGTCCGTTTTTCGAGCTGCTCTTTTCTACGAATGTCCTTCTTGGAGCACTCTGGCTGATACTCATATTAAGAAACTTCAAGAGGCACAGAATAAAGTTCTGAAAGTGATTCTAAGGCTCCCGAGAACCTACTCAACTATTTGTCTCCACAAAGTTGCTGAAGTGAAATGAGTTTTTGATAGATTAACTAGACTTACGGACGATTTTCTAATGTGTAACTCAAGTCAGACTTTTTCGAAAGGTTTTTTGTGAATTTTCCTTCAATGAGTTTATATTAATTAAACCACATCACATATGGGTAATTCCACCAAAAGGTCTACCGTGATGAAAAAATTAAAAGTTATTAAAATCACATTAATGTAATATATTACTATACAAAAATATTCAAACTTTAATGAAATTAAAGAATTTCACGTGTATTTACTCAAAAATTTACGAAAAACAATTGCAAAGTGGAAAATTGTAGTTTTGGATCATTTTCAGATATTTAAATGCACATTTTTTTTAAAATTTCCTTCGCAAAGAGAGGCTTATTATAAATAATCTTTCTAAGAGCATAAGAAATCTTAAATTGAAGAGACGAATCAAAAGGAATGAAGAATAACGGTACTTTTTGGTCTAATTTGTCTATATGATAGTCATAGAAAAAATCTCACGTTCGACATGTCACGTTCGAACCAACCTAAAAATTAAATGTAAAAAAACTATCCATGATATTTCTATGAAATAAAGAGGATACGAAAGCTTTGTCATTTTTTAACATTTTATAATTTTCATCGATAACATATTCTGTTTGATTTCGCTGTTTCTCATGTTTTTAAAGATGTTCACGGAAACTACTTCTGTTTTTGTCGCGTTCGACCCGCTCCCTGTTTTGTCCTTATTTTGTTATCACTATTTCGCCTGAAAAAAACTAAACCACCGGTGATAGTACTACTATGGACCTGTACGAATATGTATAAGATGAATCTAAAATATATTTTATTCTGACCTTTTTTGCACTTTGAATGTGTACAACGGTCACGTTCGACACCGTGGAATTGCCGATATGTATATTAAAAATCGTTAAACTCTTTATTATTATAGATAATTTAAAAACGACATGGTTATATTAACAGAATAAAATTTAATTACAAATGCCAAGATTTGCGGCTTGGATAAAACAATATGTTTTTAATTCTTCTTCTTTGATATGTTTTTAATTCTTCTTCTTATTTTTTGTTGTCTTATTTGACTGGGCTGATTGGTCAGGTTCCTATTTATAAATTGAATTAAACTGATTTATTTCATATTTTCCCAACTTTTCGTTAGCGTTATTCCATCTTCTTCAGGGGTTATTTTTTGAAAATCCTCTCGACAAAATGAGTTTGTCGTCACTTTTATTCAATTTTACTTACAATTAGTTTTACATTTCATTGGGCATATTTCTTAATATATAATTTTTTGTTGGTAATTTCGAACAATTTGAAAAATTTAAAAAATTGGTGTTTCTGAAAAGTGTCAAATTAAAGAATCCTATCCCTATACCTTGCCGAAATCAATGCAAACACAATGCTTGAAACCTTTTTTAAGCATTTATAGTTTAGGAAAATTTCTATTTTTGCAAAGAAATAGAAATAATCAATGATCTCAAACTTTATTAATAGAAACAAAAATAAAACGTAACTGGCACTTTTTTGAAATTAGCGATTTTTCTAAAAACGACTGCAAAACCACACTTATTCGCACCCAAATGTTGTACTTTGTGGAATTTAATAAGTTCGTTGTCTGTTTTTCCCAAACACGGTATTGCTTATACACAAATATATTTATTTTATATTTACATCCAAATAAGCTTTGTGGAGAATTAAATAAGCTTTAGTTGCTACAAACACCAAACACGTGATTTACTTGTGTGTGAACATTAAAAAAAGACGTATTTTTCAGCGTGCAATAATCAAAACGAATTAGTAAGTCCCCATTTGTTTATTAGAATTCATACTGAGGGTAAGGAGCTATCATGGGCAACTGGGTAATGAAAACAGCATCTGACCTAACGAGCTTGTATTGGAAACAGTATTTTTTTAAAATTAACTACTCTGTTTCTTATGAGTTTCTCACTTATTTACGTGAATACCAACACCACAGTTAGACATTTAATTTTTAAAAAATGTTGTTTTTAAATAGTCTACACAGTAAAAAGTTTTGGTTTAATTTTAATGCCGAGCCGGTGTTTATATATAACAAATCCAAAAAAGTATTAAATCTATTCCATTATGGAATACTTTTAAGGAGATTGAAAGAGAGAGAATGAGAGAGAGAGAGTTGTTTCTTATTTTTTTTAGAGCATTAAAATAACACCAATATGTATTACGGCTTAAACCTTTTTGGTGTTAAAATAAAACCAAAATATTTATATTTAATACCTAACTAGGAATTAATTTAATGCCCTGTGGAATAAGTTATACGCCGAACTATGTGTTATTTTTATTCTTAATAAGAATTTGATTAATACTATTCGGAATGTTTTATATTCTCGATTTGGTGTTATTTCAATACCCAACCCAAGATGTATTTTCTCCCATCGCTATTATAGTTGGCTGCTGAGATCTAATTTCATATTCTTCAATCGGTGTGTGTAGCTACAATAAAAAGATAACCAATTAGATAATAATTCCTGCAATATTTGTTATACATATCACAAAAAAGGAAAGGAATCAAACAGATTTCTACTTACCTTCTTAAAATTTATGTTGCTGATTGTTGAAGTTGTTTCTTCAAAGCAAAACTCTACAAAAAAACAACTACAGGAACTGTACTGCGATATTATTCCTGCCAGCTCCTCAAAATCAATGTCGGCACCGTCGCGATCTTTTAACACAAGTTCTCTGCCTTCTACATTAAGATTCAGCTTGTTTATAACTAACATTGAAAAACTTTAATTAACAAAGTATTTAATTGGTAAACGCTTGTAGGCAATACTCACTAGAAAGTAGTATTCCTTTCGGAGTGAAAACCTCACTTTCTGGATCAGAAATCTTAATTATGTAAAATTTTCCACCACTTTTAACTTTGACGGACATTATAATGCTTTTTTTCTTACTTTGTTTGTATGACTAATCTTTTTCTTGTTATATTTGTAAACCAAAACAAGTAAACTCATGAGAGAGACACAACTTAACAGCTGTTTTTAATACCTTACAAGGTGTTGTTTTTAAACTTTAAGGAATAAAATTTTACTATGAGAGAAATTTAATTCTTGTTTGGTGTTAAAATTAAACTTAAAGTAATAAACTAAAGAGAAACAAATTTCTAATGCCTTTTTTGGTGTATATTTAAACCAAATGGAATTGTTTTTTCTTTTATAGAAATATTTAAATCAAATTTTTAATTTAATTTAAAAATTAAAAAACTCTCAAATTTCTCATGGTGTTAAAACAATTCCCTGAAGTATTTAAATTTGTACCATATGGTTTAAAATATAAACTATTTTGGAATTAATTTTAAATTTAATTCCAAAGAAGTTTCAATTTAACTCTGCTAAGTTTAAAAATTAAACCAAAACTTTTTACTGTGTACAAATTTAGAGCCATACCACTTTCTGCCATCTCCTTCCAAGCTCTAATGGAATTGACAATGAAGTGGATACCAGTTTTCTCGCGTTACCATTGAAATGGTTCCCACATATGATCTGCAATTGTTATAAGCTCGACGAGAATGACGGGAACAGGAGACAATGAAAGTAATAAACATAATTAAATGCCATAGTTTTGAAGAATGTTTTTCATACGGAACATGTCTACACAGAAAAAACATATTTTTGAAATCAATTACGAAGTTTGTATGGAATTCGTCAATTCAATTACTTTTTTAATTGATTTTCTTCCAATTACAAAAGTTGTGAATTCAATTACTCAAATTTTAAATAAGTAATTGATTTTTTTACATTGATTTCACCAAGAATGTCTAAGTTCAATTACAACATTAATTGATATCCAAGCTTAATTTCAATTACGACAGTAATTGAATATTTTTGGCCCGTATTTTTTTCTGTGTATGATTAGGCATAGAGTTAGGGATGTTAACCACTCCCAATAATCGTCTGAAAATTTCACTTTCCATTGCCTTTAGAAACTTTCCCCTTTTTTTTATGGATATTTCTCGTAATTGGTTGCTTCTTCTTTATGTTCGAGAAAAGTCAATAAACCTGCTGGCTGGCCTTAATGCTGACCAACCTAATGGCAAATGTCCGTATACATACATATGTCGCCGCTGCAAACAAATTGGGTTAAAGTGCGTTCTTGCCAGCTGCAAATTTATTTCACTTTACGTAAACCATATCGCAGTTCTTAATCCTTAAAATAAACATAAATTTTACGAATGTTTCCATTAGAAAAGAGGATTTTGTGCCAAAATTAAAATCTGGAAAGTTTGTCTTAAATGTATGTTTAAATTTTTCTATTAGCAAATGTTTTCGGTAATATAAATTCCGGTAATATATTTAAAGAAGTTTTGTGATCAATCTAAAAGGAGCAACATTCATGATTACTATTGTGTTTCAGATTCATTGAGGCATTGATTTAAAATTAAATCGTCTGTGATTGTCTTGAGATTTAAGTCGTGGCGTTGCATTTGTTAAAGTTATTGGCTCACGGTGATTAAATCAGTGGATAATTTTTCATACAGTCTACCATGGCATTGTCAGCGTAATTAAATTACTTATTGAGCCCCGCCCATGACTTTATGTAGAGAAGTGTCCTTTGATCGACCCATGTGGTAGGCACATTTAATATGTGTGTGTTCCAGATTTGAGTGAATCGTTCTGCAGGCATTTTGGTCGGTCAGTCTGAAGAACAGCTATTTGAAGTAAGTCGTCCGTCTGAAGTGAGCCTCATGTGGATCGGCATTCCTAAGGACTTCTAGTCAATAATATGTGAGGTTACCAACTGGGCAATCGCTATTTTTCTTGGGTGAATTGGGTTATCTGCCAACACCACTTTCCCATGTTCCTTTTTCCGGTTATGATTTCTGAACATAACACGAGAACGACAACCAGAGTATTTAGTTATTCCACTTTAATTTCAGAGTTGGCACGTTAAGGGTCAATTTGCAAACAGGAAATGACAGCAATAAAAATATTGTAATGATTTCATTGAATGTATTGTAACTGTTGGTGGGGACGGATGGCCGTATGCGTCCAGCCACAGCTCGTTTTTTGTTTTGTTTTTGTCCAATCACGATTATAACTTTGTATGGTTAACAATAACAATATGTTTATTGTAGCCTTAAATTGGATTGTGTGTACGAACCGTTTTTTTTTTATTTTTTTCTGTTCCTTTCATGTTTTCAACAAACGGAAATAGTAAGTTTTGTGTTTTTTCCATGGTATGGTCTTCCGGTACCAACAAACGAAGTAGTAAAACAATTTAGTTTCTATCGGCGTAAGAGTCCTTTGGTGTATGCGTGTAAGTGTACGTGTATAGGCCGTATTCTTGGGCACTGATTAAAATAATACAAACTTTGTTATATTTTCTAAATAAACAAGTTAATGTTTTGTTTTTTGGCCGAAATGCTTTGTGCTCTTTGGCTGTGGGATTATCACGAGAAGAAGAAACGGAAGCTGAAAAAGGGACCGCAATTTCATGAAATATATCCGCATTAGGTTTCCAGCAGCAACAACCAAAAAAAAAAAAGTCCAACTCCACAACAACATCAAGTTTTAATTGTCATTTGGCTTTTAGACTAACAAACAACAACTGCCCAACAACAGCAACGAAATCACCTAAACACAGCAGCAGCAGCATACAACAAATTTGTAGTTTTTCTTTTCTTTTGTTGTTGTTGTTGTTGTAAAACCATCATATGTTCCAACAACAGAAACACAAAAAAACGCACTGTACAACAATGACACTGCTGGCAATGATAGCATGATTATACCAACAACAGTCTGCGACAATACAAAAAAAAAAAACGCCACTGTTGGTGTTTGTCTTAGAGGGACGAGGGTGAACCGATCAGATCAGTTCATAAAAGACAAAGACAGCGTTAAGTTTTATAATGAATTATGCCGGCACACAAACACTTCGTATCTGGCCACTGCCAAAGAAAGTGTGAACTTCGTACGAGCTGAGTTGGCTGTGCATATGAAGAGGTGTAGCGCGGTGTGAGGCCTATGTCCAGAAGAAGGACATGTGTTCAGCGTTGTGCCATCAACTCATGTCCAATGGGATTTTGAGGCGGCTACACCATCCTGATAACAATCTGGTTTAATGCGGAGTCTTTCCTATCACTGCGGGACGGGTGATCCTTGAGTGCCACATTCATAGGGAGAGTGGTTAATGCTGCCGCTACCCTATCTCTATGAATGATGTTAAGACCTGCCTGGCTAGAGGCTCTTTGGGTATCTATGCACCCTCTTTCTATATATATTTGTCCCCCTTTCTCTATCTCTCTCTAAATCTTGAAGAACTCTCTTTATATTCCTTGTCGCGGGAAGCAGCTCACGGTTGCACCCAATTAAAAACGACAACATGTTGTGCTCCTGCCGTTCGCCACCTGATACAGTTGTGCTCTGATTTCTTTCCTACATAACTGTAGATTCAGTTCCCTGATCTTACGGTCGTCACAAGTTGACCGAGAAATATCGTCACGCTCATCTGCGAGTTTAGCTGCCTCCTCTGGGAAGTTTCGTCTTAATTCAGGTATTCTTGCGGCTGCAGCTTTGACGCTTAATCGAAAATTCTTCTCAGTTACCAGTAAGTCCACTGGCAGCGGTAGACAATTGATGCGTCATTTGGATAAATGTCTAAAAATCCTCCCAATCCGCCTTTCTCTGATTGAGAAAGGTTCGTGGTTCGGAGATGTGTCGTGCGGTGCTCACTGAAGAGCCTGCGGCTGCCGATAGTCAATCGGAACAGCTCAACATTTCAGGCCTCTGCCAACAAATGTGATTCTCGCCTGGAATTTATTAAAGCCAGCCGAGGCGGGTACTTGCCCGAAATTATTTTTAAAACATAATGGCAAACCCTTAACGTTATAATAAAGAAGAATTCTTGGCCATAACATTAAATTGTATGCGTTTCTTCTTTCTTCTTGAAAACCACTCATCTAAAACAAACACCCTTTACTTGCCATTCCGTCTCCGGATTTTCATAACAATCCCCACGAGATATACATTTTAGATAGTTTTATATTTTTTTAAAATTTTATTGATACATATTAACAAAACATACAGAATTTACCATAATTACCTGACCAACCTCCACACACATTTAAGTACACAAAATAGTTTGCCTCGACGGGCACTTACTCACTCACTCACTCACTCGTGTGTACGAGGAGTCTAACATGGTCGAATCCATAACAATACACAAAATGTTTGTTATTCCGAACAATTTCTGTTCTAATTAAAATTCACCAAAAGTGTTACATGAACCCGGTATGGTTAAACGCTTTCATCCATCTGCACACACACACACACAGAGACACTCGCATAGCCCGTACATAAACAGTGCACAGTGGTTCCAGGCAGGAGGTGCAGGACAATTTGTCCTCCGCACTAGGGCTGAATCAGTTCATCGATCCAGTGCCACATCAACTTCGCCCTCAATACTAGCAATGATGTTAGAATCGAAATAAAGAGATGGAATATATCACACATATGAATCTTATTGGAATATGAATCTTATTGGGTGTTTTTGAGAAAAACTATCTTCGCAAAATCTTTTACTGCATCTCTGTTAACGAGGAGTATAAGCGTCGAACCAACAGTAAAGCGCCCCAAATGGCAGCCGACAAGGCCACCCTGGAAAGCGTAGACAGCGAAAACCGAGACTCCGGTAAAAGTTTCAAATAGAAGAAGGCCAAAAATTCCTACGAGTCAGGGCAATTGTCGTTTATAATCACCAGGCGTAGTTCTAAATTAAGCCACTGTACGACGGCCCGTCCGGTGTCCATTCACAGCGACAACACGACTCTTCCCGGCAGAGCGCTGATGGTGACCAGCGAACCTTTTTGGTGTTTTTTTTTTTGTTGTCCTCTCCTTTTTTACCAATTCTGTACTGCAATTGCTTTAACCGACACTAGCAGTCAGTCCGTCAGTTTGTGTGTGTGTTGTTTGTTTGCAGCCTGACGTTATGTATGTCTGCCTATGTGTGTGTGTGTGTGTGTCAATGTCTGTCTAGCTATCTTAGTTGGGTTCTAATGAACCACTAGAGCCGCTGCTGTGCGGAGACCTGCTGCCACCGCCACCAACTCTGCCATCGGTGGAACTGATGGTGGCAGTGGTGCTACGCTACGGTGCGCTAAGCGGCTGTCCTCTTTTTGCTGTCCTTTTGCCAGTTTCTAATGAAGTTTACCGTCGCCATTGTTTAACAAACGTGCTTTGGCCTGCGTTAAAGGGCTTTTGGTGTGTATGTGTGTGTGTGTGTGTGCATGTGTTCCTTGGCCCGTCATTATTGTTTACAGTGGTTTGGCTCGCGAGCACTTTAACGAGTACTTTAACAAAAATACCCGATACACGTACTTACACTCTCTCTCTCCCTCTCGCTCTCTGTGAAACAGACACACATTGGCTGGATTTTGTTGCAAACAACGGAACAGAAATAGTCACACACACAAACCAACGCACAGTCGGTTATTTGCTTCTGCTCATTCGTCTACACATTTAATGTTTGTGTTCCCATTTTGGCCAAGTTTAGTTTATTGTGGTGTTTGTGTGTGTGTGTGAGAGAGAGAGAGAGTGTGTGTGTGCTATTTGTTGTTTGTGTTTTGGTGCGGTAATATTTATATTGCATGTTGTCAAGTAAATTGTGTGTGTGTGTGTGTGTGTTGGTGTTTGCGTGCGTGCATGTGTGTGTGTGTGAGTCTGTATTTGCTGACACAAATACTCGCCCGAACAACTTTTGTTTGTTTATTTCTATACAAAGTGGTGCACTTTTCTTTGCGAGGATTTTTCTCTTTTTGTTTTAATTATTTTATTTAAAATTCATTTTAAGCCAAAATAAAATACATTAAAGGTATTTCCCCACTATCCCCCATCGAGTTCCTGTGGCTGGCCAGGCACGGAGGCCGCACAGTCCGGTCGGTGTCGAGACAAAAGAATTTTAATGAATTTAATTTGTTTTAAATCCTATTGACTTACAATTAAATATATTACTTTGGCATACAATAGAAAATTAAATGCTTTTGTCCAAACTTACACTGTGGGTGGCAGGGGCCCGTGGACAGGACAATGGCAAGTCTTTGTAGCGAATTGAAACATTTCCGGTTGGACTGCAGGGCGTATGAGTAATTAGGCAATTCCAGTGGTAAAATGTTGTCCGCGGTGATTTATTGCAGTAAATATACCCACTCCCATTGGAAGTTGTATTTGTGAGAAACATTGCAAGCACAAGACTATTAAACAATTGAAAGTATAACAATTAAACAATTGAAGGAAAGAGAGATGTGTGTTTGGGTCTTGAACAAATTGTGAAAAGTATCACATTAAGCACAGACAACGAATCAAGAAATTAAACTAATCTCCATTTTCTCAATATCTGGTTGACCTACACCTAGTCCTAGCCAATAGCTCTGTATGCCAGTTTGTGTGGATTGGATAAAATTGAATACATGTTTACATAAACAAAGCGTAGGTTGCCAAATGATTTATCTTCAGGCTAACCTTTTCCAAATCAAGGAATCTCTCGTATATAAGTCGGTATATATTTACTTATTTCCCTTAACATTCCATGAAGAAACAGACGGGGAACTTCTCTCGAATCAGTGAGCTGTGTACGATATAATTTGGGAGCTGCTGTTTAAAGCCGGCTCCGAACGGCTAATGCTTTTCTAGAGAAGTATGACATGGCCTAGAGATTGCTCTCTTACTCGTAAGGTCGCCAACATTTACGAGGTGGAAACAGCCGCCGAAAAATGTTTGATGGTCTTACCCGTTTTCGAACTCGGGTTCTTCTGTGTGATAGTCGCACACACTACCTACTACACCACGGCCGCCCACAGTCGGTATATATGCCATATACTAAATCCGACTGGCCCCACGGTTAATTAAACTATGTCCGTCCATATATCGCTGTAGCATGTCCCTGTCTGCAGTGATAACTTGCTAATCGAATCCGTATACTTTATTTGCAATCATATCCAACACATGGCATGGAATAATTTAAAAGAAAAAGAACATAAAGGACTATAATCATATTTTGTCACAAATAGAAAAAACTGATCTTGGACCGGAATAACAGTGGGGCCAAATGAACGGAGTAGATTTTATTGCCCAAAAGATCCATCGTCGTCAGTCTCTATGGATGGTGTGGATATCGACTCATTTTCTGGGCATGAAGATACATGGTGGTCCTCGTTGGTCTAGACATATTTTCGTAGTGTCAAAAGAAGTGTTTGGGGTTTCGAAAGCGGTGCGAGTAACACTTCACCCCATCTGATCACATACATCCGGCCGAAAATGGAATATAACTCCCACATATGAGCAGTACACATCTTTCCAGCTTCTGGACCATGTGCATAAGAGAGGGGTGATGATGATAGAGCACAGTAGGGTATCCATCACCAGAATATGGGTTGTGTATCGCTGTTCTATAGATATTTTAACGGTAACTGCTCCTCAGATATCCATCGCCTTGTGCCTGTTGTTTCACATTTAGCCGTGAAACGCGGCTTTCCACGGCCTCTCATCTTTTCTTTGTCAAAGGAGCGATTGAATGGACGACGTCCTATACAGAAAATTCGTTCTTCAGCCGAACCGTTCGTCGGTGGAATATTCTTCCAGCTAGTGTAATTCCTGCCAGCAGTGACATTCCCTAATTCAAGAACAATGTCAACAAATACTACTCCCTCTATAATCCTTCCAATACCCTAACCTTTTTCCGTTAACACAGTACAGATCATTTATACCCTGAGGGTTGGTCATAACAAAAACATATATTGGGTTATAGTTGGTTTTCAGATAAGGATTTTACACACTGAAATAACCAGCACCAAAAGGAATCATGGATAACGGGTTTTCCAACAAGAGGTGTTATTTTGGTATTCAAAGAAATATGATTTTTTTTGAAAAATAACATCAGCCGGAAACTTGTCCCGTAAAAGAGCAATGCGACGTGCACGGGTTTTATTCTTCACATCACTAACTTATCCCAACTGCTCGAATTTTTCCATCAATTTCTGTCCGACAAGCTGCTTCACGACGACCCAAAAATGCAAACTGTCAGTTTTGCAAACAGCAAGATTTTCACCCTTTTTGTAGCGAATTTTAATAATTTCAATGCGCTGTTGAAGGCTGTGTGTCATTCCATTTTTAGTAATGACGTAGTTTCTACTTGTCGAAAAAAACACCTCTTGTTGGAAAACCATTTCGAATACGCGTAACGTACAATGTTGTTGTAGATCGTCGAAAGAGTATTTTGTTATGGTCCAATTAATTGTTTGTATCATCCATTTGACTGCACGATCCTTGACATTATCTAGATTCTGATGGCAGAATGGTGGTAGACAACTTTTTCCACTGCCACGAAAGCTGTAGGAGCCGGTCTCCCGTTTGTCCACCATTGCCCCAATCTCCGCCTCTTAAAAATACAATTTAAATCTCGTTCTAAATTCTGTCAGATAAAATTAGCTCGCGCAATCGCTCTCATATTGCAGATTTTTTATAATTTATTTGGGGGATTTTTCAGAATGTTTGAGGAGATTCTGTCAGGTAAAATGAGCTCGCGCAATCGCTCTCTTATTGCAGATTTTTTATAAATTATTTGGGGGATTTTTTTAGAATTTTTTGGGGAGATTTTCATATTGCCGTTTTTGGTAAATTTTCATCTACATTTTGCATTTCTTCTTAGATGTTCAATTCGTTGATGGGCGAAAATTAACAACCTCATTTGCATTAATTTTTTTAAAAATTAATAAGAACAATTATTTTGCATTTTGACGCTAACAAATTGGACTTTTGGCACTACCTGCATCGTGCATCTACATGTTCTTTAAAGTGTATGAGATGCAGTTCAACAACGTCGAAAAATTAAAACGATTTTTTATTTTTGAAATTTCAAATTTAAATCTTTTAATAATAAAGAAAGTTTACTTTTTGTATGCGCAATATAAACAATTAGGATCTATGGAAAAAATGAAGAATTTTCACTTTTGTTTTGGTGTTGATTTTCATTTTTATTTGGGGTGTTTTTTTTCACATTTTGGGGTAATATGGCATAATAAAAAAATAACACAAAATTTATTTAAAATGAAATGTCCATATTTGCCGGAAAGAAGATATTTTGACACTTTTTGATTTTTTGCTTGCCAATTACGAAAATCTGTTTGTTGATTTTTTGGGGGATTTTTCAGAATTTTTGGACTCAAAAATTACACCTTTTAACAATTGTTTCGGATGTGCTGTGGTTTTGGTGAAACCGAAACACCTTATTTTCCCACATGTAGGGATCCACCATTCCCAATTGATTTCTGGAAGATTCTATCTGCAAAAAATTGGGTAATTTTTCATTGTACAAATTTCGGGTTATTTTTCAGATAAAAAAATTTACCAAAAACAAGAAATCTAAAAACTTTGAAAATATCCCATTTTTATGGGGAGAATTTTTTATAATGAAAAATGCCAAAGTTCTCCCACATCCAGCTGATTCAATTTGGGTATGCAGAAGTCGTTTTTTTGCTTTTGACAATTGACCCCAATAATAACTATGGAGCCCCACTGCGTTTTTCTTTCAGGGCGTGTGATTTCAACATAACTAAACATAACAGTTTCCATGAACGAGATATACATTTTCTCTGAGAGACACAAAAGCCTCTTTTAGAATTCTAATTGGCATTTGTTTCCAATGTGTTTTTATGTATACTACATTTTTTTTCTAATTGGATTCTATGGAGTTATAAAAACATCATTTGGTTAGAAGTTAAAGGGCTTTCGTGAGTACACCATCTTACACCGCCTTCTACCGATCAATAACCGACAGGAACTCGGGACGTTGGAGCAGAATGGTTTTTACTAAATGACACAATGTCCATTTTGTTAAAAAAAAATTTATCGAATTATAATAGAAAACCACTAAAAAAAATAATGGGACATAACATAAAATATTTTAATTTCGCCTGCATTCGAATTTTTCGAAAAGTTTAATGTTTGTTAATTTGCGCTACGCTACGCAAAGCAATAACTCGTTGTGCTGGTACGCTTCCTTTGTCATTAAATTACCTTTAATTTCCAAACAATGTGTTCAATTACCTTGAACGGATATTCAGGTAAGCACTGCTGCATTTTGCTGCAATTAAAAAACATGAAAAGACAAAATTTTATGCAAAATGTATGGCCAACCACAAATAAACGAAAAATACTTTTGAAGTTTGTCTCTTTATGACTCAATGACACGATGAGGTGGCGTCAACTGGGTGAATGGTGGTGGGAGTCTGAACATTGTCGCCCAGTCCAATGGCATTTCACACCGCTTATGCAGCACAGTGAGGAAGATTTGTGAAAACCTTTTTTGATTTTACACACACTCTAAGCTTTTCTACTTAAGTCGTAGCTCGGCTCTGCCAAAGTCTGTGGTCGGCCATTTTCAAACTTGAAAAAATCATTAATGTAAATACCATATCGCCCACTGTGCGACATCATGTTCAACATGAAAATGAAACAAAAGTTTGAAACTCAATTTATGAACTTGCGGAATTTTCCAAAACGAACGTTAGCAAAAGTATGAGAAGAGAACTGAACCGAACTGAACTGAACTGAACGAATTTCAGCGTGTCTCCCTACTCGACCTTTGGAACAATAAAACGCGACACATTAAAATTGCGTGTCACTGCTCGTTAATAACGCGCGACAACGCAGCCAACAATCACGGCTGCGGCCACACACACACACACACACACTCTCACACACAGCCCTGCAACCACAGTGCAGAAAGCCTAAGTGAATTATTAGAGCACAAGTTTAGCCAAAAACAAGAAAGCAACAACAGCAAAAAACTCGCTCACACACTATAAGTTAGCGGGAGGAGGGAAAATGGTAACGTAGGAATTTAGCCAAAACACACAAGCTAAGAAACGCGCCAAACAAGGAGCAAAATGGAACTCCCTTTCATGTCAAGAACGTTGGTTCTCCTCCCGCTAGAGAGCGCCGGAGGAGGTGAAAACCAAAATAAAGTGTTTGGCTTTTTACAAGAATTTTTGTGACTTTAATTGCCAAAAGACTAATGGCGTAAAACACTCACTCGCACCAACTTTACGGGCTAAGGACATTGGCTCCCTTTTGGGGGCTGCACTGCTTCTGGGGTCGTGCTGTACACAGACACACACACACACACTCAGACAGGCGCTGGCAACCAACGAAACAAGGATGCGTGGCAGGTGCGGTGGTTAAATGGCCGAAAGAGAAATGACACTCATTAAAAGAAAATTGAAATTTTGAAAAGTCGTTAAGTTCGAACAGTAGACACGTTATCGCACCACTGTGACACAACGACTAAAGATGGCCATTTGTTTAAGTTAACATAAGTTACCGACGGCTGAGGGCAGGCCCGGGGGGGGTGGCTGCTCTTTCATGTGTGTGCGTTTAACTAACAAAATATTTACACAGCCGAATAGGAAAAACTCTATGCTTCACATTTAATCCTAAGCATAACAGACACATCCGGTTTAGGAAATTATTGCGGTGTGTGTGGGCTGTTTGCGTCATCCGATAAGGATTGGTGGGGAATGGCTTTCACTTTTTGGGTTGACTAAACAATTAACGCTTGGGCCAGTGATTTGTTAGTCTATCCTGGATTACCACAGGAATTGACTACGGGCCCAACTAATTACAGAACTTTTTAACAAAGGTGGTTGTGATCTTATCTCAGGTGCCGGTTTTGTTGGTTAAGGGATAGCAGGCAATCGTCTGATTGAATTTGCCAGGGTGGCATGGCTATCCTTGATCATAAACGAGTTGGGATGCTATCACACTTAACCCAAAAACGTTCTACAAAAGACAATTAAAGACAAAAGACAATCTTTCAATATTCTAAAATCAATGAGCTGAGCAGGATATAATTTGTCTTCCCCGAATCTGTTTGGGGAATTTTTCGTTTTTTTTTGGGATATTTTCATCACTTTTTTTATAATTTTATATTTTTGGTTAATTTCATTACATTTCAGGGATTTTGCATTGGTTAATTTTTCATAAAATGTTTAGGTATTTTTTTCAGAATTTTTGGGGAAATTTTCATATTCGGATTTTGGACATTCTTCATTTTTTTTAAATGAATTTTTCATTAGGAACATTTCATACAGCCAAAAAAATCACATACAAAACGAGGAATTTTTTCATTATGAAAAATTACTACAAAAAAAATGTTGGCCCTATTAAAAATAACCCAAATGAAAAATGCGAAAAAAAAAATAAAAGAATAATTTCCCCAAATAAATATTTTTATTTATTATTAATCTCCCCAAAAGCCCTATCTGAAAATTTCCCCGAAAATTCTGAAAAATCCATCAAACACTTTATGAAAAATAACCCAATTCAAAACCCAACAAATATTATGAAAATTACCCCAAAAATACAACAATAACAAACAGTGTATTTTTAAAAAAAAGGCAAAAGTATGAAGAATCGGGGTGATTTTTTATTATGCAATATAACTGCAACCTAAACAAAAGTAAAAAATTCAAATATCGGGTAACGACCCTAATTATCACATTTGAAAAATTACCCCATTTTCAAAATGAACGCTGGCCCCAGAAAAATGTAAAAAATACCTCAAATTTACGGGTTGTTGGGACGATTTTTCATTTTTGAAATGGGGACATTTTTTAAAATATATATAAAATATATATGTTTGGAAAATATATCAAGAAAAAAAAAGAAAAATTCAAAAAAAAAAAAAATTTCTCATTGTTCAATTTTTGGGGCATTTCCATTATGACAAATGAAACAAAAACGAAAAATAAAATATTATCTTAAAGTTATGAAAATCGTAATGAAAAATTTGTAATAGATTTTTTGGGGGAATTCATATTTTTTTTTTTTGGGTGTGTAGTTTTTATAGAGCCGGGTTTTTTCATAATTTCAAAATACTATTTAAATTTTTGTGTTGGAGATAAATCTCCAAAAATGTACTGGCAATAACTTTTGGGATTCACTAATAATACAGCACACCCAAAACATTTCTTAAAGCTGTGATTTTACGACTGCGTCGGCGGCACGACCGATCCGCTACCGACTGGAGTCCAGTCCGCACCACCACTTTAATTTGGGGTAGTCTTCAGATTTGTTGGGGAAATTTGCATGTTTTTCTTTTTGGGGATTTTTTTTTTCATTTATTTCGGGGAATTTGTTTTTCGATTTTTCATTTTTGAATTGGGGCCATTTTTCAAATGTGATAAATAAGGTCGTAACCCCAAAAAACATTATATATTATTCACATTGGTTTTGAAAAATAATTCCAAAAAAAATATAATTGTTAAATTTTTGGCGCATTTTTCATATGAAAAAAGCCCCAAAGACAAAAAAATTAAATATTACCAAAAAAATTATAAAAATCGTAATAAAAAATTCCACAATTTTGTATGAGATTTTTTTTTGGGGGGAATTCTTAATTTTTTTTTGGCGTTTTTCCCAAATAAAATGAAATTTTCCATAATTTTTAAATAATATTGCAATTTTTGTGTTTGGACACTTTATCATATCAAAAATACCCCAAAATTTTACAATGGCAAATTCCCCAAAACTTCCGAAACATTTCCTTAAAGCAGTGACTTTGCGAACACGGCGGCTTCGGGTCCGACCAACGAGTCCAACCCACGCCGCCCCTTAATCAAAGGGCCAATAAAAATTGAGGAATTTTTCATTATTAATTTGGGGCAGTTTTCAGATTTTGAAGTGAAATTTTCATGTTGAATTTTTTATTTATTTTTCATTTGGGGGATTCTTCGTTGGTGGCATTTTACATTATATTTTTGGGGTATTTTTCATAGAGCCCTGTATTTACTTTTTCATAGAGCCCTAAAAACGCTAAAATTAAAATTTCTCCAAAAATTTATGAAAAATCTCGACGACGCCTGGAAATTATGCCCTATCTTTGTGATGCCTTGTGACTTCGCTTGTAAAGAAAATACATTTATATCCTAATTGATTTCGATTGAGATGTACAAAATCCCTTCCCATTAGACTTTAGTTCCCATATGGTTTACTCTGGACATGGAAGGATAAGCACTGGTTGAGGGCAAGAGTTCTAAAAAAAAGCAACTTTTCCTACATATGGCAATGTTTTTGAAACGTAGAGGCTTTAAATGAGTGTTACTCCCTTAATTACCCCACCTCGATAGCTGATTAAAAATAAGAGGGTTTAATTTATGTTCGAATATGGTTATCTCTGTAGATGTAGGGGAGTTGCTTAAATTGTCTGTTAGTAGTATTTCAATTCGCTACAACTTTTGAATACACCAAATCCTACAACTTTTTTTGTTTCTTCAAATCTCAGGGTAATTAAAATATATTAGAATTATTTTAAATGAGGTTCCTTATATGGACTTTTGCGTACCTAATGGTGAATGCCTTCATGTTTTCATAGTTCACATTTTTAATATTTCCATATTTATTCTACTCAGCACTCTCAATAATGTAGGATATAGATGAGGCCGGCCTACATTACACTATCCTGCATTAAAGTCAAGTGTGGGGGTATTACCACTTTCATAGACCAACTAAAACACAGACATTCGTATCCCCGCCTCACAGTAAAACCCCTCCAATTCGTCATATCCCCTGGGTAGATATTATTTTATTGGATTTATCTATTATTCAACCTGACATTTGAGCCGTAAAGTAATACAGCAATTGCTTCTATTGAACTTTTCGGTTTCGATTCGCATTTTATCATCATGTCGATGGCGGCAAAAGTTTCTTTTAAGTTTTATTGCACAGGAAATCTGTAGCAGAGCCGGGCACAGACAGTAGTAATTGAAGTTCTTTTTCATATTTTTGGGTCATTTAAGTATTGTCAACACCCAACAATGGCATTAAAAGAACACAAAGAAGAAACTTTGTTAATATGCTCAATTTCGTTCAGAAGGAATACGAAGACGACGACAACAGCTACAAAGACAACTAAGTTTTCCATAATTGCCCAAAGTCACACTTAAAGCAAATGACACATTTTGTTTGGAAGCAGCAGAACTCTCTACTGACGGTGCAACTGCAATTGCACAGGACAGTAACCGGCCAGAAATGTAGTCCAAACATGATTTTTTTTCATATACTTCTCTTGAAGATGACAAAAGTAGATGAAGTTGTCCAATGATGGGATTGGCCAAGTATCCAAACTCAGTTAAAACAGAATGCCAAGAATTTCAAGATATAATTTCTCGTAGCAACATTGCATGAGCAAAGTAGAACCGACCTATGAGATCGACACCAATCAGAACCGGAAACAATCAATTTATTTACTTATTGTTGTTGTTATAATATAGGGCCACTGTACACATGACTCATGTTACTTTAGATGTTACGCATTATTCATGATTCTTAAGAGGTTTCTCTAGTCAATACCTCTGAGGTTCACTAAGTCAGTAATTATATTGGCTGAGAAATATTGGCGTCTGATTCTGGCGACTGATGGTCGGTACCAGAGAAAGAGTTCCACCGTCTCAATTCGTTTTGTTATGACTTACGAATCGGCGCCTCTAATATTGTCCAACATTATCCAATTTAATTCAAAATAATTATCTAGTTTGTTAACTAACAAGCTGCCACTTTTAAAGCTTTTATTCTTTGACATAGGACAAGTAGAAACTACGCGATTAGTAAAAATGCAACGACATACGCTTCAACAATGCATTGAAATTATTAAAATTCACTACAAAAATGGTGAAAATCTTGCAGTTACAGTTCGCAAAATTAAAGCATTGTTGTGGCGTCGTGCAGCACAGAAATTGGTGGAAAAATTCGAGCTGTTGGGACGAGAAGAATAAAACCCGTGCACGTCGCTCAAGAACAACTGAATATTGGTGCTGTAGCCCAAAGTGTTGAAGAAAACCCAGGTTTGTCCATTACTCGTCGTTCTTGGGAATTGGGCATTCCACAAACATCATTAAACCGTATTTTGCATAAAGACTTGGGTCTTAAGGTTTATAAAATTCAGTTAACACAAGCCGACCAATCATCAACAACGTCGTGTCTTTGCTGATTGAGTCCTTGAAATGTATGAAAATGATCCGATGATTTCCATCGAAAAATCTGACTGAAATGTATTCGTATTCAGTCAACAAGCAAAATTGTCGCATCTGGGGCTCGGAAAACTCCACAGTTATTGTTGAGAGGCCTCTCCATCCTCAACTTGTGGCTGTTTGGTGCGGTTTATGGTCCGGCGGGGTCATTGGACCTTATTTTTCGAAAATGAGGTTGGATCAACAGTTACGGTGAATGGATTGCGCTATCGAGAGATGATTAATGACTTTTGGATGATATTGATGGGGACAACGTTTACTTTCAACAAGACGGCGCTACGTGCCACACAAGCAACGAACCCATTGCTCTTTTACGGGAAAAGTTTCTGGACCGTGTTATCTCTCGAAGAGGTGATCATAATTGGCTACCGAGATCTTGTGCTTTAACACCTTGCGACTTCTTCCTTTGGGGCCACGTGAAAGGTCTACGCCAACAGCCCACCATCGATTCAAGACCTCAAAGATAGAATTCGTGAGGCTATCGAGCACATAGGGCAGACATTTTGCTAATTGGATATGGAAAATTTCATGAAAAGGATATGGTCCAGTAAGCGTGATCGTGGTTGCCATTTGACTGGTGTTGTTTTTCATTATTAATGGCATACCTTCCTCTTTAATATGTAATAAACATCAGATCATTTGTCTCGAAAAATTTAATTTTTCTTTGACTACCAAAATAACACCTATTTTTGGAAATGCCTGTATATAATAGCTAAGAGTTGGTGCTTACCTAACATCGTGGGGTTTTGTGGGTTCGATTCCCATCAGAGGCTTTGGTCTGTCGCTGCAAAAATCTACCCAAATGGTCCGTGGCACCCAATTTACCCTGGGACCCAAAAGTAGAATATAAATTTACTTTTTATTGTAATTAATAAATAAATAATCTCTATTTTTCTATGATATTGTCTATTAGCGTGATCGCTTAACTTCTGCTTAAAATACCCTATTCTCGAAAGTATTTTTCAGTATTGTGGTTTTCGATTCAGAAAGCTGCATCCACTTTCCTCTCCACTTTTGCTGTGTATGCGTAGCAGTGGATGCATGATTTACGATGCATCCATTTGCCTAGGATCTTCTTTCTGGGATCTCCTCTCTGTCGGTTTTGCTTCTTTCTCTTTGCTCTGTAAGTTTAAAGTCTATTCACTTATCCAGAATGTGTTGGAGTAGAATATGTAATTGGATTCCTCGAATTAAACAACTGCTTGTAGCTTTTTAACATTTAGGCAAAATTTACCTACAATTTATTCGGTTCAGATTCACTATCGTTTCCATAACCCAGATTCATATGGAGAATTTTGCTCGCTCAGCATTTGCAGTATTTATATGTTACATATTTTATTACAGACGTCCAACTCACTACAGATGCGGGATAATTACGCAGTGGTAGAGTCAGTGTGTCTTTCATATTCTATGAGCTTTCGGCTGATTAGCTGGGTATATAATCTTTCCATTTAAAGTCCTTAACAATGATTACTTCCAGACACATTCAATGAAATCTTAATTGTGTTTTCTAGAAAGCGAGTCTCATTGAAAATAAATATTGTTGTCTTCCCTGTGAATAGTAAAAATTCGGGTTTGTTGAATCCTCTGGCTGACGGTTTGTTGAAGCCTCCAGAGCCTTTGAGATAGTTTGATCGTGTTCAGTACGGTTCGGTTTCTACTGAAGTATCTACTGGTGAAGCTTCTTTAGCTCCCCTTGATCTTGGCAAAAAAGAGGTTGTAATGTTGCTGATTTTTTTTTCTTAATTGACTTACACTCAGGTTATGTCCCCTATGAATCCAATTCACTGTATAAGCGATAAGGTATATTGGAAATAGGAAAGGGGGACTAGAGTTTGTTGACATTTGTCTTGAGTTTGAGAATGTCACAGCCAGCAGGAAAGACGCTTGCTGGAAGAGAATCTCACATATAACCAGATTGGCTGAAGAAACAATTTTGTCTATAGAAAGTCCACAGATCAACCGTCTATTTGACACTGAGGGGATGCGAGTCAGAAAATAAAATTGCTGGAAAAAAATTCCAAGATTATTGAAGTACGAATTTTGTCTGTAGTTCGTAGTGCGGTCAAACGATCATTTGATCATGAATGAATGAGCGACAGAAAGTCCTAGCTTTGAGGATCGGTTGACTGGGGAGAAAAATTTACTATAGTGGAGTGACTTTGCTTCATGTTGTCTGTGTAGTTACACAGAACCCCATTATGAGTCCGTTGTTGCGGGTCCTTGCAAGACTAGTGGCCTTCCTGAACGTCGGTATTATATAATATTCATGTATAATTTATTTGTCTTTGGTTATTTATTAGTTTTTGTGTATTACTTTTGTTAAGATTCATTTTCGACTAGAAAGCATTTAGAATGAGGTTTTTGTTATTGTCAAACGGTTTAAATTGAAATAAGAAAATTGTTTTTCTTAGAGACATTGTTTTGTAGACCTTGTAGAAGGTCTATCAATATCTTGAATCTGCCTATGAATGTCGGCTAGAATGTCTTGCAGAGATCGTCCTTTTGCCGCTGGGAGTAAGTGCAAGGTCATGTCAGTTTCATTCAGTGATGGTGCAACTAAGCTTCAGAATAATGGAAACAGTTAGTGTCTTCGGTACAATAGAATGCTGGTGAAAGGGTGTGGTGTGCCGGTCTCTAGTGACATTTTGTGGTATTACTTTCAAAATCCAGAAGAGGTTGGCAATAATGCTTAAGTAGGAGAGAAGCAAGAAGCGCTTGTCCAGTGGATCTCTGATTTATATAGACAGTCCAAAAAAAATACACTTTTCGTTATTCAATTTGTTGGCAGGACACTGTGGACATAAACTGAAGCACACACACACTCATTCACTCACTACTCAGTGAACTGATTGTGAGAAAAAGAATTACTACTTGAGAACTGTAACAAAACTTCTTCGAGTAAAAGTAAAGTTGTCTTCGCAGTAAAGAAGTTGTGCTCTCTCGCACACACACACACACCAGCACTCAAGCAAACTCACGCAAACATACACATACTGGCATATTCTCACGTAAACAGACAAGATGCACGGGGAATGATGAAGAGAAATAAAAGGAAGCAGCGGAGGAAGAAGTAAAGAAAGGAATGACTTAACTTGTCATAATTTTAAGCTGGAGGAGCAACAAATGCAACGAATACTTGAGAATTGCATTTGAGCTCTTCCCAAGTATCGGACGGAGTGTGCAAATAAGTGTGTCCTGGCCATTCTAAAGGAACGACGACTAAAAACGTCTGGGTACTTTTTTTTTTTGTTTTTAGCCCATTTTTTTTCCTCACATTTCAACATTTGTTTGTCAGGTTTTGTGTGTGTGTGTGTAAGTTTTTTTGTGCTGTTCGCATGCCATTGGCCACCATCGACCCACTTAGCATTGCAGATATCCTGTTGGGTTACCGTTACAGTTGCAACATATCAAATTTGAAGTGTGAATGAGTGTGTCGGTAAGTGACTCTGTGTGTGAGTGTGTCTGTGAGTGAGTTGGCATCTGTCTGTGTGTGTGCATAAGCGTTAGTTCCTCAAGTGTATAAGCATTCAAGTGTTTCCTCCTTTTTTTGTCGCTCTTTTTTGTTGTTGTTTTTTGATGTTTTAACTCTGTTGTTTTTTTGTTGTTTGTTGTTGCTTCGAATATTTTAGTGCATCTGCAGCACATAACTAAAATGTTTTTGTTGTTGTTGTTGTTAGCACAGAGAACATTTCATGTTTCATGTTTTTGTTGCATTGCCACAATATCTTAACACCAGCCATAGGCGGCAGCTTTTCGCAGTCTAACCTTTCGGGGCAGGCCTTAACGCCGTCTCGCAGCCTAAATACTCAAAATTCTAACCTCTTAACTCAACTAAAAATAATTCTCTTTAGTTCATCGTGCACCATTGATTTTCACCATTTTTGTAGTGAATTTTAATAATTTCAGTGCGTTATGGAAGCGTGTATCGTTCCATTTTTCGTAATGGCGTAGTCTTTGCTTGTCAAATGCCAAAGATTAAAAGCTTCAAAAGGGACAGCTACCGCAAAACCGGGTGATTCAAAATAACACCTCTTGTTGGAAATCCCTTTACATGTGGATCATCCTGTGAGAATATCGCTCCTTAAATACAAAAGTCACACATTTCAAAAAATATCACAAATAAATTTTTTACATAAAATGCTTCTTAAACGATGAACCTTTCATGTTTCGCTAAAACAGCCGTCATTTTATGATCGAAAACACCCAAAAACGAAAACACATAGTTTTTACAAAAATCATAAAATAATTAAAATTATTTTTAAAAATGACGCTCCTGTATAATTTGCTTATTTTGACTTGTGGTGGTTTTGTATATAAGGAGCGATATGTTGACCGAAGGTGCACTCAAGACCCAGTACTGTTTGTTGTCACACAAACGTTCCACTGATCCTGCATCGTTATCGCTTAAGCTCCTGTTTTAACTTTGCACGGCATTGCCAGCATAAAAATATCAATATGAAATGGTGCCAAGTGTACAGAGATATCATTCATATTATTTTAAAGCGCTTTCAAGATAATGTCCAGTTTGTGACAAATGACGAAATCGATGTTATCCGAATCGATAGTCAATTAAAAACGATGTTGATGTTTGAATTTCAGAAGATGTGTTGTATATCTTCTGGAAAATTGCATTAGGCCTCCCTTATTGATGGCCCTCGCAAATTCCAATGCCAGAGATGGTTTTTCTAATTGTCTGTATGTGCATACATGCGTGCCTGTCGATGACTTTGTATGTGCTTCCATTTTTTGTTCTTCCTTTCCTTTTTTTCCCCCTGTTTCATTTCACTTTGCCTTTATTTACTGTTACACCAACAAAAACAACACTTATCGTGTGTCGGACTCGCTCGATATGTTCGGTGTTCGTGTCGCTTCTTTTTGCAGCCATTGCTATCTAGTTTTTGTTGCGCCTCTAATTTGGCCAACGTCGTCCGTCGTCGTGTGCACATTCTCTTCCTGTTGATTTACGCAGTTTTGTGTGGGGACCGTTTTTTTGCCAGCCATCGGTCGTTATTGTGTAATCAATGATTTTACATGGCCGCTTAATGCCATATGCGTCACCTCAACAGCCAACCGGTTAACCGGCCCCAAATGGAATCGACCAGTAATTATTGTTTCAAACTGCAAGAACATATGAATACAACTTTGAGTGGAGCCTTTATGAATTACAACCGTGTATGCATGTTAAGAGTATGTCAGGGGTCGCTTGATTAAAAACTTTACATAAAAACTAATAATTCATTCTCGAAAACAAACTCTTTTTCTATTGTTTCCTGTATTTATCTCAGGGGCCTAGGCCCCTTTAGGCCCCAATTCTTTAATATATATCACACGTCATCTACCTTCCCTTTGAAGCTTGAATGTCGTGAATAGGACAGAAAATCAGTTTTGAATGGAGTCTTACATGTGGCATCCAAGATTAGAGGTCGCAACTGTTACGAAAAAACGTGTATGTAGATGAAATGAGAACCAAGTTTCTCAATTCATTGCAGAAGAAATGTGGGTACGCAATAATTATATTTGTAATTGAAATATCTCTCGAGATATTTGTGTAGTTGTGCTTATGTCTCCCTCGACAGTCGTCAGGTTTTCCAAAATATTCATTGGTGTAAATCTTAACACGATCTGTGTTTATTAATTTTGGGTAAAACTTCACAAAAATTATTTGTCTGGTCTAATAATTTCGTAAACTTTTCGGATACTCGAAATACTAAAATATATATCCAATTTAGAGCCGGTTACAGTCATCCTAACGATCATAACCAAAAGAGTCTCCCATACTGTATAGGGAAATGACTTGATATCTGTGATTTGTGTACAAATCAATATCTTTCCAGAAGTCAGTGAACCACAGTCGACACCCACACCGGAATCACATCGTTTGCGGTGTTTAACAAACTTTTAATCGTCTGTACCACAATGTGGTGTCTCAATGTGCAAAAACAAAAACATCACTTTTCTCGTAGAACTTTCAAAAAAGGAATGGAAACGGTTGACCACAGCTAACAAAAAAAATAGTAACTTTGTTTGAGTGTGAGGCCAACTACAGAATATTGTTTTTTTATGTTTGATTTCATCACAATCATACAATTGCATTGCCGACTTAAAGCAAATATCATTTTATGGATTTTATAAAATCTATTTAACTATCGACTGGCGGTACATTTGCGTATATGTCTCTCCTCATGAATTTGTCCGGATTTCCGCGGGACACCACATGTTTTTCCATAGAATCATATACACATAGTGTTTCAAATATGATGGACATTACACAGAAAACAGGTGGTTAAACTTGTCCAAGCCGAATATTGCCTGGGCCAGCAAAGTATCAATTGACTATCTAGGGTGTGACTGAAATAGTTTCGCTAACTATCAATTCTTAATGGGTTAAAATGCACTATACGTACTATAATACACTGCTAGATTTCTCGCATGTCTATTTATTATAAAGGGTTTTCCAACAAGAGGTGTTATTTTGAATTACACGGTATTTCGGTTGTTGTCACTTATGAAGCTTTTATGCTTTTACATTTGACAAGTATAAAGTACGACATTACTAAAAATTATGCATTGGCCTTTTAGCACCTTGTCGGACCGCAATACAGAAGTTGGTGGACAAATTCGAGCTGATGGGACAATCTAGTGATGTGAAGAATAAAACCCGTGCACGTCGCTCAAGAACAACTGAGAATATTGCTGCTGTAGCCCAAAGTGTTGAAGAAACCCCTGGTTTGTCCATTCCTCGTCGTTCTTGGGAATTGGGCATTCCACAAACGTCATTACACCGTATTTTGCATAAAGACTTGGGTCTTAAGGCTTATAAAGTTCAATTAACACAAGAACTCAAGCCGGCCGATCATCAACAACGTCGTGTCTTTGCTGATTGGGTCCTTGAAATGCATGAAAATGATCCGGAATTCCATCGAAAAATCATCTTGACTGATGAGGTCCATTTCCACCTCGTTGGCTACGTCAGCAAGCTGAATTGTCGCATCTGGGGCTCGGAAAACTCAAGAGCCTCTCCACCCTCAACTTGTGACTGTTTGGTGCGGTTTATTGTCCGGCGGGGTCATTGGACCTTACATTTTCGAAAATGAGGTTGGATCAACATCTACGGTGAATGGATTGCGCTATCGAAAGATGATTAATGATTTTTTATGGTCGGAGTTGGATGACATTGATGGGGACAACGTTTACTTTCAACAAGACGGCGCTACGTGCCACACAAGCAACGAACCCATTGCTCTTTTACGGAAAAAGTTTCTGGACCGTGTTATCTCTCGAAGAGGTCATCACAATTGGCCACCGAGATCTTGTGATTTAACACCTTGCGACATCTTCGTTTGGGGCCACGTGAAAGACAAGGTCTACGCCAACAGCCCAGCGTCGATTCAAGACCACAAAGACGGAATTCGAGCATATAGGGTAGCCACTTTGCCATATGGTTTTGGAAAATTTCATGAAAATGATATGGTCCTGTAAGCGTGGTCGTGGTGGCCATTTGGCTGGTGTTGTTTTTTATTATTAACGGCATACCTTTCTCTTTATTATGAATTAAACATCCGATCATTTATCTCAAAAAATTCAACCAAACTTTGAAAATCTATCACAGAAAAATCTATGACTTTCATCATAGACAACACATTTAAATATCCTATGGTAAGACTGAGCCAATTCCATGTCTTTCGTTAATACAACATGTACTGTATTCCACCATTCATTCAAATACCCTCCCACTAATTAGTATAGGGTTATCCATTTCGTGGTTTCAAAAGTCAAGGGCTGGAATTAGACATCTGTCAAACTATGTGTGAAACCAGGTTTTTTTTCTTTTCAGTTGGAAGTCTGACATTGACGAAAATGGATCGCTTAACTATCACACAACGCGTAAAAATTATTAAAACCTACTACAAAAATGGCGATTCTGGCACAGCCACATATCGTGCTTCAAGAGGAGATTATGGTTATGAAGCACATTTCTCATTCGTTGGGTATGTTAATAAACAAAATTGTCGTATTTGGGGTTCTGAGAATCCTCAAGTAATTGAAGAGAGACCATTACATCCACAAAAAGTCACTGTTTGGTGAGCTCTTTGGTCCGAAGGTGTGATTGAACCTTACTTCTTCGAAAACGAATTCGTAGCGTTATGGTCGTATGATAACCGACTTTTTTTTTGCCTGCTATTGAAGAATACGACATGGAGAATATGTGGTTTCAACAAGACGGTGCCACATGCCACACAACTCGAGCGAATATGGCTTTATTGCAAGAGACATTTCCTGGCCGCGTAATTTTTCGTCGTAGCGACATCAACTGGCCACCAATATCATGCGATTTGACACCATTAGACATTTTTTTGTGGTGCTACGCAAAGGACCCTGTTTATACAGACAAACCTTTAACTCTTGAGCACTTAAGAACCAACATTCGTCAAGTTATGGCTGAGATACCGCCCAATATGTGCCAAAAAGTGGATCAAAATTACCTCAAAAGAATCAAGGCTTGCAACACTTCGCGTGGTGGTCATTTAAATGACACATGATGTCAACGTTCAAACTTTACAATAAAAAAGAAAAATCATGAAAAAAACTATTTTATATGTGTTTTATGTACGTTTACTTTATCCCTTTACCAGAAAATTGGACAATTTCTCATAAACCACTCACTGATAACAAATTGATCTTTCATCCACAAGTTCTTGTTTTCTTAAGCTTTTCCACACCCTATGACATACCACTGAGTGGTCTTCGATAAATGTTTGAAGATGCTGCCAGCAATTAGATAAATTTAATAAATATAAGACAACTCGCACGAGGGGACCTGCATGTTAGTATTTAAACCACTGAAGTATCAAGCAAAATGTGATTTCATTTAAATTCCTGCCAATATCGTGTAAATCATATTTTTGCTGTGTACCTTTGAATTTTGTGAAGCCAATATGGAATCTAGGTGAACAGTGTCATAAATCTCAGACCTTCATATCATTTACTCCCTTGCTCATGTAATTTTGTTGTTGGCTTTTTTTTGTTGTTGTTGCTGTTGCTGCTGTTACTGCTGCCTGTACATTGTACATTGTCTGTGTTACTGCAGTCATCAATGATATTTATGACATTACTACCAGGGCCACTTGGATGTATTACTACTACTACTACTACTACAACGGGTGGCATCACCAGGGAGGAGCAGCAGCCCAAGCATTATAGTTGGTAATTGCATGACGCCATTCAGACTGCAGCACCATTATTTGCGCTCCGAGTATGAGATACAAGTTGTTGCTGTTTGTCTTCTTTTCTTCATCCTTTTTTTTTTGCTGGTTTCCTGTGAAAGTGCTATGCCTTAAGTAATTTTTTCCCCGTTTATTACCATCAAGTTATCGCCACCATTGTCATCGCAAACAGCATGAGCAGGAGGAACAGCAGCAGCATCATCATCATCACCATCGTCGTCATTATCATCCTCAACGGCAGCAACATCGTAATTGTCAGACGCCTCATTGGAAAATGCAATTAAACACGAAAGGCTATAGGCTGCCCCGACTGAGTAGGAAATGAAAATCACATTGAATGAACAGCAGCGACAGCTGCCGCCGCCGCCGCAGCCGAACCAGCAGCAACAATAATGAATTGCCATGCCATGATATACTGCGAATACGGACACACTCCGAGGATGCAACGCAGCGCAACGCAACACAGACAATAGCAGTAGCATTGACATCTTAACTGCTACTCAAACAATAAATAGCAACATGCCCACCATCAACAGCCAGCCACCGGGGCAGCAGAGCCCGTGCAACAAAGGAGGCCAACAGCAACTACATCAACCGAACAATCCACCACAGTGACTGAAAGGCAAACACCTACTGCGATAAATGGCACATTGAGACAAATCAATGTGATAATGCAAATTGTGAATGGTTTGCCAATTACACACACACACACAGAGACCGTGGAAGACACGCACACATCCTTACTTAACTCTTTCACATTCACAAAACAATCAGGCTCAAACACACACACGCACACACATACACTCGGAATGTCAGTCTGATCCTTTTCAAAATAATACAAATTCACTTTCGACACCAACCTCATCACCACTGCCACCAACACTAACACCAGCTCCGGCTGCAGCACCATGGACATTCTCATCGTCGTCAATGTGGCCCTCATCATCAGTATCGCCATCGCCATCATTGGCACTAAAGGAGAACAAAAAAGGTTTCATGCAGAGCATTCACAGCTTCAACAGATTCCAAACCGTTCTACACTTGGCACATCACGACGGTAAACATATACGGAAGTCACGGCGAAAGTTTCCCCGATAGTGAGGACTTAGATCGTGGAATTCATTTTCGTTATATTAAATATCTTCGGGCCTGATTGGTCAATGTTACACCCAGAGGTGGGATTCTTTAAAAAAGGCTGTTCATTGTCTTCATATGGACAATGAAGAATTCCCAATTTTTTTTTACTTTTGGGGAGTTTTTCCTTTTTTTTTGGATATTTCCATAACACAAGTCAATCAAATGAAAAACGAAGAATTCCCCAAAAAAAATTCTATGTAAAAATTGGTGAGTTTTTCATAATATTTAGGGAAAATTCCTATGTAAAAATTGGGGAGTTTTTCAAAATATTTAGGGAACATTTCATTTTTTGTTTTTGCGGCATTTTTCATATGGACAATGAAGTATTCCCAAATTTTTTTTTACTTTTGGGGAGTTTTTCCTTTTTTTTTGGATATTTCCATAACACAAGTCAATCAAATGAAAAACGAAGAATTCCCCAAAAAAAATTCTATGTAAAAATTGGGGAGTTTTTCATAATATTTAGGGAAAATTCCTATGTAAAAATTGGGGAGTTTTTCAAAATATTTAGGGAACATTTCATTTTTTGTTTTTGCGGCATTTTTCATATGGACAATGAAGAATTCCCAAATTTTTTTTTACTTTTGGGGAGTTTTTCCTTTTTTTTTTGGATATTTCCATAACACAAGTCAATCAAATGAAAAACGAAGAATTCCCCAAAAAAATCCTATGTAAAAATTGGGGAGTTTTTCAAAATATTTTGGGAACATTTCATTTTTTGTTTTTGCGGCATTTTTCATATGGACAATGAAAAATTCCCCAATTTTTGACTTTTGGGGAGTTTTTCGTTTTTTTTTTTGGGATATTTTCATAACAGAAGTCAATCATATAGCGATTATTTTTTTTTATAATGTTGTTTTTTGGGCTATTTTTCATAATATTTGGGAGTAGTTTGGGTAATTTTTCATAAATTGTTTGGGGGATTTTTCAGTATTTTTCATATTGGGCTTTAGGCGCTTTTTTTCATTTATTTTGGGGAATTCTTCATGTGGGGCATTTTTCATAATATTTGGGGGATTTTGCATTGGGCAATTTTTCATAAATTCTTTAGGGGATTTTTCTGAATTTTTTGGGGAAATTTTTCATATTGGGCTTTAGGGCGTTTTTTTCATTTATTTTGGGGAATTCTTCATTTATTTTTCGGGAACTTTTTCATGGAGCCTTGGAAGACTCTACTTGACTCTTGCGATATGGGAGAGTATCAGGGAAACCACACTCACTGCGAATACCCAGACTGACTCAACTCCAAGAGGTCGGCTAGAGTCTTGATAAAAGCCGAAAAAACATGATATGTCATCACCCGAAAACTTTTGAAACCTCCTTCCTATACAGAATACATATCCATAATTTGTAGTTCGACGATAGTTGAAATTGACTTTCGTCCACACACCGACTATCGCATTGCATGGTATCCTTTACTTGTGCTGATCTGTTCTGCTTGCAACATGATACACTTGCACACATACACACACGAATGCACATACTCGTACACACACACACCTCCATTGACACAAAATGTGGCTCGTGAAAAGGCTGGCTGGTCGGAGATGTTAAAAGGGGAACTCGAATTGTTGAAATTATTTTCTCACATGCTACAGATGTGGAATGTGCGTCACGCAATCAAGTGTAACGTGATAATTTGTGTCGTGTACTTGTACTACGAGTGGATAGCAGTGCCACATAGCCATGGTCACACACACACAGACACACACGTACGCACACATAGGCATTGTGCAACAAAACATTGCCGGTACATGTGTATGTTCCGGGATGTGGTGGCACTTGATATTGTCTTTGGGTGAATGATTGCGTATCGCCTCGCCCCGTATCGGATTGTCGAGTATCACATCTGAAATTCATTCAGATATTGTGGCACGATTTGTGGATAGTGTTGGCATTTGTGATGCCGTTGCCGTTTGTTGGTGATTTCTTTCTGTTGCTTTTCTTCCCGGAGTCATCATCATTATCTGGGGGGAATTTTTGTTGAAGGACTTTTCCAAAATGTTGTTACAATTGATGAGATAATGAAATCAATCACAGAATTATGTACTGAAATGTTACTATGTATGTGAGGTCGCCTCAGAGTGCCAGTGATTTTGTTCATGGCATGAGGGGCATGAGGGGCAGAGGTATCAGTACAAGTTATACTAATGGGATTGTGTAAGAATTAACCAAAGCATCTAGAATCGGAATTTCGGTAAAAAGAATCCCCGCTGGTTGCCCCATATTCACAGTCTCCTAGAATTACAACTGACAGGACAGAAATCTCTTCAATTGTCTCACTTATTATTTTGTTGCTCATGAAAAAAAAAACTGTAAATCTCTTATTCAAGCTGACTTTTCTGCTGCGTGTATTATACATGCGTATGTCAGAGCTCTACTTTATTCGGGAAACCAATGATTTCCCTATATTTGCTATGTAATTCACAATTGAAAGCTTTACACGGCTCGCCTGTAAAATCCGTGTATGTCGTCAGCCGAAAGTCAAAATGACCTAACAAGCATTTTCATAGCTTTACAGGCGAAGCAAAAAAACTTTGTAAAATCTGAAAACTCTTGTTGTTATGCCATGTAGGAACTGGTAATTCGCCTATAAAATTGTAAATTACAGACATTGAAGTGTACATTTTTGCGTCGCCATTTAATTTAGGCCGTTTCACTAGAATCAATCAAAGATACGATTTTGGTCATTTTGGAGTTCAAGAGTTCAAGTTGTACAAAATACGCTGGAGTAGTTTTATTTTATTTTTTGAAATAATTACAATACATTATAATTTTGGGTAAACTGGGTGACACAGACCATATGTTTAGATTTTTTTTTGCAGCGACAGACCAAAGCCTCTGATGGGAATCGAACCCACAACATCCACGCTGATAGGCAAGCTCGCTAACAACTCGATTACCAGGGCGCCTGGGGTGGAGTAAAAAAATACTTTTATTTGAATTTGAACATTTCACACATGGAAAGAGATATAGATGGGGATCCTTAAAAACGGAGAAATAAGGGAAGAAAATAAATTTTGAAATTTTTGCTGTTTTGATGTTGATTAAAAAAAATTCGAAAAATTAAGGAACCAACTTACTAAAGTTTGTACAAGTTTGTGCTTGTTCGGTACCGATATAAAAATAGTTGAGGCAAAGAAGAGGATTATCGACCAATATCCGCAGCTTTGGTATCGATTTTAATGTTATTTATTTTACATGTTGCAAAGTTTCAACCATACATTTTATTTAAATTTTCTATTTGCCTTTTTTCGTTGTTATTAAAATTGTAAACATTTATTGACCAAAATAAAGGATGTTAAGGATCGCCAACTACATACCTTTCCGAGTGTGAACTTAATATGTTTATTTCTCTCCACCCTAATACACATAGTATATTCACATATGGTCATTTGCGTGGGTCGCGAACGTACGTTCGTACGCTTTTGATGTACAAAAAATATAGAACACATCTTTTTTCTCGATTTTTTTTGTGATTCGATAACATTTTGGTAGCTCTATATTTAGTACAAAAGATGGCTTTCATCGAGTTTTAGTTTTCATAATAATAGCAATAAACATGTGGTCGCGAACGTACGGATCGGCGGAAATGCCCATATTCCAATTCACGAGTTCCTGTTGTCCCTAGCCAACAGGCAGCTGATGTTGATATTCGGCTTCTTCTTTAGGAGATTCGTTTGATGGTTAATATGAGATTCCATAGACTAAATACGCCTCCTACCTACTCTCTCTTAAGGTGTTCCTTTTCTAACTAATTTATTAACTCTAAGTTAATAATATCGTATACCTGGTGTTCAGGACAGTTAGGTTAAATTCGAGTGGCAGACTCACTTACACTCCGTAGTCCGTTGTGATACACCTCAACAACAAAAACGTCGCCCTCGTTGAACCGTCCTGAGCTCCAAAAAAAAGCTCCAGAGTTAGCCAATATGTGACCTGATTCTTTGGTCCCTGAAGTTATAAGAACCAAGTGTTGAACGCCGCTTGTTGTCCAGAACAGGACAAGGACCGAGAAAGAGTTACATGGAGTACTCCGCCTCTTCATCATTACAATTTTTTTGGTAGTGCATTTGGGACTCTTTTTTACAGATCTGGGGAGACTCGGAACTAAGTTACACTTTCCAGTCGAAGTGCAATCCGTAGTTATGCCTGTAGCCACTTGTAAACCCCTACTGCCTATAAAGGAAAAAAAACTAACGATAGTCAGGCATTCAGTAACACAACCAATGGATGTTATCGACTCGGGGTCACATTTGCCGGAAATGTGTCACACGGAATTTTCCATAATTTTTAGGTAATATTCCATTTTTCGTTTTATGGGGCACTTTTCACATTAATAAATTTTTTCTTTTTTTTTTGGATATTTTGAAAACAAAAGTTCGCGATTTTTTTTATAATCTTTTGGGGTTACGACCCCACACACATTGTCACATTTAAAAAAAAACTCAATTCAAAAGTTGTTAATCGCCCCAAAATGTTGACCAACAACAAGTAACATTGGGGTGATTTTTCATATTTCGCTGGGACCGTCGTTTCTATATGAAATTTGGGTCATTATTTAAATGTGATGACATTCTAAAACATTTTGGGCTACTTTTCATAGTATTTGGGACGTTTTGCATTGGGTAATTTTTCATAAATTGTTTGAGGGATTTTTCAGAATTTTTGGTGAAATTTTCATATTGGGCTTTTGGGTGGGATTTTTCATTTTTTTGGGAATTGTTAATTTTTTAGGGGCATTTTGCATTTGGGGTATTTTTCATAGAGCCCTTGTGGCACGGCACCCACATGCGATACATGTATGTAACTGCTGAGCCATCTCATTGAGAAATCTGTGACAGTCTAGGGCTGGTCTTGTGTTCAGCAATACAAATTTAGACACTGACTGAAGAATATGTCTATGTCCGCTGTGGGGAGGACATTATATTTCAGCTATTCAGCTTCTTCGTATCTCAGACCGATTAACAGTGATCAGGTGTTTTTTATTGCTTTATATGGCTGTTGGTCTATATAAAGCAAGTCAAGACCAACAACAGGATATACGGCCGACTTAACCCTATTCGTACCAGACAGTGACTTCGGGTCACTATTGAAATTAATACTTGTATATGTATTTAATTATGCATTAGTTAATATCGTCCCATACGTCCAAGTTTCATGATTTACTTTAAAAAAAAATGTCAAATAGAATTTCTTTAATTTTTCTTTGTATAAGCCATTACGAAATTTAGCTTGGTACGAATAAGGTTAAGTAAGGGACCTGTGGAGTTTCGTCATACTTTTTAGTTAAGAAATTCTTTTTTTTAACCTACTCAGAAAACTGAAGTCAGTGGTATTTTTTTGGTTCAATTAAAAAATGAATTTATTGAATTCAATTATCAATACGAATTCATTTAGTTGCAATTGAGGAATTCCAATATCAATTTGAATTAATTTATTTATTTGTAGTTGAGGAAATTATTTTCCAAACTAAAATCAGTTTTAGCTTTTTCTATCTAATCATACATGACGGTGGAGACTCTGTAGGATTCTCAGCTAAGAAATTGCCAGGAACATTTTTGTGTCACGAACAAATCCAGTGTCGTACAAATCTCACCCAGTCTTTTTCTCAGCCAAGAAAATCTTTTTACAGACAACTTCAAGAAAGAAAAATTTATTTAAATATGAATTAAATTAATTGATTGATTTTAACTGAAGTAACTAATTTTTTGAATTACCATTAGTGTGTCCACAATAAATCCTTGCGCAAAAATACACTCGTAAACCCAGAAACAACTTTCACACCGATTGTAAAATATCTCTGATGCGATTTCTCAAAATACTCTAACATACATTAGATGAAGACCATTATCTGGATCAGCCTTGCCGTCCCAGGCCAGCATAATTTCTCCAAACTTAATCGGTTCCTCTGTCTCTCTCCATAAACGACCTGTAAATCTACTGCGTAGACAAACACCTCTAACGATCTGCATAACAGTCACTGTGGCACTCTACTGCACAGCACATACTTCCTCTACACTCACACATTCAGAATGTCATCCATGCCGAGACATGTACAAGGACAATAAATAAGACACCTTCGCCATAATTTCAGGCTAATCTCATGCTGCGCCAGACGCCACAACCGACCAACTGAAACCAGGCACTGGTTGCAGCCACAACTGGGCAACTGCCGGAATGTTAATAAATAAATATCCCACTTTAATTTGACTTTCTTAGTTTTATGAGTCCGTGTTGTTTGTGTTTCCATTGCGTTAAGTTTACGTTGTTAAGACACAAATAAATGGTGATGGTTTTCGGTGACTTAGCTGTGCTCCGGTCTCTCCCCAGCATGCAGATGACCACTGTCACCACTTTAATATATCCTTAAAATGACCGTATAATTCTAGGACACCCTTCTCTGTGCATTCAGCCCCCGCTCATCGTTTGCTGGAGTCCTTGGTCAAAGGACAATTTGTAACTGTGCCTGGGTGTGTGTGTATGTATGTGTGTTGCAACAATCATGTGGAGTGGAGATTATTACAACATTATGTTATTGTTGTTATTACTGTTTTATCTTTTGTTAAACGGGAAGTTAAAGCTTAAGTAATTATCCTATAAGACATTATTAACAACAACAACAACAGTACAAGGGGAGAGTGGTTAAAATGTTTCTGGTAACCTCGAGCTATCAACAGCACAAACAACGCCAACGACGGATAATAACAGCACAATCTTGTTGCAACACTGAGGATAAAAGGAGTGTGTATGTCTGTCTGTTCGTCTGACCCTCCGTTCCTCCTCCTGTCTTTCTGCATGTAAGGCAAAGTATTGCACAAAAAAAAACCGCAAACTAATTTCAAGTGGCCCAAGTATCTGAAAATCATTGTCTGCTCGCCCGGTCTGTCTCTGAACTGTGGTTTGTCGGTGGGGTAGGTGGTCGGTCGGTCCGGGTAGGTGGAGTAGGCTGCAAAGAGTTAATAAAATTATTAGAAATTAACTTACAGACAGTCATGTGATTCCATGAGCAGAGACAACCCCTTCGTCCCCATTAAATGGTGACCATAAAGTCTATCTGCATCTAATAATGTTGCACTCTGGCTGTTGTGTTCCGTTCCGATAGAATGAAATGGAAACAATGCCAGTTTTAATTGCAATTGTAAAATTCACAATTATCAGATTTACATTTAATTGCATCACTCCATGGAGTGGGTCATGCACAAGTCCTCCTCATGCACCAGACGATTTGATGTTTGTTTGAGTATTCAAATCGCCAATTTGGCATTTTAGCTATGTATGTAATAAAATTTTATTAGCAGATGATCATTATACTAATGTGATCATCTGCCAATGAAAAACGCTTTGTGTTGCAATGATGATTCCCGAAATTGTTTGTTTGGGAGCAATTCGGTGAATGTGTGATTGTGATGTCCGAATGTCCAATTAATAGTTTTCTGTTTTTGCAGTTCATAGTCACTGGTTATGAATGGAAAGAAGGGGAAATAAGATAGGCCATGTGTCCAAAGGACACTATTCAAGCCAAGTCGACTTTTCATGAAAAGAAAGAAAACAAATTTTAAAGTCACACTTCACCGACTATGGCCTAGACCATACTACTACAGAGAAGATGAACTTATAACATGTATGTCAACGCTAACCGACCAAAACTAACCTAAAATTTGAGCATTTTTTTTTATAATTTTTACGATTTACGCTCGTCGATTGGTTTCCTCCCAACAAATAATTCCCAAAAATATATAAAAATATATACAAATTTTCCCCATAAATACTGAAAAATCCCCCAAACAATTTACGAAAAACAAAAAAATATCCCAAAAAAAAAATTGGAGAATTCTTCATATGAAAAACAGTTATAAAAAACTCCCCAATTTTGTATGAGATTTTTTTTGGGAATTTTTCATTTTTTTATAAAAAATTGCCCAATGCAAAATCCCGCAAATATGAAATAATACCCCCAAGAAAAACCAACATTACATTTTTCCTATCTTGGAAAAGTGTATTTTTTAACAAAAACAAAATTAAAAATATGAGAAAAATTTTAATTTTAATTTTAAGTCTAGAAGAGTATACTTTCGAATGTTTTGCTTTACGATTCGAGAAATTCCGGATCAAAGTGTGAATCTGCTTAGACAAATGGTCGTTTAGGCCGATAGCCTTTAGTGCCCTTTATATTTTATTTTATTATAATTTTTTATTTTAATAAATATATAAATTAAAAGTGTTTTTTTATTTTGCAAAAAACTTGAATTTTTTTAAATTTTCAAATTCCAACGACCATCATTTTTTTTCTCATTATATATATATTGAGCCCTAACCGTGAAAAAGACGTTCGAGCCCATAAGTAAATTTTACAGGAGAGGATTTTTTTTGTTGTCAAGCAAAGCGATACAATTGAACTTGCCATAACTTTGTAAATACAAATTTTTAATTTTTAGTATTTATGGGATTAAGAGCAATGGACACTTTTCTATCGAATTCCATTAAAAAGATAGTTTCGAAAAAAAATGGCGCTCACATCTTTTTCACGACAAGGGCTCGAAAGTGTTCTCATGTCCTTGGCGTTTTTTTTTTAAATAATTCTGTTGCCAAACTAATCATCTTTAATTGAGTGAGATCGGACTTCAAACAAAAGCAAATTTTTTTTTTTTGCCTCTCTATGGGAGACATCAGCATATTCTGGGCTTCTTACTGAAGGGACATGACTCACTCAATGCATTTTTAGAAGCAGACAGTTCTGTCCCTCACTTCGGTCTGTGGGTGTGGTGGAGGACAAGAGTACTGGAGGCTTGTACTGACAGAATGTCTAGAATGTCGAGCCTAAATTGCTCGACTCCGACTCCAGCATTTTTAAACAACAAATTTTTCAACTCCAGATTCCGACTCCACAGCCCTGGTCATGACTTTAGTAGGGCTTCAGAGGACGTTCGGTCATATGGAGGTGGAGGTAATCATCTAAATAACCAACATACGTAAGTTGCTTTTTGTGCTGATGTTTTTTTTTATGTATGTTGTGCCGGAGTCACCCCTTTGTTTTTGCAAGTGTTTGTCCTGCTGGAGGTATGGCCGTCAAATAGCCTGTTGTGGGGGTTATTGTTCATTGTTTGTGTTGTACATTTTTAAACATATTTACTGCTGATGGCTACGAATTCTTACCGGAGCCTTAGACTTGTTCCAGCCTGACTGCGGGGTGACCCATGTGGTCTTTAGTCTCAGCTTTAAATCGAAATCACGGGGAGAGCTTCGGCTCGGAATGGAATAACATTTTCAACCGGGTGCCGTGACCCATAGAACAGTAGACCATGGCAAATACAGTTGAATTCGGATAAGCGCACGTCATTTAATTGAAAAATAAACATTAGTAACGCTTGTTGTGGATGATTTTCCATGCACTGCACGTCGCTTAAACAAAAATCCGCTTCATTGGAAAATCTTTTATGTGAAACACATGTTTTAATGCAAACATAACAACTTAAATGATACGAACACCGCTTAAGAGAAATTCACCCAACTCATTAAAATACATATACAAGATTTGACGGAACAAGAGATAAGAGAGGAGTTGACGTCTATTGCCAATGGAAACCTTGAAAATGCTGTAGAATTTATTATGAGATCATCCTAATTCTGGGCAAAACATATGATCTGTCAATCACATTTAACACAACTACACCAAATGATAATAAGTGACTATTTTCATCCAAGCTCATTAATAGTGCATTTAAATTGTACATACATGTATTTTAATAGTTGTGCCACAAAATGTCCTTGTTTCGTTTTGATGGAAGAAGGTTCAATTAACCGAAGTCCTTTTAATTGAAAATTCCGCATAAGTGAAAACAATTTCTTGATTTTTGTTCATTTCCGCTTATGGAATTCTACTCTACATGGTTTCGAATTGTTACTCATGTGCAGCTTGTTGCATGTGCGGGCGTTGGTAGACGTATTGTATTCATTTGGTGCTAAGACCACCGACGAGGCTGGTACTCCCGATAATGAAGAGCACAACTCTCACAAGCATATCTGGGTTTTAAACAAAATATTTCACACGGTTTTCAAAAATTTGTGTTTGCTCTAGAATCTGACCCGTGTAGTGTTCTTGAGGTAAATGAACAGATGATAAAATGTACGATAGCAAACTTAAATCTTTAATAAAAAGGCTTTCATCCAGGGACAAAATCTTTTTAATAAAAAAAAATGCTCAAAACTACTTTTACCTATTTCCCTTAACATTCCATGAAGGAACAGATGGGGAACTTCCCTCGAATCAGTGAGCTGTGCGCGATATAATTGTGTATACTCACTGACCGCGATCTACTGTTCAAAGCCGGCTCCAAATGGCTACTGCTTGTCTGGAGAAGTTTTACATGACTTAGAGTTGACTCCCTTAAGTCGTAAAGTCCTCTGGATTTACCTATGCGATGGTGGCACACACTATCTGTCACACCACCACTCTGGTCCAGAGCAATCCCACTTTTTATTGTTTTCTAAATCTTTCGCACTCTGCACCCGGCAATCCTACTTCCAATGGTTTAAATGGAGAATTTTAATTTTTATTCTGGAACGGAAAGTTAGGAAAGCCACAGAAAAATATTAAATGACCAAAAAATAAACAATTTATCTAAATGCCTTTGGCAAGAATGCACTTCGAAATGACACCAAAAAAAAAAAAAGAGGAAGAAGGACACACTTCTCAGAAAACGATAAAAATCGACCATATCAAATCATGCATGCATTGAATCCTTTCGATGCTGCCGCATGATATCGCTGTCAGGCATTTTCACAGTTGCCAGGGCTTTAGCATTTTCTAACTAGAATTGCCATGTTCGCCATCATTCCGCACCGGATGTCGTGTGTCAATAACGACGAAAGTCTGTCAGTAATACGGTTACACGGTTTTTTTTTTTTTTTGCCGATACTCCTTGAAAAGTAATACGGACAAATCGATTCCTGTGATGATTGATTGATGTAGTGCGTGTTTTCGCATGAATTTCGTGGTGCTGCTACAGGGGATGTTGTCGACGAGGCTGCTGTTGTTGGAGCCATTCGTTGCTGTTGTTAGTAATGCTTGTTACATGTAAGCTATGCCACTGCGCTCACCATGCCACCGCCATTAAACGTTGTCGAGCTACTCTCGAGTGTTGCCACTTTACGTTTTTTTTTTCTTCTTTTTATCTCGTTAATGTGGCCAATAAATACAATGCCACAGACTTAGCGACGCTTAAGTGTCCTCCATAATCATTTGCTCGCCTTTTTTTGTTGTCCTCATGCATACCCCTGAGTGTGTGTATGTGTGTGTTTGTGGAGTGTACACCACTTAAAGGATTCCCTGTTTTTTTTTGCTGTCATGCTCTGTACTTTTGTTCGGTTAATTTTGTTGGTGTTGCAACTGCTGTTGTTGCAAGTTACTTGTGTTGGGAGTTTTTTTTTTTTTGTATTTAGAACAAAAACACAGCGAGAATTTTACACGAGCCTTTTTTGTGTTAAATGCTGAAGATGATGTTACGAGCACTTCTTTTTTTTTGGGTTTTGTTCTCGCCAAAGTCGTTGTCTTCGCACGATGCGGTGGGTACTTGCTGTTGCTGGATGAATCCTTGCTGGAAATTGGCAGGAAAACTTGGGTGCTGCTAGTGCTACTCTTTTTTTTTTCTTTAGCAGTATATAATAATAAATGCGTTTTTTGCCCTGCCTCTGCCGTCTCGATACTTTATTTCATGCAGAACATTAATTTTACGTTTCGTCCTGTAAGAGAAAAGGAGCGCACAACAGCAACTAAAGTTTATATAATAAATATTAGTTGGCTTACATTTTGGCGGCAAGCGGAGGTCAGTGTTGTTAAGCAAATGCGTACGCTGGTATTTCTGAGTTTCCGCTGTTATTGTCTGGCCAACACCAAGTCAGCGCACCGACTGCGTGGCCTTTGGTGACACCGTTTCGCCTCCCGTTGTGAAAGAAAACGCGATTTATGGGAAAGTGGGAATGTATGAAAATCGAACAAGGTGACCGTGACAGATCGCCTGTAGTGGCTTGAAAGTTTGGATATATAATTTCCAACAACAATTAAGAAAAAAATAACACACAATTAGTAATTTGCAGCACTTTTTGGTTTTCTCGAATATTTTTTTTTTTTTTTATTCAGAAATGACATAAAAAACAAATCGTTTGAAATTATTTGGCTTCATACACAACAGTTTACTGTGGCTTTTATTCTAAGGATTCAAATTATTTATATTAAATTAAAAAAATATTTTTAATCTGCATAAAATGTCCGGAGTTATAAACAAACATCAGTAGAAGAATAAAATGATTTCCGTAAATTTCATTATTTTCAAAAAATTATAAAAATTTCAAAATTACAAAAAGAGTAAATTTAAACAGTTCATCATAAAGCACCATGTACTATAATTAAATTGGGATCGTTTCTTTTTAATCTGATTAAAATTTTCGGAGTTGTAAACAAACTTGAGTAGAAAAAGACAATGTTTTCCGTAAATTTTATTATTTTCAAAAAATTATAAAAATTTCAAAATTACAAAAAGTGTAAATGATTAAAATTTTCGGAGTTGTAAACAAACTGCAGTAGAAAAAGAAAATGATTTCCATAAATTTTATTATTTTCAAAAAATTATAAAAATTACAAAAAGTGTAAATTTTCAATAGTTCGTCATGAAGCCCCATATATGTGATCCGGCCTATGAAAAGATGGCTTATGACTCCAAAAAAAAATTTCTTTTTTTCGAATCTCGAAGAAATGCATTGTTTATCTTTAACAGCTGTTTCCTGCAATTCCTTTTTTGAGTCATAAGCCACCTATTCATGGGCCAGGTCACATATTACAATTACAATGAACTTTATATTAGAAAAATCATAGGCGCCCCGGTAGGCGAGTTGGTAGCGTGCTTGCCTATCAGCGTGAGGGTTGTGGGTTCGATTCCCACCAGAGGCTTTGATCTGTCGCTGCAAAAATCTAAACATATGGTCTTTGTCACCCGGTTTACCCTTGGACCCAAAATTAGAATATAAATTTACTTTGTATTGTAATTAATAATAAATAAATAAAATAAAATAGAAAAATCATATGACTTTTTTTTTTGCTTTTACTGGCAATTTAGTGAAGATTCTTTCTGGTATCTCCCCTATTTATCGAATTCGGTTACGCATCAATGAAAAAATCAAGAAATTGTTTTCAATTATGCGGGTTTTTCAAAAAAAAACAACGGATTTCGGAAAATTGAACCTTCTTTCATATAACCGAAATAGTTCTATGAAATGAAATGGAAATAGCAACTTTTGACACAACTATTGAAATACAGGTATGTACAATTTAAATGCACTATTAATGAGCTTGAATGAAAATTGTCACTTATTATCATTTGGTGTAGTTGTGTTAAATGTGATTGACAGATCATATGTTTTGCCCAGAATTATGATGATCTCAAAAAAAATTCTACAGCATTTTCAAGGTTTCCATTGGCCATAGACGGCACCTCCTCCAGTATCTCTTGTTCCGTCAATTCTTGTGTATGTAGTTTTGCATGAATTTCTCTTAAGCGGTGTTCGTTTCATTTAAGTTGTTGTCTTTGCATTAAAACATGTGTTTCACATAAAAGATTTTCCAATGAAGCGGATTTTCCAGAACGGATTTTCGATTTCCAATTAGGCGATTTAAAAGACGTCCGCTTACCCAAATCCTACCTTACTCCCTTTTATATGTTCTGTTTTTGTTTTGAAATAATGACTCAACGCCCTACTTGTAAACCTTTTCAAAAAAAATCGGAAAAAATTCTCAAACCACCATAAGCTATAAAAATCAGGTTGAACCAACAAAAAAATACAAAGTGGCGCAAAAGTAATTCTCCTATCAGAAAATGCTATAAATTTTGCGATTGGCCCCTAATGTGACAATCAACTGTGGCGGCGGCCATTTACATGACATCATATTCTCGACTTGATGTAAAAAAAAATAAAAGACCAAATAAAAATAATCCACAAGAAGAATCAAAGAATTTCATTTTTCTTTTTAATTACAAAAAAAACATCGGAAGTTTAATTTTGCGCCACCTTGTACATTCTTTTGGACAGCCTAATGTTCACCTGCCGTATTGGTTCATTGAGAAAAATAGCGGAGGTTTTATCCCGAATTCGCTATTCTAAGTTTTTCATTGTTTTATTTTTTGTTTGTTCAACGGTCACAAATTACTCATTCAGCTTCAAGAAAACATGAGATACATAATTGAGAGTCGCAAAACTATGCTCTTGGAGAAATATAATTAGTGTACAAACAAATATCTTAGTACACGAGCGCATTGTTTATCAATATGCCCCCTAACATATATATGTTTATGTTCAAAAATAATATGGTTGCACGTAAACATATATTTGCATATGTAGGAACAACTGGGAACGGGCCTGCGGGAATATTTTGGTGTTCAACAATAATATTCTTGCATACAAACTGCTGAACGCATGTGTCCGTCCCCAAACATATTAGTGATTGCAGGCAAATATATGTTTCGCTTATTTTCTTTTTTGTGTAGCAAATTCAAACGACACTTTATTATGTTTGGCAAGAGCTGTGGTTTACCCTATAAACCGTAGGGAGGATTCAGTTCGGCGTGCAGTTGCGACCTCATTCGGATTCTACGATTTAAACAGTGGCATAGGTTTTAAAGGCGCCACCCAGCGAGTGCTTGAATTAACTTCTCAGGCGTACCGGCTTGACTTGGTTGGTTTTCTAGCATGACTTGGTATTCTTGAGGGGAATGGTTCACGCAAAACAATACTGTTGGTCCGGAATTATGTTTTTGTTTGACCACAAAAATTTAGTGAGTTTTAACACAAGCACTTTTTCAAAAATCACGACAGGATCTGGCAAAGTTTTTTTCCTTACTTACTTTTAAGATGTATTTTTAAAAAAGTAGATTTCTCCGACTCTCCGAAAGTAGCCAAAGCTAAGATTACATTAAGTAGCTGTATCTGTCGAAGGACAATACCCGAAGGACAATACCAGAGACCTGCATTGGCTTTACAATGACGAACACATTTGTAACCTATGTTATATTTGTGTGTCAGTCAGGGTCAGCTCGTTGTCTGCTTCTTTGGGTATACTAAAATCATTTGTGGTGGTGTTTAAAGGAATACATGACTAAGATGATTGGTGCAAAACTGGGCTTCATCCTGTTCGGATGCTGCACAATCTTCACTTTCCTTTCGTCGTTGAAAGTTAGCCTGGCACACTAGACTTTCGAACCGATTTCCACTATAGTAAAAATGTTGCATTCTACGTCCATTGTATTAGTAGAAAGTGACAATTCTTATCCATTACAATCCTATCCCCAATGGTAATGGTCGACATCTGTCATGTGGGAAAAGACGAGTGAGTTTTTGGTATCGCAAATCAATTTGCGATCAGTTGAGACCATTACGGAAATGCCTACAAATAGTGAGGCAGATATAAAAAGAAAACCATCCACCACTCGCCCCTACCCTTTCCACATAATCCATTTCCTTTTGCTGTAATACACTTAAGACATAAACAAATCCACAAATCTCTACCGAGAGAGAGAGAGAAAGGGAAATCCCTTTTAGCCAACCATATCTCGCACGTTCCTTAAACAGCCGACAAAATGTTCAAACACAACGAAATATTTATGGTATCGAACGAAATCCTTACATGCCACAAGAATGTGTAAAAGTTTGATTTTACATGAAAGACTACAAGCAAAAAAACATCGAGGCGAACACACAAAGTTTCAAATCCCAGAGATTCCTTTGGTAATGCTAACAGCTTACAAATGGAAAAATCTTCCCAAAGAAATCACAGACGGACGAGGGAACTGGCGAACGCGGCAAATACAAATGAAGAAAAATTGAAGGAATGGAAACGCACACATGCACATGCACATGCGAAAGTAAAACAATTCAAACAAACATTTGTGCCCGGACGCCAGGCATGCTGCACCAACGCACGTTTGGCAGGCAGTGCAGCATTAGCCTACATTTATGATGGCGAGGCAGTGGCAGCCCAAACCCCATTCGCACAGTCAGGGCTATGGGATTGGGGTCTCTGACTGTCTGGGTTGCATTCTAAAACAGCCTGCTCTCCCGCCAACCCACCTATTGTCAGCCGCAGCACAAGTCGATCTCGAACAATTCAATAAACGCCGAGTACGAATGAGCAATGCCAGGCTGAGCCTGGCCAGGCGACGAGACGCGCGACGTTGTGGCGCGGTGAGGTGAGGTGGGGCACTGCATTGCGATACAGCACAGCACAGCGTAGCAAAACAAAACAAACACTCCACGCACCATGCGGTCGGTGGGTGGTTGCATGCAACCGAGCATTCATGCAGATTATATGCTTTCAAAGTATTCGGAATTGTGTGTAAAGTATTTACCACTACTTACCACTTTTTCAAAGAAACAAAGAAATAAAAATCATGCTGCGTTCTCTGGCACTGATGTTGTTGTTTCTTTGAAATTCATAAATCGCGCCGAGCATCAGCAACTCCAACCGTGTGGGAGTTTGGCCGCCGATGGTGTCGAAAGGAGTTTGTCGGCAACATCCTTCCATCGCGCGTTGACGGTGGCAGTGGCCACCTGCCAATATGGGTCGTAATGTTTTTTTGCACAAGAACCACTTTGTGTTCTGTTCTGTGGCAAGTTTAAGCCGCCGCTTGAGTAATTGCTTGCGAAAGCGTGCAAATTGAGCGCACAAAAGCTCTATGGCTTAAGTTTTTCATACATTTGGTGGCGGGGGGCGGCACCCAACGAAAACAATAGAGTTTACATAACGAAAGTGCGGTGTAAACGTGAAGTCGGGTTTTCGGGTCTGTTAAGAAACCTGTCATATCAGAAAAAATCGTGCAGTCCCTTGTGTTGGGTGCTCTATGAGAGAAGATAATCAAATAATCAAATCAGAATAAGTAGAATAAACGTTTCAATTTACTAGGGCCGAAAACTGATGATTTCAAACCTTTTAAAATGTATATTTAATGGAATCCGGACAATTTCTAAGATCGTCCGGTCGTGCGCGGTCTGTTTTCTGTGCACAGAAGTCGCAGTGTTGGTTTTTCCCCCCCTTGGAGACAGAAATGCCCTCAGGAGTTTTATCAGATACTCTGGGACTAGAGACGTTGTACTAATTTACCCAATTTTTTCCCAGACAGATTTTGGACATGGTAGCCAAACAGATTTCCGAGCGCAATCTGTCCACCTTCAAGATACAAATGTATGTGGCCCTCAAAGTCCTACACTCCAATTGCCTACAACTTTGAATGGCGATATCTCCTAAACGCTAGATAGAATAACATTTTCAAAATCGGTCATCCATGAACAAAATCCTCCGCTGTATCTAACGTCAGAAGATTAACTAGGGATGCCAGGAGTCTCCATAGGCCATTGGAGAAACACGTTCATTGTGAAATGGCCGGTTGACCGGACGACGCACTATAGAGAAAATTCGGTCTTTAGCCGAACCGTTCGTATGTGGAACAATCTTCCAGCAAATGTGTTTCCTTCAGAAATTCCAAACAAACTCCATCTTTCCTCTTTCCGATACCCTTATTTCCTTCCGCTAACACAATGCATTGCATTTATAGGGGGCATCCCCTGAGTGTTGGCCTTCAAAACAAAACAAAAATTTTCAGATTTTTTGGGGAAAAAAATCCAGTTTTCTGATGTTTTCGAATTTCAAGTACAAATTGATTAATAAAAAGCATTTTCAAAGTCGTTGAGTCATAATTTCAGAAGAAAAATGTTCGAGCTTTAATTTGATGTACAGTATTTAACGGTTATATGCATATCTGTATTTGTTGAAATATTTGTGCATATAAGCGTTAAATGCTTATAAAAAAATACGGATATAAGCACCACGATGCTTATATAAAAACTCGGTTATAAGCATAAAATATGCATATAAATCAAATCATGTATTAGCATCAACGGCATATATAAAATACATATTATTTTTATTTAGAATGCATACAATTAAAAAATTAATTTATTTTTATTAAACTTAAATTGTACTCTTTTTACAGCATATTTTAGAATTCATATTAGTATATAATAAACTAAATTACATAGACTATTTAAAAAAATTAGTGTATGTACATGTATTTAACTTTACTAGAAATTCATTTCAAGGAACATTTAAACAAATTAAATTTGATTTGAAAAATCGCATATTTCAGTTTTTATTGTTCTTTTTAAAGAACATATCAATATTATGATAATTAGAAAACACTTAGTCTGATGTGAAAAAATCTGATATTTAAGTTTGTATGTTATTGCAACATTTCGTAAAAATAAGTTGTTCAATACTCTCTAATTCGTCAGCACACTCGTTTCTCGACAGAAGAAATTTCCGGAGATCGCTTAAAGAATTTAAAGCTGAACTTAATAAAATCATCCATTTTTTTACCGGATTCTATAAAGCAATTTTGCTTTCTGATCAAGTTTTGCCTATAGTATGCTTTAAATGCTAATACATGCATACCTTGGTCAAGTGGTTGTAGAATAGATGTAGTGTTTGGTGGTAAATATTGAACGTCTACATTTTTCACTTTGATTTGCTTATGAGATGAGGCATTATCAACGAATAAAATTACTTTTCGGTTCTGTTGATTCATATCTTCGTCGAAAGAAATCATTATTTGCGCCCAAATCTCCTGTGTCATCCATGTGAAAAATATTTTACTGGAACAATTTTGTTTTTAAAGCATCTGGGATTTTTGGGTTTACTTAAGCAAAGAAGAGCTAAAATTTTTGGTGTATGACAATTCATCAAAAGTAAAAGATTCTTTAACAATCGATAAATTAAGCATAAATAAATTTGAAGTGCATATAAACGAAAATTTGTTCATGCATTTTGACGTCAAATAGCTAAAAACTGTATGCATATAAACGAGAAATGCATATAAACATATGCAATTAAGCGAAAATTTTTAATGTATTTTATATACGATTGGGAAATTGCACAAGTTTGCGTGCATATAAGCGATAAATGCATATAAACGGCGTGCATATAAGTGTGAAATACTGTATATAAATCATAAGTTTTGTCATCATAACACCAATATTTTCTCTCATTTCCTTTGTAAAACTATAAAATAGTGCCATGTGCATTACTGACATCTGGAGTGTGCTTCTGAACTAATGCATCAGAAAACCACTTGTCAGGTCTGACCACTGTATGGTCTTTGCATAAACAATTCTCAAACAATTCAATTTTTTCTTTAAATGCCAAAATAACACCTCTTGTTGGAAAACCCTGTACATGCAGTTGACATCGGACTCATGCTTAGAGTGAAGGTTCAGTGTTATGTTAACAATTTCAGCCACTAGACCAGATAGTGCAAGGGGGATTTCTTGGCAGGGACAGCCCGAGTAATCAAAACTGATCACAGGCATTGTGAGACATCTGCACCTGTGGGGATTTTTCAATTGATTTGTTTTAAAAAAAACCGGTTTTTGGGTTTTTTCCCCGATTTTGATTATCAACAACAACAACAACTAGCCCTGCTATTACAACAAACACCCGAACATCGGTGTTTGTTTTTTTGCGCTCACGTCGCGCCCCATGTTGCACGATATAGTGCGTCCGTTGTGCGTAACAGTGAACTGAGAATGGATGGGGATGGCTGGTTCAGTTGAGTTGGTGTTTTTGTGCAATTTGTTTTTGTAAAATTAAAAACTTTTGCAAAAGAAACATTACCAAAGTCCAATGAAAAGGAAAAGTCGAATGGAATTCTTCTCTGAAGATGAATGGATTCAGAATGTGTTAAGTGTGCATTAGAACAGAAAGCCGCAAAGCTTTGATGTTGTGTTTGTGTTCAATTGTGCGCCAAATGCGTATTTGAAATATTCCAACTCATTCAATTCGTCTGTGATATCTTTTTTTTCTCTTCTTCTTCTTCTTCGCCTTCTCTTCCACTTTTTTTTCGTTTGTTTGTTTTGTTGTTACCCCCGACGCAAAAAAAAAAAGAAAAACCTGAATGAACAGCTAAAAACAAACGTTAAGACCGTACTTTACATACGACGTCAAACATACAGACCGACCGCCTATAAATATCCTATGTAGACGGTATTTGTACGTTCAAACCAAACAACCGTCAACAGTCGGCTCGACCTATTAACGCCGAGAAAAAGCGGAAGACACTAATGAGTGCGCGCCGCCATCATAGATGAGTTTTGCAGACTTTTGGAAACACTCAACAAAAGTTCACCGAAATTTGGGCCAAACAATCGATTGTGTGTTCCCAATACAAAGGCTTTCTTTCCGATTTTTTGTTCGTTTTTGGTTTTTTGTGGGTTGGAAAAATGTGTCTGTGTGAACAAACAAAATGAAAAATTCAAAATCACAACGGCACAAAGGAAATTAAGCGAGCAACGGACAGAACAGCGATGACTATCGGAACAATTGCGACAATTTTGGCTATCAGACAGACCAGGGAGTATGAGCGATTACAATAAAAGCAATGATTGGTTCAAGATTGAAAAAAAAAACATACTTTTCTGATAACAAAAACTCTGGGATAATCTTTAATCTGAACTGATCTGAATCTCTGTCAGTCGTACTCATTTGATCATCGGACAACAGGCGAACGATGAATACTCACTTAACCGCGATTTGGCGACGATTTGAGAGTGGGGCCAAATGAACAGAGTAGATTTTAATGCACAAAAGACCCAGTGCTGTTTGTTGTCACACAAACGTTCCACTGATCCAGCACCGTCGTCAATTTCTGTGGGTGGTGGGATATCAACGTATCAGATACTCTTGATGTTCTGTTCTGAAGATACAGGGTAATGCTCGCAGGGCTAGCCATATATTCGAAGTGTCGAAAGAAGCATTCAAGTGTTTAGGCTTTTTAAAGCGGAGCAAGAAATACTTCACCCCATCTGATCTCGTAAATATTTACACCACCTACATCCGGCCTAAAATGGAATGTAACTCCCATATATGGACAGGGGCTCCAGGGACATCTTTGCAGCTTTTGGACCGTGTACAGAGGAGAGCGGTGGTAATGATAGGGGATGGTAGGGTATCCAACTCCATTGTCTCCCTACAGCATCGCCGGAATGTGGGTTGTATATCGCTGTTCTATAGATATTTTAACGGTATCTGTTCGTCAGATATCTGTCGTCTGGTCCCTGAAGTTAGAACATTTAGCCGGCTATCCAGGGAGTCTCATCCGTTCATTGTCAAATGGCCGGTTGACCGGACAACGCACTTCAGCCGGACTGTTCTCTCTTCGCCCCTCTCCAATAAACTTCCTTAACACAGTGCATTGCATTTATATGGGGAATCCCCAGAGTATTAGTCAATTAAAAAAAAAATGCAGATCAATTTTACATAAATTTCTTCCAAATCCAAAACGTGCCTATCACAGGATATAAAAGGTTATTCATTGTTGAGAATTTCATGGAACGATAATAAAAATACGCTAAGCGCCCCGAGTAGCCGAGTTGGTAGCATGCTTTCCTTTATCATGGGGTTGTGTGTTCGATTCCCAACAGAGGCTTTGGTCTGTCGCTGCAAAAAAACTTGCCTTATGGTCTGTGTCACCCGGTTTACACTTGGACCAAAAATTGGAACATACATTTACTTTGTATTGCAATTCATAATAAATAAATAAAAATAAACGAAAAACATTTGTCCAAACATGTACATAAATCATTTTTTTATTATTATTTCCTGTAGATAATGTGACCATTTAAAAATAATTTCCATTCAAATCTATCTTATGCTAGCACTTTTACTTATCTCCATTTATCTGTCCTATGCTCCTCTTAGGAACGATGGGAAAATATATGATGCCTTCTGAGGCAGCTTCATTTTCAATCTGTCATCGTGGTATACGGTCGACCGTATTTCCTGCTCTGTTGTAGATTCCACTCTATTTCTTGATATCTTCATTGGGCATTCCTGTGCCCAATCGATCTTCATTGTCTTTTTCGAATCTCCCCTATGAATGGGGCTTGGTAGAGCTGATCCATCCAGTGATTTTTCAGGAACACAGAACGCGGTGATCACGGTTTTACATATATATTGCGGAAAAGTGGCAAAATACAGTGTACTCTCTCATAAGCGGACACCTAAGGGACTAAGAATTGTGTCCGCTTATGAGAGAAGTACACAAAAGGACTAAAGCGGATTGTTACTGACAAAAGCGTCCGTTTATGAGCAGTGTCCGCAAGGACGAAGTACACTGTACTTACTTAGGTTGGCTCTACAACTTGTTGTTGGTCTTGCCCTGATTAATAAGTGATTTACAAGCACCTTGGTCTTCTGTTTGGCTTCTCCAGTTCGTGATACCAAACATCTTCATGTTTTCTTCCACTTGGTCCATCCACCGGAGTCTCGCTCTTCCCTGTCTGCGCCTTCCGTAATAGTTGTCGACCAACGCCTTTCTGACTGAAGCATTTGGATTCAATCCGAACAAATATGCATAATTTTAATATCAAAAAGTATTTGGCTTAAAATTTTTATTGTAATTTAAAACGAGCGACCGAGGACCGAAAATGGGCTCGTCTCATTTCTACACTCACGTGGTTTACGGTGCAGATGTCCTTTAAGGAAAAACACAACAACAACAAAATATTCAAACGTACGTGATGCAGATGCACCTTCATGCAAGTCAGTATGTGCGACACATGACGGTATGTCACGGCATATACACACATACACGTATCGACTATATCTGGATATGTGTATGTGTGCAATACTTAGTGCATTTGTAAAGCATGTGTTGAGACATAAAATATGAGATAGTTTTCGGTGAAATTTTTGCAGTAAAATGTCACTTAAGTATTTCGAACGACCCTACACCGAACCAGACCGGCACACATGTCCACATTACCATTTACTGGCTGTTATTGCCTGTGAAAATGTATGAGGGCGACTCGATCAGGGGGGTTTAATTGAATATTAAGTACTGCTGGTAATTATGTTTTTTTTCAATTTAGAAATGTAATGCTCGGAGAAAAAAGTAGGTTAAAAATATAATGAAAGACAATAATATATATGTTTGTTCGCTTGCGAACGTGGAAAAACATGACGAGTGGGCAATTCTTCAGTAAAAATTCTCCTAGGAGCGTTTTTCTAGTTAAGCTTTATTTGATTTCGAATGTACTCGAGTATAAGTACGCTGTTACTGAAGAAACGATCATTTATGAGGGCTGACTGAAAACATATATCGACCGAAGTTATTTGTCTGGCACAGCTTTTAACCTTTAACAAGTGACGTGTAGTCTCACAGGCGTCGCGTGTTTGGTAAATTCTTAGAATTGATGATTAGAAGTACAAGTCAGTGTTAATTATCATGTGTGTTTAAAGTAATAATAAAAACTGATTGAATTAATTTATATTTGTTTTATTCCAACAAATAAATATCAACGCATTTTAAATCATTATAATGCAATTTTATGAAACAATTTAAATTTAAAAGTATTAGCCTGTGAGACTACATGTCCCTTATAGTGTTCTCAATTTGTAACGTCCCTAGTTAAAGGTTAAAATTAATTGACGTTGTCAACAATCCGATTGGGATTTCTATTGTATTCCTGAGACCTTCCAAAAGTATAATCCATTTGGTAGCACCATTTTTTGTGTCTGTTGAAATCAGTTGTAGTTCTATGATATTAAAAAAATCTTTAACCCGACTGATCATACTGTCATTTGTTTGCAGTTAACAACTGAAAACTATTAAGAGACACATGTAGCCGCCAGTCCGTCGACCGGACAGACATTCTAACATTTACTGGCATGCAGTCGTTAGAGCTGGGATGGCATTGAATATTTGTGGTAGGTAGCCGAGTTTTTCAATTTTCTTCGGAGCCAAAGTCAAATAAATACCAAAACAGTTATTCGATATTTTCAAGAGAACACAGTGTTACTTCCTTGACCAGAGAACTACATATGGACGATAAAATAACATATTCTTCGAAATGAACGTGTACATTAAATACCCATGTGTGATGAGATCTTGCCCAGCATATCAACGGGGGGTAGTTGGCATTTAGTTCTAAATATGTTTTGGATTATGCGGAAAGTGCATTTATTTTGTATTGTAAAAAAATAAATAAAAAAAAAAGACGCGTCTGTAATATTTATTAGTCCCACTAACGAACTCTAGGACTGTTTCAGCTCGTTTCCCATAAGGTAATTCCAAAAAATTACGACACTGTGAATACAAACCCCTTCAGTTTGAATACAATTTTTAAATAAATCAAGTATTTTATTCTTATTATAAGAATTTTCGTACCTGATTTTAAAGCTGTAAACTACGAATCGTAGTCATTTTTTTCAGGGAATCTTCCGAATAACCCCGCGAGTAACATAGGCTACACATTGTTTGGATTTATCTACATTTAGGGGGTGAAAATGGCAAAAGGTATAAAAACTCCCCTTTCCTATATAAATATGTGTAATACAACACTAATGTTTGCTTAGGGCCAGCAACGCGGACCGAGTCAGCTATGGTTTATAAAAACTAAAAGTAAAAAAATCGAATGGACAATTTTTTAAAGTAAACTATTTAAAGCAAGATTCTTAAACTACATACTAATGTAAAATAAAATACATACGAAAGTATTAATTTCAGTAGTGACCCAAAGTCACTGCCAGGTACGAATAGGGTTAAATATATTGACTCCCACAACAATATTTAGGAAATTATAATTCTGTCCACTATTCCTATTCAGAATATTTTAAAAAATATTAACAGATCAACTTGTTTTTAATTTATTTTTTGGGAAATGCAAGTAAATAAATCTCGGAAAATGGGTCGAGAAAATTGCTCGACACCACAGCCCCGGAACATGTTCATCGGTGATATTAGTTTTGTCGCCAGGAATCTGGATTTTGGCCATTATCTGGGATTTCTTGCTGCATGATAGTTTTTGTCCAAGACAACTCTGAGCGATACCCAGACATGTAAAGGGTGTTCTTTTAAGTTCAAAAGAAATGAAAATTGTAAAAATTATATTTTTGTCAAACAATTTTTTTTAATCGAAAAACCAATACATGACATTGAGAATTGAAAATGATTCTGCGGCTGTTCGTGACGAAGCGCATACTGGACATTCACTTTTGGGTAATATTTTTGCTCAATCTAGAAGAAATATTTTCGGTGCAATTTTATGGATGAAAGGGGCCTGTGGGATCTGTTGTGGATTGCGGCAATTTTATTTATTAACAAAACCCGTGGAGCAAAAAATTAACCTCAACGAATGGCAAAATTATTTGAAGCAACACAAATTTGTTGAAGACCAACACTCAGCGGATGCCCCCTGCAACTGCAATGCACTGTGTTGGCGATAGGAAATGAGGATATTGGAAGGAGGAAAGAGGGTGTAGTGTTTGTTGGCGTTGGCCTTGAATTTGATAATGTCTTAGCAGGCAAGAGAAATGAAGATTATTCCACAGACGAACAGTGCGGCTGAAGAACGAATTTTCTCTATAGAGCGTCGTCCTCTCAACTGGTCATGTACGGATGCGAGACCTTGGATAGCAGTGGTGACAACCTTTGCGAAATAATAAACGTAAACTAAAACGTTGGTCCCTTTCATTAATCTCTCTCTCTCTTTTCGCTTCTCACTCGATCTCTAACTTTTCCGCCAGTGAGTATGTAAAACACAAGTTGGCTACACTGAAGCGAAAAGAAGATATTCTTTAGCTGCCACTTCTTGCAGCTAATGATTTCTTTTGACTGTGGTTTCGTTCAGCTATTGATTTTTTAACTGCTGTTTCGTTCAGCTATAGATTTTTTTAGCTGCACGTAGCCAAATATATAGCTTATGCCGATCATTGTCGGTTTTCTTTCTTTAATTTTTTTTTGGCTATTAGCTTTCGAAAAAATTTGAAAGCCAGCCAGACAGCTTTTGATTTTTCTTAAGCTGAAGAAACCCATTACGGTTACAATTCGTTTTTAGACCCGAACCCTGGATTTTACCCCCAAAACGTTAGTAAACACTATTAGGGTAGCAAATTGCCTAACTCAAAGGGTATAGGTCATAGCAATCGGAGTTCCAACTTTAGAATTATTGAATGACCGGAGACTTAAGTCTGGTAGCACCACTAATCAAGAGCCCCTGAAACTTGTTCCGCCTGACTGTGATTTCTACCCAAATTGATTATTTTCGACTACGATAATCATATTAAAACCCAAGAGTTTACTCTCCCCATGTCTTGATGGGTTATTTTGGGGAAATCGTGCATTAAACCTAGACCAGTCAGTTGCATAGTTTCATGTAGTCGACAAAAATAAACTTTAAAACTATTGAGTACCGTCGAGTAACCAAGATAATATACAAAAGTAAGTCAAATTCAATAGCACTACTACTCCCCAACGAAAGGAGGCACAACTGCTGCACGTACACAGTCACAGTTGGTTCCGTCGACAATGGCAAAGCGACACAATCGCATTAACTGCACTAACTGTACACTCTGGCTGAACCTTCCAAAAAAAAACCACTCCGCTGTGCCCACAACCGAGCAGAACACAATGCGAACACCACAGGCTGCCCGGCCTGACTCCGTTGTATTCCAACTGGGTGCAAAATGGCTGGCAAAAAAAAACATTCCTGAAAAAGCCACCCATCATTGTTGTATTGTCGAGGAAAGGCATATTGTTAGCCAGATATGGTCCCAGTACGTACGTATGCATGCAGGTCTACCACAACCATAGTTGAAGTAGTTTATGTTCACTGGGTTCATATGTGTACTCTCTCGCTCTCTCTCTCTCTGGGTGTAGGTAAAATCTGGTGTAAATTTCTACAAACATCTTCGAGTGTATGTGTGCCAGTGTCTGGTGTAGAGGTTGTTGTTGAATCTGCCGGCTGGCGAGTATACGATTTTTGGCGGCGGAAGCGGCTTTTTTAGTCATAACTCAAACCACGCGCCATTCATTACGATTTACTGTCACTCGGCTGGCTGCTCCTTCCCGTACGCTTCACTGTCACACGTTCACAGTGTGGTGGTGAACGTCGTCGTAGTAAATAGGAACGTAGTAACATTTACTAGGTAGGCCTTTCGGCCCAGTAATCCTTGCGTGTGCATATGTGAATTGGTATGCGTGTGCCCCCTGCTCCCATCCCCCCTTCATACATATGTTTTCCTTGTCGCCGGCGTCATTGTGGTGATGGTGGTGGCTGTTACTCCTGTTCTGCCAGTAAGTGTGTTGTGGTTCGTATCTGGGTTTCGTGTATTATCGTTTTTCGGTGTGTGCCTATTGCATATATGGGTGTACCTACATTTAAGCCTATATGTGAATGCGAGTGTGTGTGTGTGTGTGTGGGTTTGTGTGAGCATGTAGCAAATATGGGTCAAAATGTAGTGCAATGTCCTCAACATCCGCATTGCTGTAGTTTGACTTTTCTCTTTGGGGACTTTTGCATTGAGGTCTATTTTAAGTTTTACATTCAGTTTTATAGAATTTTTTCTTTCATCTGCCCTTTTTAAATTCAATGTGGGGCTGTTACTTTTTGGGGTTCGCCCTTGTTAATGTTTGTTGTTGTTTTTTTTTGTTATAAAACTTTATAAGATTTGTACATTCGGTTATTGTTAACCCATTAACAGAGACAGAGAGATTCCGAAAATCTCGATTTAAGGAGAACGAGGTTGATACTACAGAAGGGAAGAGGCAGAAAAGTAAATCGGTCATTATACGGGCCTGAGTTCAATAGTCTATAAATTAAAGGAGAATTTGTAAAATTCTTCTAGCGTGGAATTAAATCGACATATCCTTAATTTCCACATTGTAGTGGGGATGATATCGAATGGAACTCCAACTTGGGACACATTAGAGGCTACAATATTATACATAGGCGGCTGAAATTTCAAAGAGGTATTTGTCATTCGCCTGCACCCAAAGAAACTTCTTGACCGACCTCTGAAAAAATATCCATAGTCAGAGAATTTTTGATACACAGAAAGAAAAAAGACATTCTAAATTCAAGCAGATTACTGCTAATTTGAACTGAAATCGTACTTAAAAAAATAAGGACGATTCGTAGTTAGTTATTCTTAAAACAAGTATAAATTGGATAGTTTTACAATCAAGTACGAATGTTTTTATAAAAAAAAAATAAAATACTTGATGTATTTAAACAAAGATTTGTTTGCTTTACTGCTTGTCGTTTTTTGGCTATGCGCTAGCAGTTCTCGTTTAATTACGGAAGACTACAGCACATAATAAACCAATGATTGGAGAAGAAATCATCGAAAATGGATACCGATGTATTTAAGTGTAGCTAAATACTCGTATTTAGTCATTAGGAAAATGAAGTTCAATTTGAAGTGAGGTAAGAGAAAAAATTCGTAGAACTATTTTTGAGAGAGAAAACTGAGACCGGATAATAATGTACTTTCTTTAAGTCCATTTCGAACTCATCCTATTATAAATTTATTATTCTTAGAACAAGAATATTGTGATATCAATTTTATCAAAATGATCCTTAAATCAAACACAGTTTCCGATAACTTCAAGTATTTATTCGGGCTTCAATTAATCCAAACAGTACACATAAGTCCATATCGACCATATTTCTATCCTATCAAGTCCATTCGAGCTCAAATATGGATAAAATTACGGAGCTACAAAAATTCGTACTTAAATCAAGTTTTATTAACTTGGTTTAAGGAAAACCATACTTACCATACTTTTGACACTGCTACGGCTTAATTCAAGTATGGATTACTTAAATTTGTTATTGGTGTAGTTTTCTGTTTCATGCAATAACCTGTAAACTGTCTTCGAATAAGATATTTGCTGTTTTAGAGGTACATATCAGAGCCAGATCTTAAATTAAAGTGATGTCGGCCTAATATTCATCGAGGACATGTACTTACTTACTTCCTTATTTAGGTTGGCTCTACAACCTGTTGACCCGCTTAATAAGTGATTTCCATACAATTATTTCGTCTGATTGGCTATTCCAGTTCGCCATAGATCCATATCGGCTTAAGGATTGTTTTATAAAGAGTTAAATTATTTTCTAAACTTAATTGTGACTTGGGCCCTAGTAACCAATACATTTTCTTTGTCTTTAGATTTAGTTGCTGCCGTTTTGATTTTATGTGGTCTTTCCAACCCAGTCTTCTGTCCATCAGTAAGCCAAGGTATTTTACACTATCGGCTGAAGGAATGGTGTCCCCGTTTAAATTGATAGCTGGACAACTTCCCTGCCTCAATGTGTTGGTGACATGGGTAGACTTATCTGCGTTAACCCTGGAACATCAGCCACTCCTGTATCGAGTTAAGTTGTAGTCGAAGAGTATTGGACCGGTAAATGAACTGAAAAATGTGAAAACTTTTAATATGTGCAATATCAAAAATTTGCGGTAATTGTGTAAATAACCAAAGATCATAGCGGAGGACAGACGTTCAAAGTCCTTATTTTGCGCATTACTTCGGCTACACACTCTAGATGTCAGTAATTGGCAAAATTTGAAACAAATTTTAAAGGTTTTCAAAGCAAATAATATTAGTCTTTGAAAGAAAAACTTAACAGCATTAAATAAAATAGGATCAATCGACAAATGGGAATAGTAGTCAAATATGGACATTTTTCTAAAATATGTCCAATTGTCCGTTTATTAATTTTAATAACTTAATATAATTGCCCACGCATTGCCTGGCTAAATACAGGTTCTCCCCCTCTTAGTTTTTGAAAAAACTTAACAGAAAGAAAGAAATTGGGAACAATCGAAAAATGAGGAAATTAGTCAACTTTGGAAATATTTCTAATATATGTAGAATTGTCCGTTCATTAATGTTAAAACCTTAACCCTAGAAAGTCATCCTTATTTTTTGTACACTAACGTCATCCTTCGTCATTTTGACTACGGCCTATTTCAAGACGCTATAAATAGCATTGTGAGCAAAAATTGGAACCGATGTTAAGTCTATTTTTTTATTTAGTTTATTTTTAATCAATCTAGGCCCATCAACAGTTTGCAAACGACTAACGCTATACGAAAAATGAGGTCAAAACAAACGATAAAAACACATGTTAACTCGAAAATAAAATTGCGCGTCGTCATTTTGACGAAGGATGACGGTGCAGGGTTAAAATAACTGCCCACTCCTTGTCCACAACCAATTTTTTACAGATCAAAAGTTATACACTTTCTGTCGATGGAGTTGGATTCTGGACCACTATCCTGTGGCCGCGATATTAAATCGCGAAATTATTCAAACGTTTTTACCGTGGCGTGGCTGGTGAAGCTATATTCCTAAAATCACATATTGTCATAGACATAATCTCAATTACAGGCTAAAAAAGTGATTCTGCATTCGACCAAAGCGGGATTTGACTAGGCCAGTGCATAAGACACACTTTCACTCTCACGCCAGGGATATTTTCCTCAAATGATTTCCAATCCAAGGACTCTTCCGATTTCAGTTAATTCAAAGCTCTAACTGAATCCAGTCCCAGTTAAACATTTCAATATCGTCCAATGGTGGTGCTAAAATCGCAGGCCACGCCCGACTTTAGTATTTTTCTTACCTGATTTTTAAAAACATTTTCTCTTCTTTTTAACATTATCTTTTCTGTTTAGACCATCACACCTCTAACATCTTCGCCTGCTTCTTAAATAATAGATATTGTGATAGTCTAACGAACCACCTCGTTGGGATAGTTGAAATGTAAATCGTGTGCCTTAAAGGGTTAATTAAATACAATTGTCGAGGCATGCAGAATGCAGAATCTAAAGCAGTGCACTATAGGGTCCGCTTTAACATGACGCTACTACGACACGTTAACAGAATAGATTATGGTCTAAACTTCTTTGCAATCCATCCAGAAGCATGCCGAATATACGAGTGCACACTCGCAGTACACACTCGCTACTTTCCCAACAGCTAGCGAGCGTGCGAACGGGTACGAATACTTTAAATTTTATTATTAGTGATTTCGTGTATAAAATACAACATAAGCGTACGACGATAATGCGGCTGTTGCTAAAATATTCTCTGACACTCAGACAAACACACGCCTAAAATATATTTCCAAGTTTAAGAAACGAAACTTCAACTCAAACAAAACAACAACAACAAAAAATCGGCACAGACGTTGTTTTATAGTCGTGTTTGCAATTGTAGCAGTATTGGGTATTTGGAAAGAAGTGTCATGTCATGTTATACTTAAACAGCAAACAAAGTCCCCAAACTGTTGACAACACCCGCAAACGTATTCAGGATATGATTTACGAATAAGCAGGTCGAATGTACGAACACGCCTAGCGATAAAGGCCTCTATCCAATTGACGGATGTCTTCGAAGAAAGCATGGATGACAACACCCCACTGACGTTTACTCCAATACCCCATCAACCACTTACACTACAACGCTATCGAATCTAAATAGTAACTTCGTGACTCAAACCGAACAACACAAGGTCACACCAACCTTGGTTCCAGGTCATAAAGGAAAACCTATGATGGTAGACCTTTGTGCCAGAACGGCTCTGAATCAGTGGATGAACCAGAAATCTCTTGCATTTCAATTCCATTCTCATAAAAATCTTATATAAAACTCTTGCGTGACCAAACGGCTGAAGCTAGAATCATGAAATTTGGGGAGTATGTAGCCCTTAAATCCGCTAAGAACGGATTTTGTGAAATTCTGATTGGAAGGGGATACAAATGGGGGAAAACGGGTTAAATGTGTCCCCAAAACCTGTCAAAATACGAAAAAATACAAAATAATAATATTTTACGATTTTTGTTGGATAATTGGTCCACGATTACGATTGCCAACAACAGTTGAAAATGAGTTAGAGATGGGACGAAAAAGGGGCCAAGACGGAATGAAAAAGGGGAAACAAATATTGGAAGATTGAAACAAATTTTTCGCAAAAACATGTGGACAATAGTTAGAGAATGGACGAAAAAGTGGCCAAAACGTACCAAAATGGTATAAAATGGTACAGAAGGTGAAAAAAACTGAAATGTGTGAAAACAATTTTAATCGACAGCAATGGGCTGGAAATAATGGAAAATGGAACTAAAACGGGCCAAAAACTGGTATAACATAAATGAGAAATAATCTACAACAGGTGAAAATGAGTTAGAGTTGGGACGAATAGGGGGCCAAGACGGGCTAAAAAGGGGGTAAAAATATTGGAAGATTGGACCAATTTTTTTTGGCAAAAACATGTGGCCAATAGTTAGAGAAGGAACGAAAAAGTGGCCAAAACGGGTAAAAGATGTACAAAAGTGGAAAAACAAAAAATGAGTGAAAAAAAGTATAATCGACAAGAATGGACCCAAAAGGAAAAGAGTCCAAAACGGGCCCAAATAATATAAATAAGAAATACACTACAACAGGTGGAAATCAGTTAGAGGTGGGACCAAAAAGGGGCCAAGACGAGCTAAAAAAGGGGGTAAAAATTGAAAAAAATTTTTGGCAAAAACATGTGGACAATAGTTAGAGATGGAACAAAAAATGTGTGAAAAAAAGTATAATCGACAAGAATGGGCCCAAAAGGAAAAGAGTCCAAAACGGGCCCAAATAATATAAATAAGAAATACGCTACAACAGGTGGAAATGAGTTAGAGGTGGGACGAAAAAGGGGACAAGACGAGAGAAACAAAAAGGAGTAAAAAATAAAAAAGACGAAACAAATTTTTGACAAAAACATGTGGACGAAAATGTGACCAAGACTTAGCAAAACGGGATAAAAAAAGTACAGAAGAGGAAAAACAAATATGTGAAAACCTATTTTCAAAACGGATCCAAAACTGGTATAATATAAATGAGAAATACACTAAAACAGGTGGAAATCAGTTAGAGGTGGGACCAAAAAGGGGCCAAGATGAGATAAAAAAGGGATAAAAAATAAAAAAAAGGTGAAACAAATTTTAGGCAAAAACATGTGGTTAATAGTTGGGGAAGGGACGACAAATTCATAACTAGTTTTACAATACAGCATTGACAAAATGGTAAAGAATCAATATAAATGAGAAGAGATCTCAGTCTATATCCGGTTCTGGCCAAAGTAGACTGTTTATTCTAACGAAAGACACTAAAGGGCAGTGCCCAATAGGACAAGTGGAGAAACTGCATCGGTGCAGACCAGGAAGAACCAGCACAATACTAGCTAGGATATGTCTATGTTAACAGGAAGGTGACTGATTCGTTAAGGTCAATCTACAGCAGGACTTCCAACTAATTCAGGGTTACGCCTCCCAAAAGGCAAGGGAGAATTACTATGCCCCTTTTAAGACCAGCCAAGTAGACTAAAATATTGTTTAAAAATATTTATTTTTATCGTTTGTGGCAAGTGGTGGTTCACTGTACTAGTTGTCTTTTATCCTTGATTATAAATGAGAATCCAATTTGTACATACTCCTCATTTTTGATGTCATTTGTATTAACAAACAATTTATACAAACTGAAAATTATAAAAACAAACAACAGATGATCGACGACAAGGCTGGTAATCTTGAGCAGAGATGAGAATGTAGTAGAAAACCATAAAAGAACGCCTGAAGTACAGGCACATCGACGAACTCATCTCAGGAGAAGATTCCTTAATGGCCTCGAACAGCTACCGTGTCTCTGACTTCCTTATTTACAATTCATAGAAATCACCGAATTGATGTTGATTTGAAATTTATTTCGATTTTGTAATTTAGAACAATTTAGGCCAATTAGAACAAATTACAATATGCACTCATTATGCAACGTGTAGTGCTGTGTCCCATCATTAACCCTCTCACCGATCATCTACATCTTTTCTATGATACCACAATGGTGATTTCCGACGAAATGCGTTCTCGTACTAAAATAACCTAAGGGTCCCGGAACCAGAACCAAATTTCATACCACGCAATTGTCAAAAACTACAGTTTTCATTCTATAGAGCGTGACCCGGGCTAATGTACCTCGCAACTCCTGCTATTTAATGTCCACCACTGTCGATCTGTTGTAGGTCTTTCCTAGATATGAAATTCTATAGATATGTAGCCATGGCTGTGTTCCATTCTCTGGGCTTCTTCCTGTGTTGTTTTGTTTTGTTTGTGTGCTAAAAGGTACTTCAGAATGATGAAATGAAAATTGCCTTCAGCCATGGCACACACTAAGCTCTGAGGACGAGCACCAGTACTTATGTTATGAGCCCCATATATCCATAACACGTACTCACATTTGTGTCCAAAAAAAGAAGAAGAAAAAGGACGACAACAACAACGAAATGAAGGCAAATTTAATGAAAAGTGTTTTTTTTTCCTCTTGTGCTCCAAAGAAAACAATAGATGCACGTCCGCATGTATGAATATGTGTATAAAATATATAACTTTTTTTTATTTTTAAAAACCCCCCCCCCAAAAAAGGACCAAGAAATGCATACATAGGTGCAGGACATCTATGCATGGCCACATACGAGTCTACGAGTATTATAATAAAAATGATAAATGTTTACTTTTTCGAAATATTTTAAAATTTCCAAACGTAATTACATGCATTTTTCCGAGCAAATAATACGAATTTCTGTGAACGAATACACGAGTATGTGGAAAATTTAGAGTGGCAAAGGAATGCCCAACAATTTCACTCATAATTCGGCAATAAGTCATAGACCAGAAATGAAATTATATGTACTTTGACAGGATAGCATTTGTAAATTGCTGCTGCTGGACGAAGGTAAATTTCAATAGACAAGAAAAACGTTTGTGGCAATGTGGTTCTCCATGGAATATCCTTTAGGCTGCAAAAAAAAAACAAGGTATATCAATAAGACAAACACTTTTGATGTACTTGTATATTGAAGATGTTCGCAGAACCTATGTCACCAGTTTAGTAGGCCCGGGCAAAGATAGAGCAAATATGGTGGCGCATCTTCATTTCTATATATCTAGAGTAGTTCCAGTGAAACATAACCAATCAGTCAGTAGCTTAACATAACAATCCCGAACTTGTTCATTTGTACAGCGAGTTTAGAAATATTTTTGTATTGAAATCAGACTCAGTGATTGGATCTGCAATAGTTGACTCAATTTAAGCTAATGCCCGAAAATAATAGGTTCATCGGCCTAAAAACCAATCAAAAGCTGAACGGCTATGAATAGCTGAAGTTTAAAATCCTTACATAGGCTACAGCTTCCAAACTGATCAGCTTAAAAAAAGTATTTACGAGCAGCAAAAAAATTTACGATAGCTAATAGCAAAAAAAACATTAAAGAAAAACAACACGCAGTGATCAGCATAAGTTGGCTATTTGGTTACGCACAGCTACACAAATTTGAAGCTGAACGAAACCGCAGCCAAATGAAGTCTATGGCGGAGCAGTAGCGCAGCCAAAGTAAATCGAAAGCTAAATGATGCAGTTCACACACTTAGTTTCATTTCAGTGTAGCCAACTTGTGATTCATATACTCAGTTGCGGTAATGTTAGAGATCAAGGAAGCAGCGAAAGCAAACGAGAGCGAGAGAGTAATAAAAGAGTAACTGCTGTTTTTGTTTACGTTTTTTATATTCCAAAGGTTGTCACCAGTGCTACCACTTTGAGGCGAAGAAAATGTAGCAAATCTGCTACATTTTTTTGTTAAAATGTAGCAGATTTTCAAAAACTGGGAAATAGTGTATTGTGGAAAACTGCGCCTTGGAAGGATACATTATGTTTAAAAAAAATCAAATCAGATTCAATTAGTTGATTTTTTAAATAAAAAATAATTTATTTTATTTAAATCGATTGGGACACTTTTATGAAATCCATAAACTGAAAAATACCGGCGGCAACCCGCCGCACAAAATATATCGACAACGGCAGCAATTCGGTCTGTGCTATGCAATCATCTTCGGCGCTGGTGTTTGTTTTGTGGTTGTCAAATATTTCCAGCCTGTTGTCAAAAATTTACCTAGCCCTAATTCATAACGGGATTTTTTTTTGTTATTTCACGAATGTAGCAAAATCAAAATGTACGTACATAAATTTAAGGATGAAGAAAAAGTAGTAGATCTACTACAATTGTAGTAAAGTGGTAGCGCTGGTTGTCACCACTGTCTGCTGTGGCATTTGAAATTGTTGTTGTTTTTTAGCGGCGCAGATCGATTATTATTTGACTGCAGGCAAAGAAACAGATTCGAAGCCCAAAAAATATTGTTTAGCTTTTCAATGGATGTTTCAATGGAGCTAACGATTAAACTTGAAAATGTTGACGTTACAATTGTTCGTTCAACTTGACTAAGTTGAATAGCAAGTTGTAACGTGTGAGGGCTAGTTGGTCGTCGGTTGGATGAAAATCAAAATATTTGTCATTCAACTTCTTTACTTCATTCGCATCAGTGAAGTAAACCCATTTTTGTACCGGTGTTTTGAAAGAATAACATAAAATGAAAGTATGTGTGGAAAAACTGATTGATTTTATTGAGGAATATAAAAATAGGCCTCAGTTGTGGTAGTCAAAGTAAAAAAACCGATTAGTTGAAAAATAAAATAAAAATATTTAAATTAATAACATATGCGTTCATGTTGACACTACGAATAATATTTGCAAATGAAATTGGATAAGAAATTGGTTGAAAAGTTGTAGTGTGTGAGGAGAATGACCAACTTGGTTATTCAACTAAAGGCCGAGTTACTTGACCGTAATCGTAACGTAACGTAAGGGATGAACCTGTAGAAAATAGATTTTTCTATCCGGCAAGTGACATTTAACAAACAGCTGATTTGTTTCTAGCAAAAAAAAAACAGCAAGAAAGTAAAAGAAACAACTTTGTTAGAAAAATAATAAAATAAAAACTATAAAAATGGGTAATTTGTTTCTTCACAACACTTTCTTTCATTATTAATGAATTTTTTACGTTTTTATCAAAACAAACAGACAAATTATTTTGTTTGTTTACATACAACATATGGTACTTCACGTATCTTGGGTAACCACCACTACATCAACGTTCCGGTTACGATTACGTTTCGACAACGGTCAAGTAATTAGGCCTTAAGTTGTTCAACCAGTTGTATCTTGTGAGGGCCGCATAAAGAAGGAAAAAAAGTTTCCAAAGTCAATAACGGGCTGTAATTTAATTAACAAAGTTGAAAATGTTCACTGGCTTCATTTTGAAAAATATGAATAAGAATAGCTAAAGAGAGAAATTGATAATCGAACACGACGCCCAAAAAATGCTTTAGTTTTGCGAACTGTAACTGCAAGATTTTAACCATTTTTGTAGTGAATTTTAATAATTTCAATGCCATTTTTAGTAATGGCATAGTATCAACTTGTCAAATGTCAAAGAATAAAACCTTCAAAAGTGACAGCTACCGAAATACCGGGTGAACCCTTTAATATCCGTAGAAGAAGCATTTCAAGAGGAATTAATAAGTAAACCTCGTTACTCTCGATAGAATACGAAATAATCTGAATTTCGTGAAGATATTTCAATTTATTTAGATTTAAATGTATCCAAATCTGAAAAACAAAATGTATATTTGAATTGGTGGGAACATTTTATTTAACCATGGATCCCTAGACCCCATGGGTCGGGCCCCAAAATTTTAGACAAATCTAAAAAATTAATCAGAAATAAACTAGTCAATTATTCCCGTATTTATTGGGTCCTTTATTTAAACAGAGTAAAAGAGCTTGGTATTAGACCACTAGGATATCATGGGCAATGATGAAGCAAACAAAGCGAAAATCGGAGCTTCACCACAGAGTCTTGCAGACCCATCCTTCCATCTAACGTGGTTTATTCAACGGCAAAGCATACAAATGAATGTAATCTGATAATTTGTCACAACACACTTGGTAAGAATTGTGATTTATTCCGATCGTATTTGTAGATGGTGTGAGGACAATGACATTCAGTAGGGTACTCATAACTAACTATGACACACTCGTACAATAAAAAAAATCGACTCAAAATACACTCCTTGACTTTTCCGACCAGAGGCGTATGGAGCTACGAGAAATTATTTCTGAACCTGCCACGAATGCTGAGAATCTTCACAGCAAAAAACGAATCAGCCAGTTCATTTCTATATCACACGACACACTGTGATACAGGGATATTATGCAGGAAATTGAATCAGATTTAAATTTAATTTGGTTTGTATAGATTTTGTGTAATTTTTTAGAAAACAGATAGGAAGTTATATGGTAGACATGGAGTAATCCCAACAAAAAAAAGGTGTATTTTAGATGTCACTTTGTGACATCTAAAGGACTTTCAGCACTGCCCTCGTATTAATGATCTTGACCGACTGTATGTATTGATGACAACAACATTTTTTCTCTACTCACAAATATAACCTCTCCCAACAATTTTTGAACACAAAAATATTCCCAATTTTATACACACAGTCGTACTATGAGAGGGGGGGTGGGGTGCATGTACGAGTTTCAGGTCAGTCTATTTTTAAAATCGAAATGCTTGCCCATAAAAACAAACAATCACTGAATTAACACGTGTGTTTCAATTCTTTTACTTCTCCCGCATATGCCAAAGAGTTTACATACCCAGGAGCAGTTGGCGCCCTCCCGCCAAGAATGCCATATGTTGGAAATAGTATAAAAATTGTATGAAATTCTTGACAGAAGACAGTATTGAAGCAGACGGCAGTGTTGGCAGTAATCGAATAAACAGTCGTACCGCGGACGTGCGGTTTAGTAAGAAATTCCACTGCGAATGATTTAAGGCATTCAAAATGTTTGGATATATGGAACTTGTTGAAAATCTAAAAATAAAAGGATTCGATGAAGAGATGCAACCAATTGAGATAATGCTTCGAGGGAGCATGACTGGGATAGATTTTGACAAGAGGTAAGTAAGGAATGAAAACGCTAATATGTCTAATAAATTCCAAAAGATAACATCAGAGAAAATTCGAGAAATCTTGGACCATTATGATTTTTAAACAAAAATTCCATTCAAGAGAAATTGATAAGATTAGTTTTGTTTTAAAAATCTCTTGACATTTCATTTAACCACACTTTGTACTTCTGTGAATAACCTAAAACCTTTCATTTATTTTCAGATAAATGGCTTTTCTTAAGACCTCTATCCTGGCCCAACGAACAACAGCTTACCGCGACTACCCTATCCATTGCTATATTTTACCATCAGTATAAAATTATATTTTGTTTTTTTTTTAAATAAATTTTTCAAAATGTTAAAAACAAATTTTATATTTTTGCAACCTTTTTTGTTAGTGATTCAGGGTTTACAACCAGACTAAATGCAACCTGTATTTGATTGTTGTTTTTTCTCTCTTGATAATAAAGACTGTTTTGTCAGGATGGCAAAGGCTTGAGGTGGATGTTTCAGACAATATGCTACCCTAGTCAATCAATCATTTTCTTTATAAATTATGGACAAAAACGGTCGATGTTAATTGTAAATAAAACAAAAAGTTTTCATAGAATTATCTTAATATTTTTCATTGTGAAATTCGACCGGTACAGAACCAGTCCCGTGATAGGTCCCTCATGGACCGGACCCAGTGCCGACCCAATTATATGAAAATAACTTTTATACGGCTTTGTCATTGGAGGGAGTCAATTAACACTGCTCAGACCCATGTAACATATATCGGGACTGATCAAAAAGTACATGCCGCGGACATTATTTGTGACGTAAATTATAATAAATATCTGTGTTAATTACATTTTCGCTTTTCTTGGTACAGACTTATAACAAAAGCAGAGGGCGCGAATCAATTCAATTGAACAATTAGTCTGATCGTTTCGAAAACTTGATCCTATGTTGCTTTCGGATTTATGTCAATAAATATTTGGAATAATTGGCACCGTCCTATCCATACGGACCAAGTTCTGTGATAGGTTATGTTTTCACCCGCCCTCGGATCCGTACATTGAGTTTAATTGACTCTGCATTTACCGTAGGAAATTATGTGTGAAACAAAATATCAGCCAAATGTACGCCACGGCTTCGGTGGCCTAACTTTGTCCGATAGTCCATATTTTCAAGACTCTAATGTGCGAATTATCTCATCATTTAGCTTTTGAATTGTTCTTGGTGTACACTTTTACTTTAACATCGCATGGCAAGTGGCACCATCCTGTTGGAACCACTTATCGTCCATGTCCATATCCTTAATTTCTGGCCACAGGAAGTCCCTTATCATCTCGCGATAGCGATCACCATTCACGGTTACTGCTTGACCGACCTCATGTTCGAAACAATCACTCTTTGTGGGTGCATCGGCTTTTCAGCAATCACTCGTGGAATCTCACTTCCCAAATGCGGAAATTCTACCCATTGTGGACACGTTTGATGATGATGACCAAAGAAATAACCAAGTGCACGAAATGCATTTTGATTAAAATGCCCGTTTTCGTAAAAGGCTTCAACATTCGTAACGCGTTGCTCAATTGTGTACCTCAACCATGCGAATTTGTCAAACACGGAAACAAAGAAATGTCAAATTAAGTTGGGGAAAAAAACTTGACTCACAATTAACATCGTGCATTATGGACCACACTATATAAAAAAAACAATTGTCATATGTGTTCATTGGATAGTTTTCAAGCTAATATGTTGAGAATCCTTTCCTATATTACTGTTAATCCGCCCGTATTACTGTAAATAAATTCTTCTTTAAAAGGTTTTTTTAAAATTTCTTTATTCATTAATTAGAACATGACTAATACCACTATACAAAATTTTATTTAATTTAGTTAAAATAATATAATGCCAGTATTGTAAAATATATAAATATCGTTCTCAACATTTAAACAGATCCTGCATCTCAGTGGCGATTGCTTGCAAAGACTCTGTCCTCTATTTTGGCTGCATCAGCTGGTTCATCTTAAACATTCATGCTGGGTTTCGTAGGCTACAGAGTCCAAAACAGACAGTGATTTCTGTGAATGCAGAAAAATGTGATACAATGGTTTCGTATATCTCAGATCCACATTGACATACAGTCCACCTCAAATGACTTTAATCATTTTCTCCCTTCGGTGTCAATTAACCAAAACATAACAAAAATTATTTCATGTTGAATATTTCAAGTACTTTATTTCACAAAACATTTGACATAAACTAGAAATTACAAAAATTATAATTCGGTATGAAGAATAGGAACTGTAGTGCCATCTCTATCACATATGCATCCCATGTTGATAATGGTTTTAAGACTTCATTAGAGAAAACACACTCGGCTGCTATTCCACTCAAAATTATTTATGTTACCTAAAAAGAAAAAATAATTTCCAAAATTACAATTCTTCAAAAAAAAACAGTATTTATTTTAACAAAAACTTACGTTGTATCCATTGACATACAGAACTTTGCTATCGCCAGCCTTCCGCTGTATTATTATCGGCTTTTCAATTATTTCTTTTGTCTTAAGATTTTCAACAAGTTGCAAAGACCTCAACATGTTCAGCCCGTTCAATGATCGGGCAAAACCAAATGTGTTTATCAGCGAAGAAATTCCTCTGCACAGATTCCGCTACTGACTGACACTCTGTACACTTCAGTGAACTTTTCAATACTGATCGTATTCAACCGAATTGTCGTTCTTTTATGTACATATTCTCACATATGTCGGTCGGCCAAAGGGTCCTCGTCGTAACAGATGAATGGGTCCATGTGTTTTTTCCAATGCCATGTGTGTCGAAAATCTTCTGAGGATTGTACTCAAATGTGCCACACACGTGTGGGCAAATGCATCATGCCGATGAACAGCCCAACACAGATTTATTTTACAATTGCCAGTTTGCGCTCCCTCTCTCTCTCTTTGCGGAAACATTTCATCCCCGAAATGTGCGATATGTGGTTATTTTTAGAAATCAAATCTTTATGATGAAATGTATACGATTATTGTGGAAAAACTTTACGAAAAAACGCTTGAGTGAGAGTAATTTTTGTACACGCATATTTTTGGAAACAGACAGTGGGGCAAAAAGAATTTCATATAGACAACTTTTAATGTCGATAAGTGAAACAGAACATCCACAACTATGTCTCTCTAGGAAATGTGATAAGTTCGAAACCGTCCATCGATAACAACATATCATTTGGCTGAAATCAAATTACTCATTACAGAAAACCTTGGATAACTGACTGGCATCATTTTTCATTGATTCTTCATGTAGAGTGTGTGGTATATTTCACATTTGTCAAATGAGTGAGTAGACATAATCCTTCAACACCAATTGTTTAATTTTTGTTGAATACGGGAGAGTGGTAGATCGTCCACTGGCACTTTATCCACCCCCTAAGACGTTGCAACGAACTGATTGGAGCTGTAAGAGATTGTGACGCCGAGAACACAAACGTATAGTATCGTCACCCGGTTTAGTATTTTCCGATTAGTGGAACCACATTGCGGTGCTTTTGAAGTATAATTTGCATTTGTTTCAATATAAAGTTCTATTGACTCAAAGACTATTACCGGTATACAGGCCAATTAATATTGAAACTACAAGATAGTCGTCCGAATGACAAAACTGTACCTGATTTTTTTGAAGTATGATCTACAAGGACTATTGCACACGCTCTGGCGGCATTAGGGAGCAAAATTGCGTCGTTTCTAAACAAAATCTCCGATTTGCGAACACAATTTCCCCAACGAAGAGACCACACGAGATCTGGAGGGAGTACATCTCCAGATTTAACCGCTAGGGACTTCTTTTATTAAAGGCAGGACGCCTCTGACCATTAATGGGCTTCAATATGTACATACCGATATAACAGATTTTCGGGAATCATTTATTCTTTTGTACAGGGTTCTCCAACAAGAGGTGCACGCATCAACAACGCATTGAAATTATTAAAATTCACTACAGAAATGGTTAAAATCTTGCAGTCACAGTTCGCAAAACCAACAAGTTTCCGGACCTTGTTATCTCTCGAAGAGTTGATCACAATTGGCCACCGAGATCTTGTGATTTAACACCTTGCGACTTCTTCCTTTAGTTTTGGGAAATTTCATGAAAAGGATATGGTCCTGTAAGCGTGGTCGTGGTGGCCATTTGGCTGATGTTGTCTTTCGTTATTACCGGCATACCTTCCTGTTTTTTATGAAATAAACATCCCATCATTTATTTCAAAAAATTCCATTTTTCTTTGAATACCAAAATAACAACTCTTGTTGGAGAACCCTGTATATCTCAAACTTTAAAGTTTAAACACTCGTGCAATTCCATGTTCTATTTCTTTTGATTGAATGTTCATATATTTCTTCCCACGAAGATCTTTCTCTTAGTCCGTGATTTCGTTAACAGCAATCCTAAAAATATAGGCATGAGCAGAGTCCCTAAGTCTGGCCGAAGACCGACTAGAAAGGATTGGGCGAAAAAATAATAAAAAATTAAAATAATAAAAATTAAAAAATTATTTATTCTAGAACAGAATTTATATTTTCATTACGCACAAAAGTAAATTAAATTATTCATCTCATTATGCTTTCGAGAGGCCAACATTTTAAAATGCTACGTAAGTTGTTACATTCGAAATCGTCCAAAAATGAACAAGATTGGGAAAAAAAATTAAATAAATAAACACGGAAATAGATGTATCTGTTGTTATGTTGAATCTGTTGAACCAATTTTGTGGGGAATCGAGTATTCTAGCTTAAGCATCGTTTGAGCCCACTGTAAGAGAGAGCGCAAAATTATGAACATGTCGCTCGCTGAGATTAATTAAAAATAGGGATGACAAATTGTGTACCTTTTTACGCAATTTTGATCAGAAAAAGGCACTATGACAACTATTGTATAATTTTGTAATATTTACTTCTGAAAATGGCAAATTACCTTAATTGTTTGCTATATTTGGAACTGAGTATGCATTCCGATAAAAATCAGATAAATTGGCAACATCTAAAAAAATTTCCTTTAAAAATAGTACTTTTCTCAGACGCAGAGAGTTTAATTTCACAAGTTCTAACCGAAAATTATGGATGCCAAACTAAACATTGTAAAATCGGGGTTATTTTGTCGACTTTTTCCACTTTTCCCGGATAAGAATGTGACAATGTATCACAATACCTGGATGAGTGAATTTTCGTTAAACTGCCTCGATACAATGGTCCCTCATTGAAAACATTACATTTTGGCACCTTTACGGTGGACGCAATGCTTAAAATATCAGTACTTGAAAAAAAAATAATTTAATTCCCTTTCGATCCTGTTTCACAGTTAAACGTTATCTACATTTCCATTTGTACAATGTGCCACGTTCGGCACTATTTAGTACCATGTCGTGAGTGTCATTTGCCCATTCCTGATTTAGAATAATTTCATGATAACAGTTCAACAACAAAGAGAATCAATTACTCGGCACGCACATACACCGCACTTTGCTTGGAAACTGTACTGATTTCAATGGGCATTTGATAAAGCGTAGATCACTCGCGTTGTTCAATTCATCTCATTGTTATTAACCGCTTACTTCTTTGATTGGCATTCGTTCATAATCGCCGGCATTAAGGGCACTCGCTTTATTTTAAACTAGGGAACGTGTAAACATAGAGGCGAGCTACAGTAATCAACGCATTATTGAAATAATTATGTAAATTACGCTTCAAACCATGCAATTAAATTTCACCTAGACTCAGCCAAAGTGTTTTGGACTTGATCAAATGGAAATAGTTCGAAGTTCGTTGCAAAACTCGGGGGGAACGACGAAAATTGACTAAGCTGTCAAGAATGACAATTAAAGTATGTACAGGGTTTTCCAACAAGAGAAATGACAGTTTTTTGAGATAAATGATCGCATGTTTATTTCATAATAAAGAGGAAGGTGTGCCGTTAATAATGAAAAACAACATCAGTCAAATGGCCACGCTTACAGGACCATTTCCTTTTCCTGAAAATTTCCATAACCAAATCGCAAAGTTGCTGCCCTGTGTCCTCGATAGCCTCACGAATTCTATCATTGAGGTATTGAATCGACGCTGGGCTGTTGGCGTAGACCTTGTCTTTGATGTGGCCCCAAAGGCAGAAGTCGCAAGGTGTCAAATCACAAGATCTCGGTGGCCAATTGTGATCTACTCTTCGACAGATTACACGGTGCGAAAACTTTTCCCGTTAAAGAGCAATGGGTTCGGTGCTTGTGTGGCACGTAGCGCCGTCTTGTTGAAAGTAAACGTTGTCCAGATCAATATCATCCAACTCCGACCATAAAAAATCATTAATCATCTCTCGATAGCGCAATCCATTCACCGTAACTGTTGATCCAACCTCATTTTCGAAAAAGTATGGTCCAATGACCCCGCCGGACCATAAACCGCACCAAACAGTCACACGTTGTGGATGGAGAGGCTTCGCAACAATAACTCTTGGGTTTTCCGAGCCCCAGATGCGGCAATTTTGCTTGTTGACGTAGCCACCGAGGTGGAAATGGGCCTTATCAGTCAAAATGATTTTTCGAAGGAATTCTGGATCATTTTCATGCATTTCAAGGACCCAATCAGCAAAGACACGACGTTGTTGAAGATCGGCCGGCTTGAGTTCTAGTCTTAACTGAACTTTATAAGCCTTAAGACCCAAGTCTTTATGCAAAATACGGTGTAATGACGTTTGAGGAATGTCCAATTCCAAAGAACGACGAGGAATGGAAAAACCTGGGTTTTCTTCAACACTTCGGCCTACAGCAGCCATATTCTCAGTTGACGTAGTTTCTACTTGTCAAAGAATAAAAGCTAAAAAGTGACAGCTACCGAAATACAGGGTGATTCAAAATAACAACATATTGGAAAACCCTTATAGTGCCGGACAGTTCGTTTGTGGAATAATCGTCCTGCAAGTGTTTTTCCTGCCTGCTATGACATTACCAAATTCAAGGCCAACGTCAACAAACACTACTCCCTTTTCCCCCCCTCCTATAAAAAAGTTCGTTGAAAATGTCGAATCTGAACCTGGAATAAGAGCTTGTGAATATCCATTATGAAATGAATGACGGGCCAGGAGATTTTAATGTTAGCAACGGGTGGTTTGCTAATTTTATTAAGCCATGGTATACGGCTTCTAAAAATTTGTGATGAACCTTTCAAATATTTTTTTTTTATTTATTTTTTTTTTTTAAATAGGGTTTTTATGTTATTCTTAATAAAACCAATGAATTTATTCGAAAAATATATGACTTAAATGTGATGTGATAAAACTTATTTTTTTATGCCTTAAAGAGAAGTGGGGCACTAAAAAATATGACTCGGTTTTTGCAACAACCTTAGTTTTCGCAAAGGCCAATATTTCTATTCGTTGCTTTAAGCGAGGTTGCACTGTAAGTTGATAAAGAAAAACAATTTAACATTAACAGAAGACAGGAATCATTAAACTTTCTTAAATATACTATATATTATAATTTTTAAGTAATTAAAAAAAATATAAGTGAATGTTGTGTTTGGGGACACCCAGGAGAATAACGTTTAAACACTTTTTAGACATGTTTTTTAAAAAACAAATTATTTTTTGGAAAAAATATTTTAGTGACTGCAAAGGACCCCAAAAGCTGTATTAGAAAGCAAACAATAACAAGGACCGCAAATTAGCTGTTAATATCTGAATAATTGTTTAGATACGATTTAAGTAAAAATTAAGCATATTCAGCATAAATTTAGAAAGCCATTGTTCTTTCTATGTATTCCCCTCATAGAAAATAATACATAGCGGTTATTTACTTAAATAGTGTCACAATTCAAATTCATTTCCCCTTATTTTTGCTCTAGAGAAAGCTGTAAATCTTTTATTTAAATTGACTTGTGTTCTAGAGAGTACATACATATGTCAGGACTCTATATTATTGGGAAAGCCTATAGCGGTTTTTCCATATTTACTAAGTAAGATGCAATTGATGACTTCAAACGTCTCTCCGGAATCGTGTTTTGAGTTATGACACTATTCAAGTAAATGAGCGATATGCAAGTAATGGAGTTTTCTGCCCGATATTCAGTATTGAAAGAAAAATTAAAAAAGTCTTTTGATCTTGAATTCCAGGAATTTGGGCGATATTAGCAGCTGTAATCATAAACAGGGCGACTGAAATAATGTTAAAACATCACATTTGACAACACTGACATTTAAAGGATTTCAGAAATTACATATTAGTAATACTAATAATTTACACTCGATAATGATCTTAATAAATGTATTGGTGTTTCCGTTTGAAAAAAAATCTGTAATCCGTACAAATTAAGCGGTTATCTAAGCTAGCGGTGTAAGCATCGTTCATGGAGATGACCTCATGCATAAGTTGAGCTCCACATACGTTTCGGAATCCTAAAAATCATTCACATTCAAACGGAATGTTTTATCGACAATCTGTGTATCACTGCATGATGGAACTTCAGGTTTTATTTTCATGTTTATTAGTTAGACCTCCTTTTCGGCAATACTACAAAAACTACTTATGAATGTTATTGGTCATAACGACTGTGCATTTTTGTTTTCATTGCATGTCAGTTCTTGAGTAGAGATTTTTTTTTTTAATGGAAAAGCCAATAAATCCTTTAAGATCATTGGAGAAATTCTCTACTAACAAGCGAATGACACACGCAGTTATTTGTAAGTTTTCCCCCCCGAATGTCACCATGATGATGTGCATCAAATAAGAAATTTTAGACAACAAAGGCGACATTCTTAAGACACCTTCCAGTGGAGTGGAGACAAACAATTCCTTTTAAGATGTCATCAATTGTAATTCATTTGGGGTACTTTGTCTCAGACCTATGTCAGTCATGTCGTGTGCTGTCCGTTATTATTTATTGGCCTTTGATCAAAATGTTTACATGTCCTTTTCTCAAATTAGCCATAAAACTATTAAAATGTCTTAAAAGACCACCAGTCAAGAAGGACGTCTTCAAACACACACAAACACACCAACACAAATGCTCTCCTGAAACGAAAAACTTGAGGAACATTTTGTCAAGAGCCATAAATTGTTTTCATTGGACTTTGGCAATAAAAAGGGCAAGAACAAACAACAAGCCAACACAAAAGAAAAAACCAAAAAAAAAAACATACGAAATTAAGCGAGCCGCCGCCACCACCGCCGCACAATTTACGATAATTTTAAAGATTTGTGTTCAAAAAATACCGCAAAGCTGTTGTTAGACGTCCGTCGCTTGTTGTTGCCGTTATTATTATGCCGCAATCGTATTTACTTTGGCTTACACAATAATGATAATAATATATGACGTATGTCCGTGTATATGTAAAGAAATCCAGCGGCGTAACGCAACAGACTGCGGGTTTCGGTGGGCTACAGGACTAGAGCCAGAACGCCTTAACTCTGTATACAGTATGGAGAGCTAAGCGATATGTATTTTATTTCCTGTTGCTTCTGAATTGGTATTAAGACCTTTTAACGGTCTGCTAGGTAATCTGTCGCTGGAAACCTAAAAAGTCGAGGGGTTATTTTCGTGAACCATTTGATGGCGATTCTTTTAAAACAAATCTATCCGGCTAAAATCTGGTAATTTAATTTTCTATTTTTATGAAGAAACCGAAGCACCATCTCGTCTGTTGCTGCAAGAAGCCCTGTCTTTGTGATGAAGAGATTCTCCATGCACCAGAAGGTATCAGAAAATCGGGCGGGTCTTTAGTTTCTTCCGGATGCGTTACCCATTATTGGTTCTTGTAGACTTTAATCGCTTTTGTACACCTTCGCCTGGATCTGGTTGCGTCCATATGAGAGTAGGCCCCTGTATGTGATGGACCACTGTGGTGCATGTCTGCGAACCCCGATCGTCTCATCCAATCTTCCAGTTGTGAGTTGGAATGTTGGCATTTCATTCCCTGAGACTACGAATAATGGATTTCGCATCCTCTGCAATCGTTGAAATCCAAGCATTGTGCTGGAACGAGTCGGGATGTCCTTCTTATCGACAACATCAAAGGCCCCTCCTGGCCACACCTAAACTACCATATTCCGAGCTGCAAAGGTGGTGACCGTAATGCGAACCACGATCTATCCGGCATCACTGCAGGAACGAAAGGGAACCTTGCAGAACGTGAGAGTACACCGAAGACAGTGCGTTTTACAATGTGGCTCCACTTGTCCCTGGGAATGATCCCCTGTTGATGACCACCAGCAAAAGGCTGTGGCAAACTTTACAATGGACTTATGGATATTTTGGATACCGGCGGGTCATCAGGCGATCGCAGCCTTTTTCGAGACATTCTGTGCCTTAGAAATGCCTCGTGCCCATTTTAGAGAGTCTCTCTGATTTGTGGACAGTGTTTTCGGATTGGCCTTGTCACATTTCTGGAGGGTTTGAGAAAGAGGTGCCAATTAAAGCCTCGTGCCCATTTCAGAGAGTCTCCGTGCTGTGTGGACAGTGTTTTCGGATTGGCCATGTCAAATCTCTGGAGGGGTTTGAGGGAGAGACGCCAATCATTGTACCTCTTTTTCAAATTTCTGGTTTGCTTGCCTTTTGGAGACTGAGCCCGAGAAGCTCGGATCGCTGGATTTGTTGTCAGACCCAGTGCGCGATCCATTCTGGTCTGCTGGGTTGAACAAACTCCTTGGTGAGTTAGAGTCGAACCTCGAGCTAGCACAGTTCTTAAGGGTCGTAAAGTCCTGACTATAAGCTAAATTGAGCCTGATCCATGGGGGAACACTTGGCAGTATTTGATGGTGAAACACTAGGGCTTTAAGCTTCTAATTGTTCACTGATTATGTCGCACCTTTTATTTATCTCCCTTGGTCGAAAAATAGTATGTGATGTTACATTTTCTGTATAGAATTTTCGATACTCCGGTACATCTCCCAACTAGCGGGAAATTGTCTATTTTGAGGGTCTCAAATAGGCTCAAATCACAGATCACAAATCACTTCATTTGAAAGTGCTGGAGTGCACGTTGTCTTCGTCAGAAGACCCCTTCAGAGTCCGGCTTGAACGAGGCCTTGCGAATGCCGACACTGTAACGATTTATAACTACACCACTGTGAACACGCCACATATGTGCACATAAATACTAAATAAATACACGTACACTTTTTTTTTTTGGAGTAAATTGTAGTCTTGATGACCGTGATGCATGATGTCATGAAGTTTTTATTTAGTATTTCCCTGTTGGTCCTTTATTTTCGATTCGGGACAGTGTTCGGAAACAGCAATTTCATTTTTGGACTCTTTTCGCTGACTCTCAAATAGGACAATACTGGCAGTGAATTTGATCGAATCGAAAGTCGGACGGTATATTTTACAATTCATCAACACGAAGGAGACTCAACCGGAAACGTTGACAATGTTTGATTAGTTTTTATATTTTTTTTTTTGGGAAAAATAGAGAATTTCCAACGTGCACAGTTCACCTGTTATTTTGAGAAATCTTCCCCGTTTGTTCATTGGCGGAATGTTGAGGCACGTTCTGATGTTAGACCAAATCAGTGTATGCAATTTTCTTAGTTAGGACAGAGTTCTTTGGATAAACAAGTGGCCGAAATATTTTATTATCTGTCATGATATTTTAAAAGTCAAAATGTCGCCTGAAACACTATTTTCACTGAACGGGTCTTTATCTGTATCCTTCTTAGTTCAACAATGCAGACAGCCTTTAAATCAAAGAAGTCACCTTCTTTGGGACTTTGACACCTTTACCCACATACTTTCGTATTCCAAATTGCCTTATGATATTTTCCAAAAATGAAAAATCCATCCTTGAAATACTGTGTCTCGTTAAGAAAACTCTCAACGAACTCTTCAACTTAACGTAATGTACATTTAGTTGAAAGATAAATTAATAGATTTCAATTGCTTTAAACTGCTGGTAGTGGTGGCAGCACTACCAGAATTCGAAAAGGATTCAATCACTTACACACACACACAATCATACACACACTGGAACATTCTTTTTCAAATACATACTGTAATATTGTGTACATTATATTGTACATCTCTTGGCATTAGCTCATCGTATGTTTGTTCAGCTCACAGTGGGGGGCACAAGTGTAACAAATGGTGAAGTGACGATTTTTGTAACCTCTTTGGAACACTTACAGCGAGCGGTTCACCCGAGAGTAGGCATGTCCTTCTTTATTCCTCAAAGATGGCAGAACACAATTTGATTTTATAAATCATATATTGATGCCAGTGTCGCATAAGACAACCTATTTTAAGAAACTGCCGAGTGAGCCATATGTGTGTACCACACAGCTCAACTCAAGTTCGAAATCTGGTCTCCGAACGGCTAATGCTTTTCTAGAGAAGTTTTACATGGCCTAGAGATTGCTCTCTTACTCGTAAAGTCGCCAACATTTACGAGGTGGAAACAGCCGCTGAAAATTTTTTGATGGTCTTACCCGGTTTCGAAGTCGGTTTGTAGGTAACTAGTAAGCGATTATTTGAAGATACTAAAATTAATATCGGATAATTAATAAAAATTAATATCGCATAATTAATACAAATTAATATCCGATTCAAAGTTGACTATTTTTTGATTTTAGGGGAGAATTTTTTTGTTAGTAATAACACAGTGCAACAGTGGTTCTGCAAGTCAAGCACCACTATGACGGCTTGAAGTCCAAAATCCAAAATGATGACGATTGCCTAAAGGATTTTTTCCTGAGGTACACGTTTTCAGAGCCTGGGCTCGCTCCTTATGGTCTTTTGTTTGTCATAACTGGAAAACGGCTTAGCTGACTTAGCTGAAATCAATTTTGAAAAATTATTAATTAACATTCTTTTAATCTATTCCTATACTGTTTCTCTATATTATTAAAAGTATTGCAGAAATAAATGATTTTATGAAGAAAAAAATTAATTGTTTGCCTAAAAAATTGAAATTTTTTGTTTTTAAAAATCATTAAAAAATACAAAACGGAAAAATATGTCTATGGTTATTACTTTCGCGTAAATCGACATAACTTATGAACAAAATGAGACATAGATCATGAAAATCGATTAAAGCGTTCCGCTTTTATTCACAATTAAGTGAAGATATCTCATTTTGACAAGAATATTGGATTTTTTGTTTCAATGATGACTTTTAGAAGTTTTAGTACTTTTTTTCCTTTAATATATGTATTCATATTAGAAAAGAAGTTTTATGTGTAAAAAACAGTTGTACTGTAAAACTAACATCGAGCTGGCTGTTTAACTTCATCTTGATCAACCGAATTTTAATTAAAAAAATTAATTGTTTTTTTTATATTTTTTCAATTGTACAAGTTAAAATCAAAGGATCTGCTAAAGCACCGTGTCTCTACTTTTAATTAAACAATAATTTCTTATAAGAAGAAATCGCATATAAGAAAGAATATTTCGGTAATTTTTTGACGTTCTTAATAAATTTTAAAGCCTATTGTGCTTGTGGTTATCCTATCTTTAGTATGAAGTCAACATTTTATTTGTCACAAATAAAAAACATAATTTTGGAAATAATTTTGATTTTGAACCACCACAAATTGTTGGAGAGAGTACAGAGCCTTGTCGTTTTCAACTGCAATTTGTATCACTGTGTAGGTATTCATATTGCATTTGAAAACATTTTCGTTTTTTCATATTATAAATTTTCACCTTTTTCAGATTTTGAAATAAGAAAAAAATTACTTGTTTTTTTTATATTTTTTCAATTCTACAAGTTAAAATCAAAGGATCTGCTAAAGCACCGTGTCTCTTCTTTCAATTAAACAATAATTTCTTATAAGAAGAAATCCCATATAAGAAAGAATATTTCAGTAATTTTTTGACGTTCTTATATCCGTTATCTTTAAGCCTATTGTGCTTGTGGTTTTCTATCTTTAGTATGAAGTCAACATTTTATTGCCACAAATAAAAAACATAATTTTGGAAACAATTTTGATTTTGGACCACCACAAATTGTTGCAGTTCAGAGCTGTAAAATAACGCTATAGCGATTTGGAAATGTGAAAGGGTTGCACATTTTTGGACGGTGATATTTGCACGCCCGAAATTGCAACCCTGCAAAGATACGGTAGATTTAGTGAAAAACGTCAAATGAAAAGATGAGCAAATTTTTTTTTCTCCCAATGCCAAATGATATCCCAATCGGTGTTCATTTGCCGGTGGTATGACCAAAGTATTCCCTAGTGGGTAAATTTATTGGGAAAATAAAAAAAATGATCAAATCTCTCGTCCATTTTTCATGGCGGAATTTTTCAAAAATATTTGGTGAGATTATTCCGAGTTCTGGGGATGTTTTCGGCTAGCCTATTTGGGGAATTTTTTATCTATTTTTTGAGAATTCCTCATTAGGGACATTCTTCAGTTTTTGCGGGTATTTTGAATTTTTCATGGAGCCAAATGTAAAGTATTCACCACAAATAGCTTGACTCAGATAAAATCAGTTTTCAAGCCGTTCACCGGTACTACATATTTTCAATTTGTAATTGTGAGAACCAATAAAACCCTTAGGTGTTATAGAATTTTAGCTAGAGCAACTGTTATTCAATAACAATTCGATTGTGACAATCAGTATATTGAAGCAGCTATTAATTCTAATTGACATATTTGGTTCTGTCAATCGAATTTCGGGTAACGGAGTATGAACTAACATTAGGATTGTAACAAATGATAAATTGAATCTCCAACTAATGTATTTGACTTGGCAGTTGGTATAACTACTAATTATTGCCATTAATTAAATAAAAACTATGTGTTGTATTGGTAGAACTTTAGTCATGCAATATTTGGAGACTTAACGATTATTAATACTGCCATACAAATATTGTCATATGGTGTGAAGTAGTCTATGGGGCAAATAACCTTAGCAAAGTAGAAAAATAAATCGATCAATAAAAAAAACCTAAACAAGTAAGTAAGAAGAAGAGAAATAAATCGATCAATAAAAAAAACCTAAACAAGTAAGTTTTTGATTTACGGAATAAATACTAAATGTATTTAACATTCCATGAAGAAACTGACGCGGTACTTAATTATGCTCCATACAATTTATTTACTCACTGACAGGGACCTACACTTGTCTACTTGTTCATGTGGTCTCCACTCTTCCTAAACACATTTTGCTAGGTATATCCATACAAACGAAGCCAGGAAATTCTACTAATGAGTGAAACTTCAGCCAAAACAAAAAACTGGCAAAACTCGTGCAGACATGAAAATGGGAATTTCGAGTAGTCCGAGTATCTGAAATACAATTTCCTCCAAATCATTAGAAAGCCCACAATCCATTAAAAAAAATACTCGATGATTTTGATTGAACGAATTCTGTTTATCCCCAAACTATTTCCAAATCTTCCACTGTGCCCCGTAATAGACCGTGAGTTGATTTTTTCCCGTAGACATTTTCCACAGCCGGAGAAAGAGTTGTGTGAGGATGTGTACACTTCTGTGAGTTTCTTTTCAGGGATTCTTTCGTTTTTTTTTTGTTCATCTCTCAAATGACTGCAGTTATATCGAAAGAAACATAAGTAAAAACAACTGTCATTTGTCATTTCTTTTCCTTTCTTTGCGAAACCCATCCAAAAGGATATTTTGAGTGGCATTTCCATATGTGTTTAGTGCAGTAAAATGATAGATTAAAAGGTAACTTTTTTTTTGGCCATTCCTGCTACTCTGGAGTCTACGAAAAATAATGGGTTTATTGGCAATGGCATCATGGTACGGCATGGCCTTTCCATTGTTTCGTTGATTCAAAATATTTAAATTTTAAAGCGCAATACTTAAGGGGAATTGTTGAGATGTTTGTAGTAGAATCACAAGGATTCAAAAATCAATTGTGACCTTGCAATCGATCCGTTTTTCAGTTAACTTTTCGCTGTCTAAGATGAGTTTCTTTTTGCGACATCGAACTTTGTCAGTGGCGAAGCAGTTTTACCCAGCCAAGCTAATCATTGAGAGTCAGTTTAAAGCAGGACTATTACACGTGATACATAAAATAACGATTTACATTAAGAAGAATTTGTAGGAAATGTGAGAAATTATTAAAAGGGCCAGAATGAGGAACACATATAAAAAGACTTATTCGTTTACTTAGAAAAATTAACTAAAATTAAAAAATCTAAAAAAACGGAATATTGAGAAAGATTATAGAAAATTGGTTGTAAAGTAAAAAGGCATAACATGGAAACTAATCAGATAAACGGTCGCACAGTGGCCGAAATAAGACATTTAACGGATATTTAAATCATATTTTAAAGTGTAAAATCCTGGTAACGTCTTATTTTGTATAACATTGGCAATTGGTCAAACATTTTCCATAACTCTAATGGCACAAACTTTCATAAGTCGAACTTTTCATAGAAATAAACCAAGCAATAGAGTTGTGATGACACGTGTTCTTTGGTTTATTAAATTTTATTAAATTTATCTAAGCATCTTTATTTATCAAACTAGTAAGTTGTAATGCGCCTATGGCGCCCGTTAATTTGCTTGAGAAAGTATTTGTTACTTAATTTTAAAAATTTTGTAAAAAATATTTTGAGAAAACTATTTTGTAAAAAAAAATTTCGAAAAAAAATAAATTTGGGAAAAAAATATTTGTGGAAAAAAAATTTTTGTTGAAAAAAAAATATTTGTGGAAAAAAAAATTTTGTTGAAAAAAAAAAATTTTGTGGAAATAAAAATTTTTGTTGAAAAAAAAAATTTATGGAAAAAAAAATTTCGTTGAAAAAAAAAAAATTGGGGAAAAAATTTTGTAAAAAAAAAATATATGTTGAAAAAAAATGTTTGTTGAAAAAAAAAAATTGTGGAAAAAGAAATTTTGTGGAAAAAAAAAATTTTGTTGAAAAAAAAAATTAGATGAAAAAAAAAAATTTTTGTTGAAAAAAAAATTTTGCAAAAAAAAATTAGTAAAAAAAAAATTTTGCAAAAAAAAATTAGTAAAAAAAAAAAAATTGGGGAAAACACAAAAAAAAAATATTATTTTTTTTATTATTATTATTTATAGAATTATAGAATGCCTATTTAAATTCCTACGTACTGCGTGACAGAGTCAGTGAATCAGTAAATCAGTGTATCAGTGAATCAGTGTCGAGGGTAAATATATATTAAGATATTTATCGAAGACCACTCAACGGTATGTAATAGGGTGTGGAAAAGCTTAAGAAAGCAATGACTGATGGATGAAAGATCAATTTTTCATCAGTGAGTGGTTTATGAGAAATTGTCCAATTTTCTCGTAAAGGGTTATCCATTTAGCTTTTTAAAATTAAACCTACATAAAACAAATATAAAATATTTTTTTTTCATGATATTTCTTTTCTGTTATAAAGTTTGAACGTTGACATAATGTGTGAAACACTACATCATTTAAATGACCACCACGCGAAGTGTTGCAAGCATTGATTCTTTTGAGGTAATTTTGGACCACCTTTTTGGCACATATTGGGCGGTATCTCAGCCATAACTTGACGAATGTTGGTTCTTAAGTGCTCAAGCGTTAAAGGTTTATCTGCATAAACACGGTCTTTCGCGTAGCCCCACAAAAAAAAGTCTAATGGTGTTAAATCGCATGATTTTGGTGGTCAGTTGAAGTCGCCACGACGAGAATTTACGCGGCCAGGAAATGTCTCTAGCCATATTCGCTCGAGTTGTATGACATGTGGCACCGTCTTGTTGAAACCACATATTCTCCAAGTCGTATTCTTCAATAGCAGGCAAAAAAAAAATCGGCTATCATACGACCAGAACGCCCCGAATTGACGGTGACAGTCGTTGCCACGTCGTTTTCGAAGAAGTAAGGTCCAATCACACCTTCGGACCAAAGAGCGCACCAAACAGTGACTTTTTGTGGATGCAATAGCCTCTCTTCAATTGAATAAACGACGTAAACTTTTTTTGTATTTCAATTTCTGTACTTCTAACTTATTTCCCTTAACATTCCATAATGAACCATGTGAAATGTATAAATAATTTGTATACTCACAGACCGGGACCTACTGCAAAACAATTCCACGTACAAACTATTTGGCTTAACAAATGAAAAATGCCCCAAATAAAGAATTCCACAAAATACATGAAAAATCTCCCAAAAGCTGAATTTGAAAATTTATCAAAAAATTCTGAAAAATCCCCAAAAATTATTTATGAAAAATTACCCAATGCAAAATTACACAAATATTATGAAAATTGCCTCAAAAATACAACAATAGATTTTTGTAATTTGGAAAAAGGACGGGCGTACTTCTTACTTATTTCCCTTAACATTCCATAAGGAACCATGAAGAATTTGTATACTCACTGACCGGGACCTACTGTTTCAATTTCTTTACTGAGAGAATAATAAAAAAATATGTTCATAAACGATTCATAATATTGCCCCATAATTCTTGAAGCTTCAGTATCACACTATTCTTTTTTTTAATTTAATTACAATACAAAGTAAATTTATATTTTCAAATATTTCAAATATTGTTTAATAAATTTTCATTTAAATATCTCACCTTTTTCAATTCACATTGATCTGTAGAATTAATTCAATAAGCGACATCACATAGTCGCCCATGTCCGATACTTTAGCATTGCCCCTGTTGACATGTTTTGTGTTTTTTTTTTATTGAATTCAATCAATTGGAGAATATTTGATCACTGATTTAACGCCAACATCCTCGCGTAATTCGAAATTCGACTACTGCCCAAAAAAAAAAAAACGAAATCACAATTTTTTTTTCACATGTAACAACTGTTAAATTTATAAAGTGTCACAACAAAATATAAATTAAATAACAACAAATAAACATTTCCCTCTCTCCATCACGACGAGCAAAAAAAAAAATAAACCAAACCAAACTTTCATAATATTTATGAACCCTGACCAGAAAAAAAGTCAGATTTACAGACTACAAGTGGATACAATTTAAAAAGTAACGCTCACACACGCAGCCAAACACAAACACACACACATACCCATGCGAAAATGGGTAATGCAATGTAAATTCAGTTTTTCAACTGCCACACACAAACCCGTACTAAGCGGGGATGTTGTTGCCTTGTATTGAAGCGCTGTTCTAACACAACAACGAAAAAACTGAAAGAAAACTTCTACAACGGCCATAAAAAATGATAAACAACTGTTGTTGGCCGGGCCAAAAAATGAAACGAACACACACAGGCACAGCGAAATCGCTTGTGGATGTTCATGTAAAACGCATGTGAAAAATGTATTGAAAAAGTCCAATATGGATTTTTATGATACTCTTCATGAGCACTATTTTGGGAAGCCGGCTAACAGTGAAGCAGCTTTTCTCTCTCGCTCTGTGTGTGTGTGTGTGTGGTTTGCAAAAAAAAAATAATGTTTCGCACTTCCGTTTCCGTTTAGAGCCAATACATGCGAGCACTTCGGCTGCCTCTACTGTCGCTACTTCTGAATATATGAGTTTAGTGATATTCCCAATTTTCTGTTGTTGTGGTTGTTGTTGCTTGCGACAGCTACCGCCATTCAGTTCTCCAACCACTAGATATAGGTGGAGCAGATTCAAAAAAAAAAATACACATTTATGGCGACACGATGACGTGCATTTGTTGGCCGAGAAAGAAGTATTGCATTCATTTCACTCGTCTACCAACTGGTGGTGCTGTAGTTGTGCTGCGGATATTGAAAATCTTTAGTTGATTGTTAGATGGAATATTGATTGGAAAAACGGATATTTTAATTTATAACACTCGTCGATTCAATGATTTTGTTTAAAAAGAAAAAGTAAATAAATGCAGAGTACAAATTGTATTTTAATACCATTCTCATGTATCGCTTGGCAAGCCTAGTTGATGAATAATCTATAATTCCCTAATATCGAGTGTCCGAGCGTCAAGAGATGTAGTCAGACATTTGTGTCTTATTTCAGTTGACTAGACCCTGTCAAACCAACTTGAGCAGTGCAGAATACCAGAGTTCAATTATTGTGATCTCCTGTATTCCTGCGAGATTCAAGAAGCAGTAGGCTCCTAAAAACGTAAATCTACTCAAACGGAGAGCCGGCCACGAGCTCTCCACAGCTTCTACAATAGTCATAAGTCGGGACTCCCAGTCTAGCTGCATGTATGTATATCATATGGCCAACCAAATAGATATATCTCATCTTTATCTAGATATGAGGGATTTCGAGAGATTTAGGTCATAACATAGCCCGGTTTGACTGATGTTCCGGCATGTATTAGACCCAGACCATCTGAGATTATTTTTTAATACACTAACACTCAGGAGATGCTCCCCATAAATGCAATACACCGTGTTAGCGCCAGGATATTAATTGCAGGAGGAAAGAGGGAGTAGTGTTGTTTAAGATATGTGAGGAATTTGACAGCGTCGAAAGTGGGCGAAAAGACACTGGCTGCAAAACAATTCCACGTACAAACTATTTGGCTTAACAAATGAAAAATGCCCCCAAAAAATTAAGTATGCCCCAAATAAAGAATTCCACAAAATACATGAAAAATCCCCCAAAAGCTGAATATGAAAATTTATACAAAAATTCTGAAAAATCCCCCAAAATAATTTATGAAAAATTACCCAATGCAAAATCACACAAATATACAACAACAGATTTTCGTTATTTGGAAAAAGGACTGGCGTGGTGTGGTAGGTAGTGTGTGCGACACACAGAAGAACCCGAGTTCGAAACCTGGTAAGACCATCAAACATTTTTCGGCGGCTGTTTCCACCTCGTAAATGTTGGCGACTTTGCGAGTAAGAGAGCAATCTTTAGGCCATGTAAAACTTCTCTAGAAAAGCATTAGCCCTTCGGAGCCGGCTTTAAAAACAGTAGGTCCCGGTCAGTGAGTATACAGATTATATCGTACACAGCTCACTGATTCGAGAGAAGTTCCCCGTCTGTTCCTTCATGGAATGTTAAGGGAAATAAATAATTTGGAAAAACATTTTTTTTTATTTAATTACATTAAAAATTAAATGTATTTTCTAATTTTGGTCCAAGGGTTAACCGGGTGGCACAGACCATTTGGTTAGATTTTTTGCAGCGACAGAACAAAGCCTCTTGTGGGAATTGAAACCACAACACCCACACCAACCCACCATCCGGACCTGGAGTTTTATTTACGTTGAGTTCCTCAAAAACCCTTTTAACTACACCTGTTCGAACTAGATATATCTTCGATAACGAGAGTGCTGACAGGCAAACACGCATTGTTAGAGAATATTTTTCAGTCAGAAAGTTAGCATTATCAACTGGGTCAGAGAATAGTTGGTCATCGTTAACGCAAAATGGAATAGAAGATGAAGAATTGTTCTTACCCTCCATACAAATGACCTAAAGCTCTTACTTCCCCTGGGAGAAGAAAGAAGTTTAGCACGAAATTGGTGTTTGTGAAGAAGTTTGAAGTTTCTATGAAAAATGCCCCTAATGAAAATTTTTAAAAAAAAATGAAGAATGTCCCAAATGTAGAATTCCCCCAAAATAAATGAAAAATCCCCCCAAAAGCCGAATATGAAAATTGTCCTAAAAATTCTGGAAAATGACCCAAACAATTTATGAAAAATTACCCAAAGTCAAATCCTCCAAATATTATGAAATTTAATACAAAAACATCAAAAATCATTCTGTTATGAAAATATGCCCAAAAAAAAAACAAAAAATTTACCAGAAATAAAAAATTGGGTAATTTTTCATGGTCAATTTTTTAAAAATTGTCCCCAAAAATTATGAAAAACCCCTCAATTTTTGGGGGGAATTTTTCTTAATGAAAACCCCCAAAAAATTAAGAATGTCCCAAATGAAGAATTCCACAAAATAAATGTATATAACCCCAAAAATTTTGAAAAAAACTGTTGTTATTTCTTAATATAGAAAAAAAATCAAAAGTATGTTTTTTTACGACCCCAAAAACGTTGGGAGTTTTTCATAATTTTTGGGTAACATTTCATTGTTTGTTTTTGGGGCAATTTTTAAAAAATAGACCATGAAAAATTCCCCAATTTTTTATTTCACATTTGAAAAATGATTCATTTTTGTTCAAAAAAATATCCAAAAAAAAAATTCCCAAAATTAAAAAAATTTTGGAGTTTTTAATATTTGTTTGAAAAATGAAATATTACCTAAAAATTAGGTAGTACGTAAAAAACGTACTTTTGATTTTTTTTCTAAATTACTAAAAAACAACAGTTTTTTCAAAATTTTTGGGGGAATTTTACATTTATTTTGTGGAATTCTTCATTTGGGACATTCTTAATTTTTGGGGGTGTTTATTAAGAAAAATTCCCCCAACAAAATTGGGGAGTTTTTTATAATTGTTGGGTAACATTTCATTTTTTGTTTTTGGAGCAATTTTTAAAAAATAGACCATGAAAATTTTTTATCCCCAATTTTTTATTTCGGGTAAATTTTTTTATTATGAGATTTTGTATAAGATTGTTTTGGCGAATTCTTAATTTTTCTTTGGGGGGGCATTTTTCAAGGTCACCTGGATTATCCATTGCTCTTCCTTCCTGTGAATGATTGACTGTCACGAAACGTCTTCTTTCGATTGCAGGTGAAAATCATCATTGAATTGTTTGGGCTATGCGAATAATCGTAAAAGGGAACATCACCCAAAATCGAAAAATGAACAAACGCCCTAAAAATTGATGAGCGATTTTTTTTTTATTTTTAATATATTGGGCGATTGTTCATAACGAATCATCGCCGATCTTCCCCGAAAAGTACAATAGCCGAAAACGATTGTTTTGGGCGATTGTTCATTTTTCTATTTGGGCATTTGTTTACAATTATTTGGGCCCAACTTTTTGGGGCGTTTGATTATTTTCAATTTTGGCCGATTTTCCCTTGGGAGATTATTTACATATCCAATTGTTTGTGGACGACTGAGATTCAATGCGGCACCCATTGTGCGGAATGGTTTTTTCTTTTCCTGTCCAAATAATCATGTAAATTGTGATAAACCCCATCAGTTAATATGCATACAAAAACCTCACTTATTTTCTTTTGACGATAGTGAAGTATCAATTGAATGATTTTATCGATTTTATGCCGTAAGATATTCTTCGAATACCATTATGTTTGTTGGCCACTTTATACCTAATTTTTGCCAGTACAACTTACAATTAATGGGCCTTATTATATTTATAACTATGAGTTCAAAGACACAGCAAAATCACATATATTTATAATTTGTGCACATAATTTCCTTTGAGGCCACCTCCAATCACCGCCTGGATTAAAATATCAACACCACAATTCCCTTACGCACATTATCTGGTCAAAATCTGAATTTAATATTCTTTTTTAATAAGATGTTAATGATATGACTTATATGTGTGTATACGATTTTATTATTGACCAAAAAACGTACAACGTGCATTTTTATTATCCTTTTAAATACGATTACCCTTTTTGTTTGTTTCGTTTAACTTTTAAGAACAATTACGATTATGTTAAACGGCTTGTGGTGGTGGGTCTTTGTGATGCCGAATAAATGGCCCGAACGTAATTATTAGCCGTTAATATTCATAAGCCCCCCCCTTAATTTTTTGTTGGTGGCAATTGAATTCGGTTTAAGGGCAATAAATAGCGATATGATTACCCAAAAAATTACCGTATCAAAAGCCCACCCTCCGAAAAATGAGACCGAATGAATATCAATATTATGGTTTATGAAAATCATATATTAAATTGAAACTGCAGTAGAGAAACTGCAACAGAAATTATACAATTTAAATAGAGTTTATAAATAAATGTGCACTATTAAAAAGCAATCAGGATATGGTCCACCCAAATGCCTACACTGAGCGCACGAACGTGGCTCGAGAAAAAAGTCTGTTCATTATGGATTGAGTATGTGAGCACTGGGATAGCTGAAGAACTTGGTTTTTTTTTGGATCTAGAATTGAAATCCAATAGTCTACCTCTAGATACGATAGTCGCGTCACTGTCAAAACTGGGAATAGTGCCGCATAGGCTTGTGTTCCATCTTCTAATAAAGAGAAGTATCATTGTAAAATTAGAATTGTCAGACCTAAATAGATTTGTTGGTAGAGGAATATCACAAGGTGGTGTTTTATTAGATAAAGAGGACGAGAGTTCCATAATACAGCATCTCTGACCAAGTCTGTCCTAAAAAACATGCGGTCATCAAAAAACATCAACGATGGGCCTGACGGATGTTCCTGCGAATCCCCGTAGCAATGATTTGAAGATGATTCGGTTATCCATCAACGCTGGGCGCTTATTTCTTTCGGTAACTAGGCGATCTGATCGAAATTCATATTCTCCAACTAAGGAGCTTTTTGAGGTGCTCATGACGGATCAACAGGAAGAACTAGGGGACATGCTGATTTTTGCCGATTTTTTACTTTCCGATTCACGGGAACAAAATAATACCAAAAAATTAAACTATGTATGAATTTAAGCACATGGTTTTTAATCGGAAAATATGCGATTTTTACTTTCTGAAACATTTCTGTTCTAGTTCTAGTCTTATATCACTAAAATTGTACAGTATATTCTTTAATTAAAGTTTTATTAACCATTTCAAGTTTTTGACATGTCTGAATTGTTTATGTTTAAGTGTTGGTTAAAAAAAAAACAATAAAATTTTGAAATTTTTTTTGTCCCACGAATTTCCGGGAAGAAGTAGAAAAATGCCCGATTCCCGGGAGTCGGGAAATTAGAAACCATAATCACAAAATACTGACCATCTCAGGTCCAATAAATGAGCTCGTTCTTAAACCACAATTATGTTAAACTCAGTTTCTAATAAAATACTCAAATACAAATACTTTTTTGGGTGGTCAGTCAATTTAATGAACATGATGTGGCAGCACTCACACTTTTCTCAGAAAACATATCGCTCATTTACTTGAATAGTGGCATAATTCAAAATTCACTTTATATATTTTTGCTCTTGGAAAAGCTGTAAATCTCTAATTTAAATTGGCCTTTGTTCTACTGAGTATTGTGCATTCATATGACATATTATTGAAATAGCCTGCAGTTCTTTTTCTATATTTGGAAAGTACGACGAAATTGACGATTTTAAACGGCTCTCCTGAAAAAATCCTATTTTGAGTTATGCCACTATTCAAGTAAATGAGCGATATGTTTCCGGTGAATAATTAAAAAAATATAAAACTTTTGTGGTGGATTTTGGTCATACAAGATTTTTAGAAAAAAATATGAAAAATAAATAAAAAAAAAACTGCTAAATGAACTTCAGCACGGCCAAAAGACGCATATATGAAAGTGGTGGTGGTCGGAAACCAATTCCAGCACCAAAAACAAAATTACATAGCAGCTTTATTTATGTAATTTATTTTATTTGTGTACTTTGTTGATCCCAAAATGTTTTGTTTCTCCTTCTTGTTTCGTTGAGTGCTGTCACCATCATTTGGCTATTAAACTGTGGTTTAAACGCCCAATATTGGGCGATAAAACTGCGTTTCAACGTTGACTGAAAAAACGAATTTGAAGTTTAACTTCAGTTTAAACGAAAAAGGAATATGAACCTTGACGCATTTATTGGGCCTTAGTGAATCTGCTAATTCCGACTGCCATGATAACCTCAATTATACGAACCACACTATACATATCGCTCATTTACTTGAATAGTGGCATAACTCAAAATATGATTTTTTCCGGAGAGCCGTTTAAAATAGTCAATTTCGTCGTACTTTCCAAATATAGAAAAAGAACTGCAGGCTATTTCAATAATATGGAGACCTGTCATATGAATCCATAATATTCAGTAGAACAAAAGCCAATTTAAATTAGAGATTTACAGCTTTTCCAAGACCAAAAATATATAAAGTGAATTTTGAATTATGCCACTATTCAAGTAAATGAGCGATATATAAACATTATTTGACCCAGCAAACAATTGGTAGATTCTGAGGCGACCATATGCCCGACGGATGTTCCTGCGAATCCCCGTAGCAATGATTTGAAGATGATTCGGTTATCCATCGCCCAGAGGATTGATTAGTGATCGTAAAAATACTCACAATCATCCTGACAACATTTAAAGTTGTTCAGGTGAAAAGTGTCTAATACAAAATTCAGAATCTCATTCACGATTCCGAATCTGGACTTGTCTCAATTTTGGAATCGTGGCGCCTGTGGCTGTCTTTCTTAGGACGGCTGTATAGGCCGTTAGAGTTTACAGACCACATGTTTCGAGTGTGCCGATAATGGATGGGGACATGAGAAAGGAAGGCCGGCAGACGGACAGACAGACAGGTGTAATGTATAAAATGAATTCGGGCTGAATATAAATAATAATGAGCTGCAGAAAGGAGCTGGAGCAATAGGAGGTCGAGGGAGCAAATGCCCACATTTTTGGTGTTGTTGTTGTTATGGCATTTCACATAAAGAGTCAATTTGGTATGGCAACAACAATAACAGCAGCAAAGTGCAACAGCACAATTATGAGTAAATGTGCAACACAATTTCCATGTGTGTGTGTGTTGTTGGCATAATATGGGACTGGCTTGCCCCAGCCTGCTATCGTAAGGCATGACACGCCATGGAATGGTAGGATTTTGCAAAAAGAACTGACTGCATGACATATTGACCGCAATCGTAAAATGTTTATACTGTACATCAGAGAAAGACAAAAACAAAAAACACAAACACCAGGCACAGGATGAGCAAAAACAACAACAACAACAAAAATGACTGAAACGTCTATGGTTTGTCATACAAACAATGTGGCGAAAAAGTTAATTTTTATGCGGTGCCCAATATGATGAAAAATGTATAGATGAGCACAACAACAACAGCAACAAATACAGTGTGGATATTCCGACATAACCAAACAAAACCTGATTAAAATAAGTTTAAATTAACATGTTGTTGGTTGGCAAAATATTGCCGTTGGTCTTGGGACCGAATGATGTTGCCATCCTTTTCAGCTGATGGTGTTGGCAGCGTTGTGAAGGCGGTTGAGTTGTTGATGATTTTTTGGTAAATATGACATTTTGGTAAATGGCAAATGGAAATTGTACGAAATTAATTTTATAGAATGTGTACTTGCACATACTATCTGGCCCACATGAAGTAGTAATAATAATTACACAAATGCCCAATGCTGATGATGTTGCCTGGACCACACACACATACACTCATGCAGGCAGTTGACACCAGCCAGCGGCGGAACATGCCTGCTTAGATGCCTGTGCCTCATTTTCATATGCGCCACAATATCTGATATTAGGTGTGTTTAGATAATCGCTTAATTTGTGTGGATAGCTAAGCGATATTAAGCATGAACAAAAACCTATCGCTTAAGAATGTGTCTTAAGTTGGCAGAGCATTGCCAGCATAGAAAAAAGAAAATATTAATTTTAAATGGTGCCAAGTGAACAAAGATATCATACATTGTGAACTAATAGATAAGAAGAAGAAACTAAAAACAAAATGGTTTCGAAAATTATAGGACAATTGCCTTTGTAATATTTTTCCACAACACTTACTCTTCATGAATATTTTTTCATATAAATTTTTCACAGCGGTCTCAGAATGCTGTTTGTTTATGGCAAATAACAATATCGCTAGTTTAGCCTTTTCTTTACAATTAAGCAAGCGATAATAGCTAGCCTGTAACGAAAACATGCCTATTAAGTATTTATATGCCACCAACAAAGTCCAGGTCATGTAACCCTGACTTCAAGTGTCATTTGGTGCCTTTCGGTTTTGGTCTGACGAAGAACACAAACAGTTTTAATAAATAACCACTATACAATTTCTTTGGATATGTTTTGTTAAAAAATGCAATTTTTTGAGACACAAATTGTCATAAGTCGAAAACGGCAAGTTCGATTTAGTTGCTAGTTAGTGCCTTTGAATTCGAATTATATTTCCATGGTTTTAAACATAATTAAGACGAAACATTTTTTTGTTAAAAAAAAAATTGTAAACAACACAAAATAACTTCCATAAGTCGAATTCTCTTTAAGTAGACAAATCACATTACTATTGCATTATTTAACCCTCGAACTGGCACATGGTTCTGGCCAGACATATTTCATTTTCATGCTTCAATTTAGCATACTTATATTTTAGGTACATGGCTGTAATTTCAGGTAATCTCCCAAAATATTGTTGGCTTTCGATGTATAAATTAATAATTGAAAAAAAGTCCTTGGAACAGGACAAAAAGCCAAGTAAACGTTGAAAATCGCACCAATAATCCGCACATTGTGGCTCAACCAACAACTCGTATAGCATTTGAAGCGTACTTTGGGAGACCTCTCAATATAGCAAACCTTAATGTGGCTTCACGCAGTGGTCCAGACAGATTAGCAAGGGGACAAAATACGCCGTAAGACACAAATGCAACAATCCTGTTTGTCAGCAACATTCAAACGTAGATTATTTATGTTTTTGTTCCTTCCGCAAAATTCTGAATAAAAAAAATCTATGTATTCTTCATAAATAATAATAATAAAGAGAAATATATATAGAACAAAAAAATTGTTGCCCTTTTCATTCCAAAGATTTTTTCAGGTATTTTTTCTTCCTCAGGTAGCTAATAACATAGTAAAAAGAAATAGAAACACAAAATATAACAAATATTTTCCTATTATAGTAAAAAATTTAACGGCAAACAGCCCTTATTTCCATACAAATGCATGTAAATGTATAGGGGTCTGGCCAGACACCACGTGCCAGAACTAAGGGCTCAAAATATGTGCCTGACGAAGGGTTAAACCCTTTGAAGGGGAAAACAAATTCTACAAGGTTTGGTATTCAAAGAAAAATGTAATTTTTTGAGATAAATAATGGGATGTTTATTTCATAATAAAGAGGAAGGTATGTCCACGCTTACAGCACCATATCCTTTGCATGCAATTTTCCATAACCACCAATCGCAAAGTGGCTGCCCTCTGTCCTCGATAGCCTCACGAATTCCACCTTTGAGGTCTTGAATCAACGCTGGGCTGTTGGCGTAGACCTTTTCTCTTTCAAGTGGCCCCAAAGGAAGAAGTCGCAAGGTGCAAATCACAAGATCTCGGTGGCCAATTCTGATCACCTCTTCGAGAGATAACACGGTCCGGAAACTTTTTAGTTTTGCGAACTGTGACTGTAAGATTTTCACAATTTTTGTAATGAATTTTAATAATTTCAATGCGTTGTATCGTTCAATTTTTAGTAATGGCGTAGTATCTACTTGCCAAATGTCAAAGAATAAAAGCTTCAAAAGTGAAAGCTACCGAAATACCGGGTGATTCAAAATAACTCCTCTGGTGGGAAAACCCTGTATTCGTATGTTGTTAAAAATTTAGTTTGGAAAATATCACAAAAAAAAAAATTTTGTTTTGAAAATATCACAAAAAAAGTAAAATTCAGAAAAATTGGTAAATTTTTAGGACATTTTTCAAATGAAAAATTAAATATTACCTAAAAATTATGAAAAACTCACCAATTTTGTATGAGATTTTTTTTTTGGGGAATTCTTCATTTTTTTATGCATTTTTGATTTTTTTATAGAGCCTTTTTTCAATAGGTCTCACAAATTAAGCCTGAATTGTGTTACACTTTATTTTTTTCTTTTCCGTATTGTTTGTCATTTCATCATGGAAAGACTTAGACCGTAACAACGTCTCCGAATTGTGCAATTCTATTATGGAAATGAGAGTTCGTTGTGAAGCTTTTTTCGTGAACTTAGACTTTTTAGACCACACCAAGCGCGAAGTATTGAAAATATAGCGGCAGTAGCTCAGTGGAAAAGATTCGGCACCGTTCTCAACAACTTGGCTTGTCTTATGAACAACTTAGAGCATTTTACTAAAGGATCTTGGTTTGAATGCATATAAAATACAGCTCGTGTAGGAATTGAAGTCTAAGAATCTTTCTGTTTGTCGCCGTTTCAGTGTTTGGGCTCTTCAAGCTAGGATCGTTTCCATTTATAGGGCAACAAAATACCCTTACAAAGACGTCTTTATCCTCTAAGTAGACCAGGTGTATCACAAGTTTTGACAGACTAACATTCACAGATATGATATGTGTCATCTTCTTCTGAAGTCGGGTCGTCATCCTTCTTCACATCTATTGAATCTCTAACAAGGCCTCACCAAATCCGTCGCTGTTCCGGCAAGCCGTCCTTTTATTGAGATGTGTGAAATGTATTTATGTGTGTGAAGCAAATAATTTTTGATGTATACTTCACTTTTAAAACCAATAATGAAGTGAAAATTATTGAAATTGTAATGAAATATTTGAACATTAACCACATTATGGTTGCAGTATAAATTGTTAATAATATCAATTACATAAAAGAATTACAATCGAAGCTTATGCATATCATTAACTTCTGAGATTTAATTACGATTTTTCTATAAATCGCATTAAATCCTTGTCGGACATTTATTTAAATTGCAACAATTATCAGAGATTTGCAGGGTAGTTTTGCAATGAAATTGTTAAAGGATTTGCAGGAAAGTTAGAATGAGTGGACAAAGAAAAGTGATAGTTCTCAATAGAAATAGAAACATCGTAGCAACATTCCCTTTGGTAAAGGACCAGGTTCAGGGTGTACGATGTAGTACTTAATTATATAGGAGCGTAGATTCCTTGGTCGGGGTGGTCTGAGCCGGCTTTAAACAGTAGGTCCCGTTTAGTGAGTATATTAAATTAAACATTGAAATGGTTTAAGTTTCCGGCTCATACTTACTCCCTATTTCAAAACTAACCCCATAACAATTTTGCCCTTGTGTGTGTGTTTTTCATGTTTATCATAATTTGGCTCTGACGGAAAATATCAACACCGTCAGCATGCAGGTGCAGATGTCTGCTGTTTTGAACAACACATCTTCGTTGCATAAGTGACGGGATGAAACAAATCTTCAGCACATACGTACGTACGTTGTCATGTCTTTAAAGCATGTGTTGCCGCCATACATTATTTCTACATGACCTATGATTCTGGGGAGTTGGGAAAAAGAAAAGTGATCACCAACAAATTTCTCAGTACGCCGACAAATTTGAGAATTAAATTAATATTCCTATGGACTTAAGGTCGGCCGTAGCCTAGGTAGGTAAGTAGCATACGTGAAAGGTACAGGTTCAAACATGATCGACTGTTATAATTCAGCGGCAGCATTTGAAATCCTATTTCAATACTGGAGCTGGCTTTTAACATTTGCTCTCGATCCAAGAATATCATTGAGAAATACTTGCATTAACGGGTTGTGGAAGGTTTAGAAAAATTTCAAGGCGAATATAGATATTTCCAATTCTCTGATCGTTACACGGACCAATGATAGATTCCGACAACGGACAAAGAAGATTCTTACTAATTTCCCCTTAACATTCCTTGAAGGAACAGACCAGGAACCTTTTTCTAATCAGTGAGCTTACTACTGAGCTTTCGAGAGATGTTTTTCTAAGCCAAGTCGGAGAACAAAATATGATTGTATGCAATCATATATATATTTGGGGACGGGTACAATAATATTTATATTTGTATATAAAAATATAAAGTTTGTACACAAATTTTATATGTTTGTACACAAACATTATATGTTTGTACACAAACATTATATGTTTGTACACAAACATTATATGTTTGTACACAAACATTATATGTTTGTACACAAACATTATATGTTTGTACACAAACATTATATGTTTGTACACAAACATTATATGTTTTTACACAAACATTATATGTTTTTACACAAACATTATATATTTGTACACAAACATTATATGTTTATACACAAACATTATATGTTTGCACACAAACATTATATGTTTGCACACAAACATTATATGTTTCGCCAGCATTCATGAGGTGGTTTCAGCCGCTGATGGTAGTCACAAACACTACAAACCACACCACGTCCGTCCACTCAAAGCAAATTCAGGTCGTGCTAAATCGCATGCTCACTTATTCGCAAAGAAGACCCACTGTTCGGGAATTTAGAATCTGCTTGATAGATTTTAGAAAATTCTGATTAAAAGGACGCCTCCAGACCTCTTAGGGGAACAGCAGCCCGACTGCGGTTCATAAAACAATATTAATGGAAAATTACTTTGGTAAAAAGGAAACAAGTTAATAAACGTGTATTAAATATATAAAGGGGAAGGTTAAAATATGGAGAGAGAAACTAATGCAACAACAAAAAGTGGAAACAAATACTACACTTGTTGTTGGTTGGAAGATTGAGATGAAGAACAAATTGGTTCAAAAAAGTGTCCAAATGGGAAGACACACAGTTTGGAAAGTGGTCCACTCTTGACAAAGCCTGCGTGGGCATTACGGGATCACTGAGATCAGCTTCCCAAGCAGTTCTGGAAACAATACTCGATATCCCGCAAACATATGTCACTCTGAGGTGTTGTCCAGCTAAAGTTGCTCTTCGTCTAAGGCAATTCTATGTTTCTTTAGTATTATTCAGATACTCAGTCGGTTGTAAAAACTCACTCTAATGAAGAGAACCAATTGTGTTTTTATTTAGAAGAGTTGGAGAATTCCTCTCGAATCAGTGAGCTTTTGACGACATAATTTCTATACCCACTGAGCGGGACCTACTGCTTAAAGTCGGCCCCTAACATCTTAGGTTTTTTTTCTAGAGAAGTGACTCTTACACGTGATGTCGCCAGCATTTTCGAGATAAAAAACCCGCTGAAAGAAGGTTTGATGGTCTTACCAGGTTTCGAACCTGGATGGTCACACACACTATCAACCACACCACTGCTGTCGATAGCATTGTGGGATGGCAAATGAAATTGAAAGAAAAATTTCAAAGTCTCCATATATATCTGTAGAGAACAATGGGCCAGAAACTAAGACATGGAAGAGAATCAGATCTCAATCTTTACAGATGCTTTAAAAATGAAGACTGGCACGGGCTAGAGAGTTTTCTCAGAAACTCTGAGAATAGAAATATCGCACAGATTACCTAAATTGTGTAGTGTACACGATTTTCGAGAGGAACATAACAGGAACATAATTCCCTCGTAAATAAAAATCTATGTAGACAGCTTTGTGAACCTCAAAGCCTTACACTCAAACGCGGTAAAATCCAGATTTACATTCGAATGTATTAAATCACTAACCCTTAACCTTGACAACCTTGAACAACCAACCAAAGGCCTTGTTTTAGGTGTATGTAAGATCCCATTTGACACAAATGAATAGGCGAAAAGCCTCGCATATCACAGTTGCATAGATCCATCATCCTCCTTAGCCATTTGACATTCACATATGTCTTCGAAATGCAGCCTCAAGAAGACTAACTGCGTTTCCGCAAGATAAAGTGCAATTGTTCTGCTGAACGCACGTGTGTTATCGTTAAATGTACAAACAGGTGCAGCCAACACCAGCAACGGGAGCTGCTGGGGATACAGACGACGAATGTTTATCACACAATGGTCACTTGAGGTTGGCGGATGACTCCTTTGCCGAATACTGCATACTGACGCAATTACAGCAGGTGGGCCGTGGACCAACGCGAATGTTTCCTTACAGCGTTGCATTGAAATTTGCGACACGACATTTTCGTTTTTTTGTTGTTGTTGTTGGCTTCAATTGGAATTTTTGTCGCATTTGCAACCGCGTTTTATGGGCAACAAGCATTGCATTCCTCATCTGCTTCTCTTTAATTTGTTGGGTGACGAGTGACCACAAAATCCCATGGAGCGCGCAAAAACTCTTTAAAGCATTTGTGGCCAGCGACATGCATGATTGCAGCAGTTGCGAACACATGCCACGGCACGGCACGGCATTCACTTGCATCAACAGTCCTCCAAACGAATGTGTGGGGGGAAGTGAACGGAACACCAAAGCAAAAAAAAAGGGAGCACAAAGCGGTCACTATCATTTTGGCAAATAAATCTGCTGAAATTATTACACACAGACACAGGCACGCGTGCGGTAAATGTTGCACAGGGGTATGGTAATGTTTTTTTTTTTGGTTTTTAAAACTTAGAGTCTCCGAGAGAACCGTTAGCATTTGAAAGTAGGTTCAGTAGTGAGCACAACGAGACTTCATCATCGCACTATGGCCGAAATTGCGATTTTAGCGGCAAAAAAATGCTTCCCGACAAGCTAGCTTCACCAAATTTGGTGTGTAGACTTCTAATGTTAAAAAAAGGATTTGAATAAAAATGGGCGGGCCTCGCCCCTTTTTTCTAAAGTAATGACAAATAGTACTTCCTGACAAGCTAGCTACTGAGAAAAAAAGCCACTTGAGAAAAAATGGGCGGGCCACGCCCATTACGAAAAAGAAATTTTATGCTACCAAGAAATTCATTTATTTTTTATTTATAAATTTATAATTTTAAAAAAGTTGTGAATATTTATGGATTAATATGAAAATAACAAAATACATACTATGAAAATAACAAACATATTCTCTAAAGATATAAAACTTAATTAATCATGGTGAGTTTCTTCGTTTTCATCCCATTTTAGTTTAATAAAATTAGATAAGTTCCGAGCTTTAGTACATATTAATTTACTTAATTGACTGTCAATTTCGTATGGAATCTTTCCTTTTATGTAAATCGAAACATTCCTGTTGTTTCTCAACCAATACTCACATATTTCAGAATTTTTGAACCTGAGTGTTTCTGTAAAAATATTAAAAACTAGTAAGTTTTAATGCGCCTATGGCGCCCGTTGAAATATGGAAAAAAAATTGTGTTAAAAAAAAAAAAATTTTATTGAAAAAAAATTTTGTTGAAAAAAAAATTTTTCATGAAAAAAAAAAAATTTGTTGGAAAAAAAAATTTTTTTTGAAAAAAAAAAATGTTTTGTTGAAAAAAAAATTTTTGTTGAAAAAAAAAAATTTCGAAAACAAAATTTTGTAAAAAAAAAAAGTTTTTGTAAAAAAAAAAATGTTGTTGGAAAAAAAAAATTTTAAAAAAAAATTTTTGTAAAAAAAAAAAATTATAAAAAAAAATTTTTGGAAAAAAAAATTTTGGTAATCAGTGAATCAGTGTCGAGGGTAAATATATATTAAGATTCGTTTATTAGCAGTCAAATGCACACAATTTCACCATGACATAAAACTTGAGTTTTCTACAAACAATCACATGTAAATAGTTCCAATGACACTTCAAAATATTTTTAGTTTTACTCCACGAAAAACGACAAAACTCTGCAAAAATTTCACAAAAAACACCAAAATAACTACGAAATACAAACATTTAGCAAACTATATTTGTTTATAGTAAAAATACTCACCTGGAGTATTAGAACTCATATTTACACAGTTTTTTTTTTACAAGAATATATTATTAAAAAACAGTTTTTAATTTTACAAAAATTGTGCTGCTTCACTTGCATTAACACTTGCTGAAAGATATGTAAACATTAACACATGTTTGCACATAAACAGGGTTGCCAACAGGAAAACTTTTTTTTGTTTTTTCTTATCAATATGTTGGGTATTGAACACCATCAAACAAATGGTATAAAATCAAAGTTGAAAACCTGGCTTTTTGCCGCTAAAATCGCGATTTCGGCCATAGTGCATCGGTAGACGAGCAGATGATCCCATTTAGCACCTATAAATTCACCGATTTTGGATACCCTTGGTTGTTGGACGAGTGGGCAGAGTCATAGGGTTGGTGGAATATTATGCGTACAAGCTAAAACCATTTTGTACTTTGGATGAATTTCGCTAGGGAAGTCAGAGGCGCACCAGCCAGCTGTTTAAGGATGGTTAAGGAACCTGCCACCAATGTGAGAGAGGCGACATTCCTGTAGACCTCGACCCTGGTGTAACAAATGTTGTACTGATTCTTCCTCTTCGGCGTCGTTACAGGCTCTATAGCAGTCATCCCGAGATATGTCAATAAAATACGCCATATTGTCCATCGTACAGTGCCCTGTGAGGACTCCTGTGAGACTGCTGAGTGTCTTTTCCCCGAAAACCATAACGACCGACTTATCGTACAAGTTTGTATAAAATCCCTGCATCGCACACTGGGTAATTTGAGTTGTTTTTTAGGCCATAATTAATTACAGCCAAAGTTTTGGGTCAATATGGCTGCAATTTGGAATGTACGACCTTTTCATGAGCACGCACAAGTGGGTTTTTTGATTTTTGTAATAGTGGACATTTTTAGGGTTGCCACCATACGAAAAAAAAGTAAAAAACCTAATATCTCGAAAACGAACTGATATATTTTTTTTTTTTGAATTTTGGCTCGATGAAAATTAGCAAGGTGGCTAACAAAATGGCGTATAAGCCATGTACACAAAATCTTAAATAAACAAAGTTAATTTTTTATGTATATTATGTTTTTTTTTTGTTTGTTTTTTGTTTGTGTCACATAGAGTTAAATAAAAAAGTAATTCAAATTTATAAAAACTAAAAAAAACTATTTACATATTTTTTAATTATTCAAATTTTCAATTTCATTATCCAGATTTATTTCATATAGCTCTCTTTGGTATGCTTCACTTAAAACTAAATAGTCAATAGTTTCCAAACAATCCTCTTCTGAGCTTTCTTCTTCACTTTCCTCATGACTTTCAATTCTTCTGGTATTTACTTTCAAGTCTTCTGGTATTTCTGGAGTAAGTAACATGGCTACAACTTCACGTGGAAGCTGCATGCGGCTCTTCTGCTCAACGCGTTTCTTCACACTTATCGAGGAAACAAGAGGGTCGGACATGTCCAAAGCTCTGTTAAAAACATCCAGAAGATTTGTTTTTCGGCTTTGTTTACGTGTTATGATTGTGTAAAAACATGTCTATCAGCGTTGCCATATGCCAACCACAGGGCTATTCGGGTTAATGCAAAAAAAAAAACTTTACTTCAAGCTGACGATGCGTCAAAGAAAATGATATATATCAAAAAACGAAAAAATTCGAAACGAAAAATAAAAATAAATAAATTCAGAACTCTATTCTGAACACTCTTTACTAGAGAAAATCACGGCAGTTCACGGCCAACATTATTAAAAGCTTATGCAAAGTTTGAAAAAGGCATCTATTTGAGGTTAAGTTAGATTACGAGATTTTTCTAACAAAATAAATAACGTCCACCAAAATTTTTTTTTTTTTTTTAATTACTTACTATTCCCTCTCTTCTCCATATTACACACAACTTCCTTCTCTTGTTAAATAAATGATAAAAACCGTTTAAATTATATAAAAATTACACTTTTTATAGTTCATTGAGCACTTTTCTTGAAAATGCCTAACTTTTAATGCCCATAAATCAGCTGATATTAGGTTTTTACAAAAACAAAATATGCAGTTTTTTGCTTTGATGTATTCTTAATCAAACGTCATTAACAAAAACATTATTATTTTTTATTCAAAAAGTTATTTTTGGCCAAGATTCCTGAACAAAATACCTATTGTGCATCGTCTCGATATCATATTTACATTTTGGTCAATAATGTAATTTAATAATTCAACTCAAGAGCACTTTCTAACATCTTGTATCCCATCAAGTCGGTCATAACGACCCAGTTAAGTGTTACCTTAGGCTGTTGAACTAGGGTGAGGGATTTAATACCATCTAGCATAGATGTTGATTTTGCCGCGTTTATGTTTAGGGCTTTGAAGGAGGCCAGTCTGTCGAAGTAGATTTTTATCTTCGAAGGTGGTATGCCAATTGGATTACGACCACCACACAATTTGAGAAGTCTACACAATATCTCTATACCCAGAATTTCAAAGAAAACTCCCAAGTCCGTTCCAGTTGTCATTTTTGAACTATCTGTAAAGAATGGAATTCTAATTCTCTTCCATGATTGAATTTCTCAACCCATCTTCTCTGGATGCTATGGACTTTGAGGGGTTTCTCGAATTGCGTGGTCAGTCTTCCGTTTTAGTTTGCCGTCCCATCCTGCTTCTTGAATAGAGCCGTCTCCATAGGAATTTCGTTTGAGCATATTGACTTATCTTAGACGGAGATCAACTTAAGCTGTATAACTCCTGAGATGCACATGAATGAGCGCAATACCGAGTATTGTTTCCAGACTTTTTTTGTGGAGTTGATCTCTGTACTCCCACAATGCCCAGGCAGGTTAACCCTTGGACTCTGGATGTGATTTAGTATCCACTAGACTTCACCACATCCGGTCGTCATATGTGAGTGTGGCTCTGACATTCTTTATGTACAACAAATTAATATTTTTTGTTTTCTCTATGTCCTCCCAAGAAAGCCTCTTCAAACCACTGTGCATTGTAAAGTTACAACATCGCACACCACTGACCGGATCTCTCCTCAGCTTATGTGTATTCTTTGGCCAATAAAAGCGACCTCAGACTGAGGGAGATTTTTTGTTCACTTAAACTGCATTTGGAAGACTTTGACTACGGATGTACGTTTCTGTGTGTGTGTGTATGAGGCTTTTGGGCAAATTGAATACCGTTCTTTCTGGTATTTTTTTTGTTTTTGGTTGGTGTTGTTCCTTGGCCCCGATGGAACAACAAGATCTTTTGCACCACAGGTCCTGACTGTTACGGACGCTGTAACTTACATTGGTTTAATGTTTTACCCGTACACGTAAAGTAACCTTTGGCGTGGTTCGGCGTATTCATTTCGGTGTCGAACATAAATGCAACCGGTGTTTACTTTTTGGTTAACAAAACGCATACATTCGGTCATGGTTAATTCTACTGCATTGGTAAGGATGGTCAGCGTCATCTTGGGCCACAGTGTGTCCGGTTGTTTGTAATGGGGCCCTTTGGTGGTGTCGTTCGGTTTTTTTTTTTTGCTTCTTTTGGCAAAGTGATGGCGGCGGTGGTGGTGGTGCTGGTGGTGGTTTTATGAATGGTTTCCGTATCTTACCAATGAAGATTTTTTAATAAACTGCAGTATTTTTCCCATTTATGTAATTGAATTTACTCCAGAGATTATCAGTGAGTCCGTCAGTCGTCAGTAGCGTTATTTAAAAGGATATCTGTGGACTCTGTGGCAAACGACGAACCGCCAAACCCATCCAATGATGTGAGGTACGTTACGTGGGTTGTGTTACGTGAACGTCACTCACTTCTGTTATATCTTCGCAATGATTATGAAATCGTGAGAGCGTTCGAATACACATTTTGCCTATGTGATTACACGTGTGGCTTTATTGTCTGCGACCGGTGATAAGTATGTCGAAATCGTAATGGATTACGTTACGCCGTCATATGACAACCATCAAATGTGTGATGTGGAATTTCGATATTTATCACTGATAGCAAAATAGCATACGAGATATGGATAGGGACACATACATATATGGATGGATAACTGTCAAAGAGTTCGAAAATAATGTGACTTTACTGAATATTTGAAGATTCTCCGTGCGAAGGACCGCTAAAACGACAATGTTTAGATCGCTGGATGAATTCCGGTCGGACTAATTGGCTGTTTCCATAAAACGAATTTGTTCGTTCTTTACAAAACGTTTTAGTCATTATTCAGTTCTGGTTTTCACATATAAAGGGTGTTTTTTATTGAGGTATAGAACTTCGAATTGAAATAAAACACAAGAAAATCGTTTTAATGTCCATCAATTTGGCTTTATTGGAAGGATAATTTTATGCCATTAATGTTTAAATATGATTTCGGGCATGTGGCTCGAATAAAGCCTATTCTACAGGTCCAATTTTCAACCACTTGTTGGAACCACAACTCATCCACATTCATGCCATCCAATTCGGGAACAAAATAGTCGGTTATCATGGCTCTATACCGGTCTCCATTAACGGTAACTGACTCTCCAGCATTATTTCGGAAGAAGTATGGCCCAATGACTCCACCAGCCCATAGAGCACACCAAACAGTCAGTTTTTGTGGATGTAATGGCATAAAATGGACGGAGCTTGCGGTGAACTTCGCGAACTGAACCATTACTTTCGAAATAAATTTGCACGATTTGCAAGCGTTGTTCTTTTGTCAACCTGTTCATGATGAAATGGCAAACCAAACTAAATATTAATCACTTGACAGCTGACAAAATGGCCGCCAGTTAAAAAAGTGATGCCAACTTAAAGTTCTATACCCCAATAAAAAACACCCTTTATATATCGACATATGGAACACAATCCCAAAAGAAAAAGTTCTCGCTACTGATAAAAATCCATTTTATTGCGCCTTTAATTTTGACAATTTGTAACGAACGGACAAATTCGTTTTATAGAAACAGGCAGTAAGAGTTAGGAACTTTTGGCCATATGTAAAAAAGGTAAGGGACAATTCTTTAAATAAAAATGCCACCACTCAGCTGCTTTGAAAGCAGGTGTGTCATAATACTTAGGCTCGAACAATTTCTTCACGAACAGCGCCAGCACGCTAAAGTTGTTTCTTCTCCCCGGGTGAAGTAAGAACTCGTTCGTATTTGTTAAAAGAGTAAGGAACAATTCTTAAAAGAGTAAGGAACAATTCTTCATCTTCTAGTTAACAACTCTAATTAACGATGACCATTATTTATCCAGTTGATGAAGCTAATCATCTGGCTGAAATATTTACAAACAATTCGACTTTGTTTCAAGTTCGATGCCACAGATATTTTTTCAAATACTTGGATTTAAAGGGGTTCTTACTGAACCGAACTCCGGATCGGGTTGATATTTCCTCACTTGTCTCTTCGATTCTAACTCGTTCATCGCGTTATCTATTTCAACAAATCATACGGTGCTGGTACTTTCCCTTCACGTTGGTGGCCAATGATACCCTAATTTTCTATCTCTAACACAGTGCATTATATTTATAGGCATCCAAAGAGTATTTAACCTGCAACAAAAATCCTCAGCAGTTAGAGCTTTTACAATTTGATGGAAATGTCTACATGTCTTAAGTCCTCTAGATTGTCTTCAATCGAGGCCTTAGATACAACACAATCCTAAAGATTATGTTGTGACAGATGGAAGACACGCTTCCAATGTATTGATTCTATGTGAGATCAACGATGGCCCCTAGATTTATATCATTGCCTAAGGAGGCAGCGAGGGCACATACGATATTAGGTTAGGTTGAATGGAGGATCGGTCATGTACCATGACCTCATGTCACTGACATACACCTAGGCCAGCAATTCGGCCTGTTGTGCGCTCCTGGTATCCTCTACAAATTCCCTTCCCTTTTTTTCTACGTTAGGAATTCGGTCCCTTCTATGAAGTTCCTTAAATTCCTTATGTCTATTGCTTTGACGGCCGATAGGTCATCTAAAGTGTCCTCTCCTAATTGGACTTTCCTGACCTGCGAGAAAGCAGGGCAATGGCACAGGAAGTGTTCCGCCGTCTCGGCGTCCTCTCCGCATGCCCTACATTCGTCGCTCTGGGAACATCCTATTCAAAATAGGTGTGCCCTTAGGCTAGTGTGTCCTGTGATGACCCCAACTAGCTTGGGGTCATTTTTCATTTTTGTTTTCTTGTAATCGAGGTTTCCCCAGGTTTCCTTTGTGGTTTTTTGCCACCTGTTCCTCTAGCCACTTTGATGCATGGGTCGTCTTCATCCATTCCCTCAACTCCTTTTTTGTCTCTAGAAAAGGTTTAGACAGTTGCAGAGTGTTTTGGTCGGATTCCCTTCCTATTATAGCTAGTTCGTCAGCCCTGACATTGCCTGGAAAGCCTTGGTGGCCTGGATAACTATGTCGTTATTTCTCGATACGTCATTTATCGTTTCCTTACAGTACATGAGTATCCTTGATTTGACGTTATCATCTCTGAGGGATCTAATTGCGTTTTGACTGTCTGTGAAAATACAGATAGTTTTTGCTGTGACTCTGTGATGACCTACAGACCTACCGCAGCAGTGAAATTACAGTCGGCTACTATCCTCGATCAATTTAATATTCGAGAAAAAGACTAGTAAAACCCGCAATACGGTCGAAAGACCACGCCTAAGAAGTTATCTGGCTGACCTGCTATGCATTTTCTGATCCAGGGTGATGATACAATTTCTTTGTTCCACACTTTGACCAAAGTAAATGATCCAAATTCACCACCTTAAACAGCTGTGGATTTAATAGAACTCCTCCACCGCAATTTAAAACTTCAAGAAACATTTTCTTATTGCCGTCTGCCCCTCCCCATCTCACTCAACAGCCACAAAAATCAATGCAGTGATTTGTAGCTATTTACGAGTCACACAGAGGAAAAACCTCATTGAAAGTAACTAACAAATCTCAATAATTTAATACGGGCGAGTAGCATTTTTAAATATCCTCCTGTGACTGATGAGGCGCGTACGTCTGTCCGCAGCATCCAAGGATGCAAAAGCGGCATAGCCAAAACTAATATTTCTTTTGGATTTGATTCCGTGTTTTCGTTTGTATGTCTACACATGTACACGGGCACACACGAATGTATGTGTGTGCGTAAACCCTTTTGGTCGGCGTGTGATGGTGATGGTGAAGGTGGAGGCTGTGTATCTCGTGTTACTACAGGTATGATAGATACTCGTCGTTGTACCACCTAAACATGGTCGTTGTGCCTGCAGCAGTAATGTATTCCCCTGAGGAGTTTCAATTTTACTGCATCATAAATTAAATTACCCCAAGCTGATGCCACAGCCATTACTTTGTGTCTCCACAGTCGAGGCTAACGGATGAGGTTTCAGGCTTAAAGTCGGCCGAAAGATATGTATGGATTTGTTTACCGTTTGGTGAGGTTGGGCTAAAAAAAAAGCGAAGAGACAAAATATGTCGACCGGTTTTCAAGGACTATGAGCTATCATGTAGAATGACTGACATAGAATGTCCTCACCGCAGTGGTCAGTAAATCTCGAGATTCAGTCAGCCCTAGAATATCATAGATCTCTCACAGAGATGGCTCATCAGTCCCTTTATGGATGTTGGGCCACAGGTAACTGCAGATGAGCAGATGAACTAACGATAATCAGGGCTAACTTACTGATTCCAGACAGATATACTCAAGATTTGCGGGAGTACCTGTCACGCTGGTCTTAGCCTCGGGCGAATACAATGTTTTGGCAACTCTCTGAGATGTTAATAGGTTATTTCTAGCTGGAACAGTTCTGACTTTTTCGTACCATACCGTTACACTATATATTGCGCAAACAACGAATAGCCCGTACAAACAGCCCGCCTGCCAAGGCCCCAGTCCCTCCTAAGGATGAACCCCACTTTGCCAACAACGATAGAAAGCTTATCACGGAAGTGAAATGAACTAAAAGTTCATCTGCTCGTCCATTTTCAAACCCAGGTATTTGTCTTCTGTCACATACGGGAGACTAAAGACGCCACAGTGTATAAGTGATGGACGAGCATGTGACAATCTGCCCTTGTATTTTCCCTGGCTACTCATATGCCGACACGTTCGCCGTACCCACGTTCGCGAGACTGCCCTTCGACCAAGATCCACATATGCACATACCTTGTATGAATGACTGAGCTACCTGAACAGGGGGTCCATAGCTTATTTGATAGACGAGCATGTGACAATCTGCCCTTGTATTTTTCCTGGCCACTCCTATGCCTACACGTTCGCCGTACCCACGTTCGCGAGACTGCCCTTCGACCAAGATCCACATATGCACATACCTTGTATGAATGACTGAGCTACCTGAACAGGGGGTCCATAGCTTATTTGATAGACGAGCATGTGACAATCTGCCCTTGTATTTTTCCTGGCCACTCCTATGCCTACACGTTCGCCGTACCCACGTTCGCGAGACTGCCCTTAGACCAAGATCCACATATGCACATACCTTGTATGAATGACTGAGCTACCTGAACAGGGGATCCATTGTGAGATTCCAAATGAATGGAGAACAGGCGGATTCCTGCGGACAACCACGCACAACTTGCTTTCATCCTGTGAAACTTGCGCATACCACACAAGTCTTTCTGCCTCTGAAGTAGCTTGACTCCTGTCACAACCTTAGGTCGAACGCACCCTTAATTCCTAAATATGCCAAGGACACATTTGGAGATCTCCTCTGCTACAGTATGACGAACATGCAGCCTCCCCTGAAGGCAAACTCGTACTCAGAAAGGCCCTCAAAGACTGTCTCCAGCTGATCTTCCAGATGCTTTAACACATCTCTCTAGTCCCTCAACACCTGGAGCCTTTCCGCTTCTGACCCGATAGACACTGTCCGAAATTTTCATTACATACTGACTTGGAGGATCGTCCATCTCACTCACAGGAGAACAGAACGACACCATCAACCTAAAGAGAGGCCTGGTCGGTATGCCTGCTCTTAACCATTTAACCACTGAAATCGAATCCTTTAAACATTACAAATGGATGGATGACGGTCTTAGTGGTTAAAGGGTTAACACTGCAGATACGGCAAAGCTTGTCCAAGGGGTCATCTCTATTGTCCCATACGAAACTCCTTCACTCGTCCTCTTCAGTCTTAACAAGCATGTCCTTGTTCTTTACGCTGAGTCAGATCCACCGACCTCTTTGGGGACCTAGGCGACCTGGACGATATTGGTATTGCCCTACTATGGAACACGCTGAGTATAGTTTGGCTGTAATGATATATATTTTATTTGTTTCCGCGATATCACAATGGACTATAGAGTCTAAGCCAGTCGGCTTATAAATACCGCCACTAGAATCTAACCTAGCATTCTTTCCCGATCATAGTCCGATGGAAACAACTAATGCTAGGAAACATTAACAGAAGGTGGAGCGAGAGATTCCATTTTTAAATATGTATCCCTTTTGATAGATTGAGTCCCAGTTTAATGTGTTTTCATTCCATTCGCCCTTACTGTGCGTATAAAATACACTATTGTCATGAGTTGATGCCAACGCTACAACGCTACTTTATCAACTGCGTGCCTAAACATACAAGACTCGCACTCACACACACACACTCTCTCAAAGTGCACATACAGGTAATGTTTTTCTTTCTTTTTTTTTTTTTGGTTGGTACTACATCGTCAACCTTTGACTTTTGCCTAGCAAAAAAAATCAAAAAAAAAGAACACACACAAAGAAAGCAAAAAGGAAAATGCCCAAAGTATGCGCAAAAATCTTCAAAAACCACATTGGGGAAAAATAGACACGGCCAACAAACCGGAACACTCATACTCATGCAAACGTGAACCTACTGTCGGCCACATTTTCACATTGACTTGGCTAGGCCAACAGGAGAGGAACACTCACACACACACACAGACACATAAAATTGGAACACAATCTGAAAAGTATTACAAAATAACAAGCGTAACACGCCATAAAATAAACACTCTTGAATTGGACAAGAAAAAAAAAAGAAAAAAGATGGAAAATAAAAGCCGAACGGATCGGAACAACACGATTCAGGCTAAAATGGAATGCATATCCAGTGAAGTAAAAACCAATTCCCAAACTGCAGCAATATGTAACAAATACTCGTTCGTATTCATGCCACCCCCCAACCCCCGTGTGCACACACGCAGTGATGTTGGACGACACTATTCGCTTGAGGTTGGTTGTACGGTGGTGTCAGGTGGCGGTCACAGCAGAACAAAAAACTCCAACAACAAGGTACAGTGTGTTTAGGGATACATGACATTTGGGGAAAATGTATACCAATGATGTCTGGACCTTAGGAGACTGGACGATGTCGTAAGCGATTATTCTGAGTACAATCTGAGGTTTCACGAATGCAGATCTCGAGCTATTGTATCCATGTCTCTTGTAACAACAGGAGAGCGGTATTTCCTAGGTGGACCTAATGTATGACCCCACGCTCTGTAGAGTTCATGAATTGCCATGAATAAAATAAATGTCACATCAAATATTTGGGATTACTCCATAATTGTAACCATCAGCAGACTACTCGAACTTTGTGAATTTTTATATAACAGTTCATCTTATTCTCTCGGTTATTTCATTTATTTAAAAAAAAAATTACGAAAACTGCTGGAAATACACACATATTCGCACTCAAACGTTTTACTTTGTTGAATTTAATAAGTTCGTTATCTGGTTTTCCCAAACACGCTTTTGCTTATACACAAATATGTAATATTAATAGCAAACGAGTTATATTTACATCCAAATAAGCTTTGGGTAGAAAGAAATAAACTTTACATGCTACAAAGACCAAACACTGGCTTTACTTGTGTGTAAACGTTAAAAAAAGACGTATTTTTCAGCGTATGGAATCTTCTTCTTCTTCAAATAATTGGCAATCCATCAGTAACGTCTTCATTAAGATCCTTCGGTCCCACCCAGTCATAGAAGACAATTTATTCCTGAGCGTTCCCATTATTTATGGAACAAGATTTCATGGGGGTGGCTTCGCAGAAGTACATCCTGTGAATCCATTTCCCAAGACTTTCGTGCCAGTCTGTAGCTCAATCTCAAAAATGGAATGTTCGCATAACATCGGTTCTTCAAAAAAAATTAATCAACGAAAATAGGCCAAACTTGTATTCTCTAAGGTTGTTGAGATCGATTGCGAGTCGATCTATTCCAGGTTTGAGTCGCACATCCTCGGCTATGGCCACATTCTCGTCAACGTGCACCGTACGCGTACGGGCTGTGTATGTTGTCCGCTCAGAGCAGACGTGGTGAGAGCCTCATTTAGGGGTTAATTTTCATCCATGGATATATGATACTGACGTTTTGTCAAGATTTCGAGAGGAAAAGGGCTACCACTATCGAAATATCATATGCTGTCGAGAAGGGACATATGTAGTCCCAGAATTGATGTGTTTTTTTAAATGTTGTAGATACCATGGGCTCTATGAAAAATTTCTAAAATTCAAAATGCCGCCCGAAAAAATTAAGAATTCCCAAAAAATCAAAAAATAATTCCCCAAAAAGGCCCGCATGAAAATGACCCCAAAAATGCTGAACCCCAAATAAAAACCTTAAAAAAAGAACTAAAAAAAATAAAATTGGTAACATATTTTTTGTTTTTGTGAGTGATGTATTCACATGCCTTGGTGAAAACTACGGGAAAAAGTGTCTCAGTAGCTGAGACATTTTCTGTACGAGAAAAGTGTCAGCAGCTGAGTCATTTTCTATTTGGGAAAAGTGTCAGCAGCTGAGACATTTTCTATACGGGAAAAGTGTCAGCAGCTGAGACATTTTCTATACGGGAAAAGTGTCAGCAGCTGACACATTTTCTATACGGGAAAAGTGTCAGCAGCTGACACATTTTCTATACGGGAAAAGTGTCAGCAGCTGACACATTTTCTATACGGGAAAAGTGTCAGCAGCTGACACATTTTCTATACGGGAAAAGTGTCAGCAGCTGACACATTTTCTATACGGGAAAAGTGTCTGCAGCTAAGACATTTTCTACACGGAAAAAACTGTCTCTGTAGCTGAGACATTTTCTATACGGGAAAAGTGTCAGCCGCTGAGACATTTTCTATACGGGAAAAGTGTCAGCCGCTGAGACATTTTCTATACGGGAAAAGTGTCAGCCGCTGAGACATTTTCTATACGGGAAAAGTGTCAGTAGCTGAGACATTTTCTATACGGGAAAAGTATCAACAGCTGAGTCATTTTCTATACGGAAAAAAGTGTCTCAGTAGCTGAGACATTTTCTACGCGGGAAAAAGTGTCTCAGTAGCTGTGTGCGACTATCACACAGAAGAACCCGAGTTCGAAACCAAACATTTTTCAGCAGAAGTTTCCACCTCGTAAGTGCGTCGCCATAGCGCCCGCTTCGCCTGCGTCTAAATATTCGATTTAATCATATACGTAAATCATACAAAACGAGAAGACGTTTGCAGGAAGGGCAGATTTTAAGAAATGTTTCGTATATATTGTATTTTTGGTCATTTCATAACGTTTCCAAATGTTTTCCCGATTTAAAGCTTCCATTTATGCCGGTTGAGTTTGGAGATTTGAGAAAAACCATAGGCCTCTGGTAAAGGGGGAAATTTTTCATAGAAAAATTATGAAATTATGAAAAAATTTATGAAAAAAATCGCCAATTGCTTGGGGTATTTTTTCATAATTAAAAATTCACCTATTTGATTTTTTTAGGCCATCTTACGTTTTTATGCGGTTGGCATTATATAGTTTGAAATTTTTTCATAGAGCCTGTCTCGTATGTCTGTTTTTCCGGACGCCAAACGTAGGTCTCTTTGTGTTGATTTCTTGGCAACAAAGCAGAACGCATTGGTGAAAAGTCAGAAAATTGTTCCTTCATAGAATGTTAAGGAAAAATATAAATTAGAACTAGGGAACGATAGACGCAACCAGATTATGACATAAATCAATCATCTTTAGGTCTAAGTGGGGAATGTTGAAAAGTTGTTATAGATGGGATCACATCTGTTGGGTCAGACTGTAATTTCCCTCCTGCCCACTGTCGCTTGGCCATTTGTGTGACATAATTTAATGAAATCAGTTGTGCCCCGTTCTTTTTTCTGTGTCATTTTGGCTTTTCGATTGAATAGTTGTGTCGTAAACATTGCGTACAGCCTTTAGAAAGCCACAAGGAACACAGAAAAAAAAACACAACGGGCAAAATAAAACACAACAACCACAACGGGAGTCTGAGGTAATAGCCAGGTAAATACTCCAGCAGCAAACATGCCAACACACACACACATCGTATCGCCAGTACCGAGTCAGTTCACATGCAATGGACAAGTGGAGCTGTGTGTGTGTGACAGCATTAGAAGAGGAAACGGAACGAGTTACGTGCGTCGTACTGGCAACCGGAGATGTTATCTTATTTACGATGTTTTACACAGGAGTGCATTAAATTTGTATTTTGATTTTGTAATCACAGCCAAAAGTATTCATTGGATACGAAACACACTCAGACACGAGGGAAATGTCAGCTTACCAACACGAGTACGAGTATTCCAAAGGATATCACAGAGGAGAAGGAGGATCATATATTAACATTGATGGCCAATGATTGTAATGGCTTTTGACTGAATCAATTCCTTTGGTGTTATTTGCTGGGGCTGTTTTTTTTTTGTCTACCTCGTCCCGTAATACCCACAAAAACACTATCATCACCATAATAGTCGCCATCACTAAGTCAAAATGTCCTTTTCGTTTAGTGGTCTCACGCCCGGGCGGAGAGAGTCTGTGTGTGTATGAGTGTTCCATATACTCCGTGTAATTTATGTAATTTGTCTTTGCAGCCATTCGCAATTGGCTCGCATCCATCCCATTTGGCATGTCGCATGCGAGCCAACCCATCGTCCTATTCACTGATGTCCATAACCCCCAGAGGTGCGGATAACGTATAGGAGGAGGAGGATAACCAACAGGACCCAATTTTTAAAAGACCCAAGTCCATTGCTGTTGTTTTTGTGTGTGTTTTTTTTGCCTCCCCCCCCCCTCGCCCTCTCTGTCGATGTTATTTGTGTAACCATAATTAAAATTACCTGCACAACATTTGTGTTAAGTTGTTGTGGTCTTCCACTGGATGCACTTTGGACATTCGCCGTCCGTACCTGTATCGTCTGTTGGCCGATTGCATGTATCCGTGTGTGGGCATGGTGGGTCTGCGGCTTGGAGTGCGGAGTGCTGAGTGAATTTGTGTGCGGTATTTGGCGTTTGTTGTGATTTCGGTATAATTTCCACAAAAAGGACTGAGGTCAAGAGAGCTCCCCGGCCAATGAGGGTTATATGTGTGTGTGTGTATAGTTTGGTTTTTTTCTCTCCTGATGTCGTTTTGCTGACAATTTTTAGTTTATTACCTTACATTGCAGATATGAAGTCATTTGCCATTGAGAATGTATTTGTACTGTTGTATGTGTGTGTGAGTGTGTGTGTTTTTTTTTGGCAATTCTATCGAGATTTCCAATACTTTTTGTGCGTGTGTTTGGTCTGGTGGTTTGCCGTAGTTTTTCGGGTAAATTATGGCCTTATGGTTCTTTTATGCGTTAGTTGCGTTTGGTTTTTGTCTGTTAATCATGTTATGCAATCACTTGGCATTATTAGGCGAGGTTGTCTCCAAAGTATTTCTCATAATTAGAATTGGCATATTCAATTCAATGCGATTCGATTCACTTCGGCTGATATCATCGTACGAGTATTCCTAATAGTGAAAACATCCAGGTATACATAATAATTTATAATTTATTTAAAAATTCTGAAATCCCACAAAGTGATGACCTCTGGAAAGATTAGGTTAGGTTAGAAGGACCATGACATCATAATTGGCGAGCAGTACATGCACTCTGTGTTCGAAAATAACCCACTATGTGGGTGGCCTTAAACTGTGTTGTTCCATAAGTTTACAAAAGTCCCCATTTCACAAAGGCCAATAAATGGATTGTTTTACAAACAAGAAAACTGCCCCAAGCGGCCGTCCTAAGAAAGAAAGTCACAGGTGCCAAATTGTGACTTTCCCGATTCGGAAACGTGAATGAGATTCTGTTTTTCGTGTTAAGCTTATTAGACCCATTTTCAACTGTAATACATATCGCTCATTTACTTGAATAGTGGCATAATTCAAAATTCACTTTATATATTTTTGGTCTTGGAAAAGCTGTAAATCTCTAATTTAAATTGGCTTTTGTTCTACTGAGTATTATGGATTCATATGACAGGTCTCCATATTATTGAAATAGCCTGCAGTTCTTTTTCTATATTTGGAAAGTATGACGAAATTGACTATTTTAAACGGCTCTCCGGAAAAAATCCTATTTTGAGTTATGCCACTATTCAAGTAAATGAGCGATATAATTATTATAAAACCATGTTTAAGACTTTTCAACAATATTTAATTTTAAGTCGCGAAAGATAAGAAACGTTAAAGATTAATATCTCAAAACTACCCAAACTACCCAATGTGTTAGTGGCAACACTTACGGTCCACATCATTGTATGGTGCCCACTGACGAGCATGTGATTGGTGTAGGCGAGAGTCGTGAAACATCGTCTCCCCAACGATGTCAACAGCTCTTCGTGTAGGCGAGAGTCGTGAAACATCGTCTCCCCAACGATGTCAACAGCTCAACACTTCACCCACCAGCCTGATCTGAATTTTGCACAAAGACCTCACAAGATATCTCTTAGAAGTTTCAATTAACTCAGCAATTTTAAAGGCACTCGTCCCTCCCACACGGCTCTTCAGTGTGAAGATTGTTTTTTCGTCCTGTTTCATATTTTCTGACGAAACTCATTTTCATTTCGCCGACTGTGTTAGCGAGCAAAGCTGAATCTTCTGGGGATCGGCAAACCCGAATCGTCGTGAAGCCAAACATCCTCTGAGAGTGACAGTTTGGTGTGAATTTTGGAGAGTTGGCAACACTGGGAGCCATTTTTCTTTTCAAATGCGGTCTAGGTTAACGAGGAGCGATACAGGGGCGTGATAAATCATTTATTGCGGCTGGAGACTGCTTTCAGCAGAGCCACAATCGATCTTTTGTGCACCAAGTTCGGCTATCGTGTTATCAGCCATCTTGGCAAATCGCCGCTCCGCGTTGGCTAATTGACAGCCAACTCGGAGCGGCGATTTGACGCCGCTAGACATTTATTTTGGGGTGCCTTAAAGGGCTGATGTTATGCCAACAATCTTTTAATAATTCAGGCGCTTAAGGAGAATATCAAGAGTCTTGGGGAATTTTGTTGACTGTATACGGAGGCAGCCACTTGAAGGAAATTACTTATTTTCTCTTCACATTCCATGAAGAGCCAGACGGTGAACTTCTCTCGATTCGGTGAGCTGTACACGATATCTTAATATATATTTACCCTCGACACTGATTCACTGATACACTGATTCCCTGATTCACTGACTCTGTCACGCAGTACGTAGGAATTTAAATAGGCATTCTATAAATAATAATAATAAAAAAAATTATATTTTTTTTTTGTACAGAAATTGTGTTTTCCCCAATTTTTTTTTTTACCAAAATTTTTTTTTTACAATTTTTTTTTTTTACAAAAATTTTTTTTTTCCACAAAATTTTTGTTTTTCAACAAAATTTTTTTTTTTTCACAAAAATTTTTTTTTCAAAAATTTTTTTTTTTTCACAAAAATTTTTTTTTCAAAAATTTTTTTTTTTTCCAACAAAAATTTTTTTTTTCATCAAACATTTTTTTTTTCAACAAACATTTTTTTTTCAACAAAATATTTTTTTTTTCCACAAAATTTTTTTTTCAACAAAATTTTTTTTTTTTCAACATTTTTTTTTTTTCAACAAAAATTTTTTTTTCAGCAAAATTTTTTTTTCCAATTTTAGAAATTTTTTTTTCAGCAAAATTTTTTTTTCCAATTTTATTTTTTTCCGAAATTTTTTTTTTCTAAATAGTTTTCTCAAAATATTTTTTACAAAATGTTTAAAATTAAGTAACAAATACTTTCTCAAGCAAATTAACGGGCGCCATAGGCGCATTACAACTTACTAGTAAATTATATACGCACTGACCCGGACCAAATGTTTATAGAGAAGTTTATTATGACTTAGAGATTACTCTCGTACTCGTAAAGTCGCTGTCATTACCGAGGTGGAAACATCCGCTGAAAAATCTATGACGATCTTACCAAGATGCGAAACTAGGTTTGCTGTGTGCAAATGCACACACACTACCTATTTTACCAAAGCCATGAATGAAATCATGTGTCATAGATAATTGGAATGGTTGATCTTTCAAATAAACCGAACAATTGAGTTTTGTTAATTTTTTTAAAATTAAAATTAAAATAAACTTATATTTGGAGCACCCTTTATTGCAGTGTCCTCACTTAACTCCTACGAGTCTGCAATGCCCCTCCATTAGAGATTTGCGTTCGTTTTTCTTCTGTTTTGGCCATATAAACCTGACGCCCTTGTCAAAGACATTCCAGTAGGCATGGCGTCATATTGAAGAAGTAGTGGAACGTGTGCAATATCTTGATGTCTCATTTGTGTGCCCAGTTCGAAGAACAATGTTTAGATGATCGCAAAATCTTACAATAAATTTTCAATTGAAGGTTTCCGCAAATAGTTTTCCCTCAGAATTGTAATTGCCATCATTAAAAATACAGTCAAACTTCCATAACACGAACCACCATCTGCCATCCGTAGAAAAGTTCGAGTTACGTAGACTTTGAGTTGTGGAATTACTTATAATATTGTTTAAGGAATTTGTCGCCTTAACTGCCACGACAAGTGCTGCGACTTAAAGAAAATGTTACTTATGGAATTTTGAGTTATGGAAGTTCCACTGTTCCACAGTATAGTTTCTCTTGTCAATTTATAACGTTAGCCCAAATCTGTGCAATCATCTCAAGCTTGTAAATAGAATGTAATTAATATATTGAATTGAACAGTCGCACAGAGGGGTATTTTAACGATCTGGGCGGCCAAAATTATTTGAAGTAAATTTATGAAGCAGAATGTTAAAAAATTACTCGGTAAGGCGTAAAAAAATAATTGGCTAACATTTGGGGGTAGAGGGGATATTTTACAGCATTTGGAAGATAATACCTCAAATTTTTCATGTTGAAAATGCTAGATATGCGTTTATTTCAGACAGATTGCTTTTATCGGTAATTTTCAGAACGTCTCCACGAACTATGTACTTAATTTTTGAAGGACCTAAATTTGGAATAAATGTTTTTTTCAATATACAGTAAAGCAGCAGAAATTATGATATATTTTTCCGCAGAAGGTAAATGGCTATAAAACACAAAACCGCAAAAACCCGCAATTTTTTTTTTCCCCATGTGCCCAATACAATGTTTAAGATTACATTTAATCACAGATTGAAGTGGTGGTGAGTGGTGGGGCATAACTTTTTGACCAGAGTTCGCTTTTGGTACCCATTGAAATTTACTAAAATACCATATTTTTCAATGCTGCTTTACTAGTAGGAATTTAAATTATAATTTTATTTAGCTAATTGGATTAAATAATATTTACCTGCTTTACAATTTTCCATTTTACTTATATGTTTCAACTGAATACAGCCTTCGCACAGCCTGCTTAAACTTTTACTTTACTTGAACGCAACAAAATAGTAAATGCACAATTAGCAACTAGAAACTTTGAAAGCGTGTAGAAAACGAATGAAAGCAAAAAGGAATGAAAAAATAACGGAATCTAGTTAAGCATTCTATTCTCTTTACCCTACAATCGGTAATTATTAAAAACATCGATTTTTGAAAAATCGAATTTTGGCCGCCCAGATTGGTAAAATACCTGTCTGTGAGTCGTACAAAAATGTCCATGTGACTTAGTTAGTCTTTCCCCTAAATGGTCTTTGATTGTCTTGTGTTTGTCACTCCCTGGCCCTGCAGCCATAAGCCAATGAAGAACATAGGTTTTTGCAGAATTGTGGTCCCTGGAGCTATCCTCAGGCAAGCCAAGACATGTTAATTCTTCTGGCATTTCATGTCCTCTCCTGTCAGTGTAATCAAGAAACCAACAGAGTTTAATGGTCCAGTTTGACACAGCGCCTACCAGTTTTAGTCTGAACAGATGACAATATATTTATTTATAAGCTGTCAGATTGACTTTGTCATCCGAAAGGTTTGATGGTCGCAGAACTGGACCAGCTTTTTTAATGTCATCCGTCTTCAATTCCCACCAATCTTGTCAGTGTTTTCACATACCGACTCAAAGGATATGAGGACATTATTTAGAATGAGCATACATAGGAGATTTCATGCCCGCTGAAAAATGTTAAAAACAATTCTGAAAACAAACTTGTATCAAAAATCCCATGCCACAAACATTAATATGTTTGTAGGTTATAAATATCAAATACATATGTACACTAGGGTGGAGTGAAAACATGCTTTTTTTTTAATTTGAAAAAGCTAACCTCGGAAAGAGATGTAGTCTGGGGTCCTAATGAGGGGAAAAATAAAGAAAACAAATTAAAAAAATTTTTAGGGGTCGCGCCACTCCCTCGAAATTTGGAAATTATCGCTATTTTGGCGTTGATTTTAGAAAAATCCTAAAAATTAACGACTTAACTTATTCGAAATTTAAAAGTTTGAGCTTGTTCAGTGCCCAAACAAAAGTATTTGAGGCAAATATGAGGATAATCGACTAATATTTGTAGCTTTGGTGGCGATTTCATTGTTCAGTCAATTTTCTGAAGAAGGGACGATTTGACTTATTTTACTTTTTGAAATTTTTGAACAATGAGAAAAAATTTTTGAAATTTTTTCATGCCCTTATTTCATTGTTTACGCTATTGCAAACATTTATTGACATAAAACTTTTTAGGATTTTTCTAAAATCAACGCCAAAATAGCGATAATTTCCAAATTTCGAAGGAGTGGCGCGACCCCTAAAATTTTTTTTAATTTTTTTTCTTTATTTTTCCCCTCATTAGGACTCCAGACTACATCTCTTTCCGAGGTTAACTTTTTTTTTTTTAATTTCACTCCACCCTAATGTACACATTTTTGTGTTAGTTTTTATTTTTCAATTTGTGAATCTCTTTATATCAATTCATCTTATTCTCTCGGTTATTGTTATTAACCCAAAGAGCGTAGAGGCAACAACTACGAATACACAAATATTTGCACTTAAATGCTGTAGTTTGTTGAATTTAATAAGTTTATTGCGTGTTTTTCCCAAACACGCTAATGTTTCTGCTCAAATATTTAGTATAATAATAGCAAAATAGTTATATTTGTTGCCACATAAAGTTTGTTTCGAAGCAAAGAGGCATTATTTGATAAAAACTCCCAACATGCGGTTTAATTGTGTGTAAATATTTAAAAAAGAAAAGCATGTGGAACATCTCCCTGTGACGCACCTTTGAGCAATGATTGAGTTTCCACGAAGACATTTTTTGGTGGGCTTACCACGATGCGAATCTGCGTTCCCTGTGTATTTTGCCGCCTACAGCTTAAGTGTATGTGAAAATGGCTCAGCATTACGATCTTCGGATAGAAGGAAGATATTGTTCTTGAAACAAACTCACAATGAAAAAACCGATGAAGGAAGGAAATCATTGGCAACCCGACGGACTATGAAAAGATGGAAAGATTAATTCCAAAAGTCATAAAGTTGTCTAACTCCTCGCGGTGTAATGGGCACCACCTTACCCTTATGTGATATATGAGAGCCGGCCTGGTTGTTACTGACTTCATGTCCACTCTTCTTGATAAAAAGAACTGTCGCAACATTTTTTTTTTAAACTACAGATTATTCCGCTCACATCAAGAACTAGTGAGTGTATGCACTACCATACATATACAATGTACATACATAGACATACATTGTACATACACATATCAATTTTCTTGAAATCTTAACCAAATTAGTGTGTAATGTACCAAATGCAGTTCGTTAAGGAACGAAATATAATTTATGTGTCATGCGAAATCAACCCCAATTGTAAGGTCTCCCAAAGACGTGTTTTGGCAATGTTTTGAGCGTGTTCCGGCCCAGAGTCATAGACCAAAAAAAAACCCCAGCACACACATACAAGGATATGTGTACACCATGTGCATACACACGCGTACCTAGAAACGTCCTTAGATCATACAACTGTCGGCAAATTGCACAAAAAGTTTGAAACGAAATTCAAATACACAGTTAAGTTGGCACCATCATTTTCAATCGAACAACTCTCGACGTTGATCAAAGGAATATCAAAGACATATTAAAGCAAATCAATTTGCACATACACACACACACACATGCATACGTTGGTGTGTGTGTATGTCGTATAACACCATTCGTATCCTGTCAATTGTTTTACCCCAAATTGTTTGAATTTCTTTTATCGTCTTTTTAGTTTTTTGGCATTTGCTGATCCCCCCCTTTTTTTAATTTGCCAACACGTACATTTACGTGCGGAGACATTGTAAAAAAAACGTTAAATAAATAGAATTAAGTTCATTATGAGAAATGTACACAAGCTCATACACTCACACTTTATCAGCAGCATGAATATTTATATGAGTGAGTGGAGTGAGTGAGTGTATTTTTCAAAAAGAGGGCGGAGGGTGGCAAAAAAAAGGTCAACATGGCTTAAAAAATAATAATTTCAGTCCATAGTTACAGTAGGCAAATAATAACAACAACAATACAAAATTCCCTTTTTTTGATGTTAAAATATTACAATGCATGCAATACTTTCATATACATTAAGGCGGGTAAATTTAGTTGAGGATGCGTTTAAAAAGTTGGGGTGAATGTCAAGATGATCGATGGCCCAAAAATCGGCCATTCGACCTGTCGTGGGTTCTCACTCTTGGTGATCGCAGGTTATTTGGAAGTCAGGAATTTGTCCATCTCATTCTAGCCAGAGCTGAAAAAGAGTTTTAATAATACATAATAAAAATTTCAAACACCTAACATTATTCAGTTACAATTGTATGCACTCGACCATCCGATACGACTCTTCAGTTTGGTCCTTAGGACAACTCGAAATGAACTACGATTAGGCTGGAAATATCATCTTTCCGGACGAAGTGTATTTTCATCTCGCTGACTTTGTTGACCGATCTGGGATTCGGAAAAGCCACATAGACGTGAAACCAAAAATCCTCAGAGCCTGACAGTTTCGTGCGAATTTTGTAGCGTTGGCCCATTTTTGTTTCAAAATGAATCTGCAAAATGCCTTCTTCGTTAACAAGGAGCGCTACAGGGGCCTGATAAACCATTTCCAGCGGCTGGAGATTTCTGTCAGCAGCAAACGATCTTTTGCGCTATCGTGTTATCAGCCATCTCGGCTATGTCAATTAGCTCGGAGTGCTGACCCCGCCAGACTTTTTTTTTTGGGATGCCGTAAAGGGCTGTTGTTATGCCAAGAATCTATTAATGATTCAGAGCCTTAAGGGGAATATCGAAGTTTTTTGGAAATTGTGTTGACAGTTTGCGGAGGAAGCCCAATGAAGGAAATTACTTATTTTCCCTTAACACTCCATGAAGGAACGGACAGGGAACTTCTCTTGAATCAGTGAGCTGGACACAACATATAATTTATATACTCACTGATCGCGACCTTCTGTTTATAGTCGGCTCCGATCGGCTAAAGCTTTTTCTAGAGAAGTTTTTTATGACTTAGCAGTTAATCTCTTGTTTGATTTTCTTACCAGGATGCGAACCCTGGTTTTCTGTGTGAGAATCGCACATACTATCTATCTTACCACAGCCATGCACATGAATAAAATCGTGTTCAATCTTTCAGATAACGAACTAGATCCACATGAAACTTCAGTCAAATCGAAAAAGCTCTTTGGCAAAAATTCTTCAATTTTTTTCAATTTCCTACACTGTGGGTTGTTTATTATTTTTTCAGAGATTATTTTTCCAAAATCAAATGATGACCCAAAAATTTAGAAGTATTTTCAAATCGGTTTAGCTTTGAGACTTCGGTAGTTTGAAGCGAAATGTTTAGAGGATTATGACCCAATCTAATATACATACATGCACCATCCCATGTATGTGTATGAGTATGTAAGTGTTTGTTTACAAAAACTTTTTTCAACTCAAATTAAAAAAAAACACGCTAAAAAAAAGTTTTTGCTAAGATGTGTTCTTTGTTCATTTTAACTGTAACATTTCGTGACTTTAGTCCGGTAGCGTTTTTTTTCGGGATTTGGTTTTTTCAGAAAACCTACACAAGTTGTTTTTCCAGGAGTGATAATAACAACACTTGTTTTTTTTTTTGCGCTACATGCCTTAAACGTTTCTTTTTTTTCTATGTTTTCTTTTGCTCTCATTTCGATACCGCAACAAATACAGTGTTCGAAAAATGTTATTCAGATAAGTAATCGTTGAGCCCTGGAATTTTCAACATTACTTTGAGCAGTTAATATGAGGTCTGCCATATCTTTGTTAGATACCATGGAGTCTTTTCAAAAATGATGGGATATTGAAGTGTAATTCGCACTAGTTTCCAGAGAAATTGCAAGAATTATTTTTATTTATTTATCATACATTTCCATACACACCCGATTTGTAAGTCACAGCTGACTAGACGCGAGAACTCAGTGTTTGGCCCGGCCACACTTAATGCCGTTTTTACCTGTTTTGTAGATGTTGGTGTATAATTATACTAATTAAGCGTAAAGAGCTTTATTTACAACATTGGTGTCTTTGGTGACCCACACTGAAATTTTCCGGCAAACATTTTCGTGGAATATTTTAATCCCTAAATATCCTTTTTTAAAGGATATTTTTTGATTTTCTCGAAAAAAGGGTCAAATTAACCAATAAAGTGACCAGTTAGAGGGTTAAGATCTTCCACAAAAATAATCCTCATACAATTCCACAATACAACTCTGACCATAAGAATTCTCTCAGACATTAACTGACAGCATTTTTTTCATATCGTATAATGCTCCCCTCGACCAAAAAATTAAAACTTTAACCCACTGTAAAAAAAAACTCAGACGTGCTGGACCATAAGTTTGTTCTACAAAAATTATTTACTCAACATACCCTTTCAGAATTATAGGGTCGCTATTCTGTTCCAAAAATGCTGTTGGACAGTGTTATTAATGTGTTTAACGGTAGACTTACCCCAGCATTCATAAACATTTCAAAAAGTCTTTATGAAGAAAAATGTTTGAAAATACAAAAACAATTTTCACACATTTTTCTTAACAATTTTTTTTTTTGAAATTTTCATGAATACGGGGGTTATACACTATGGAGTCCATTCAAAAATTATCGAATACAGAAGGGTTACCGGCATTCAATAGAGACGCAAAGAAAAAGTTCTGGTCACTATTTTCCAGAGAAATTGCCACAATTATTTTTGTTAGGCAAATGGCGGAAAATTTCCGTCCAGTCGTGATAGTCATTTCATTTGATTTCATGGACAGTTTAATATAACAAATAAACAAAGAAATATAAGAAACTATTTTTCCAATAATTACCCACTCGTACTGCTGATGTAGCAAATATTAGTTTTGGAAACCAACAGCATCTGGTCTTTCTTTCATTTGCTGGGATTGCGTAAATGCAAGGAGAAGTAGACTTCACCGTACAATAATAAAGAAACAATTGGTTGTCCATTTTTATCAACAAATTAATTAATAATTTGTAATAATTTTAATTTTTTAAAAAACAAAAAAAAATCGATGATTTAGGCAACAAATTTTAATTTCAATTGGAATTTGCTTTACCTACTCTCATGTAATTGTTGTGGCGAAAGCAAAGCACGTTACGGATGGAGAGGCTTCTCAACAATAACTCTTGGGTTTTCCGAGTCCCAAAAGGCGAAAATTGTGCATGTTGACGTAGCCACCAAGGTGGAAATGATCTCATTATCAGTCAATATGACTTTTCGATGGAATTCCGCATCATTTTCATACATTGCAAGGACCCAATCAGCAAAGACATGACATTTTTGATATCGGCCAGCCCGAGTTCTTGTGTTAACTGAACTTTATAAGCCTTTAGACCCAAGTCTTTATGAAAAATACGGTGTAATGACATTTGTGCAATGCCCAATTCCAAAGAACGACGAGGAATGGACAAACCAGGGGTTTCTTCAACACTTTGGGCTACATCAGCTATATTCTTAGTTGTTCTTGAGCGACATGCACGGGATTTGTTCTTCACATCACTAACTTGTCCCAACATCTCGAATTTTTTCACCAATTTCAGTATTGCGGTCCGACAAGGTGCTTCACGACGACCCCAAAATGCTATCGGTTTGCGAACTGTGACTGCAAGATTTTCACCATTTTTGTATTGAATTGTAATAAATTCAATGCATTGTTGAAGAGTGTATCGTTTCATTTTTAGCGATGTCAAAGAATAAAATCTACAAAAGTAACAGCTACCGAAATACCGGGTGATTCGAAATTACACCTCTTGTTGGAAAACCTTCTACTTTATATCTTTCAATTGTGCCTCTTTGTTTCAAACTTATTATTTTCAAAGCATGGTGATGTGTCGTCCCTTATTTATCTAATTAAAATGTTAGATTATATTAGTCTTAAGTTCTCTTTTAAAATGGAGTAGCTTTATTTCTATGATAACATGACTTCAAAAGGTTCAATAAATAAAAAAAATTTAAGTCTTAAATTGTTGAATTTCCATTTTTTTATTAAAAAAATAATTTAAAAAAATCAAAATCTGTAGTCGGTATTTAGCGTCCTCCGTTATGCAAATCGTAGATTTAATGTTAACTAAAAATTGTAATACAAATGATAAGGGGAAACACTGACTAATATTGAACCGAAGGACAACTGTTGAGAAACGCAGTTTTTACACATTTCACAGTTCAACAGGGGAATAGAGGAATTAAAAAATATACATATATATTTTCTTTTAAACAAAGTGCCTGTTTAATCTTCAGCCGAATGCCCGTTTCCACCTCAGCCCACCGAACGTGACTTGAGGTGTGTTCTGAGGTTTACTCATACGCTGTGGTGCTGGAAACATCCAGTATTTTGATTTAGCCATCGCCGCCGATTTTTTCCCGGTTAAGTCGACTTTTAGCCACCGCCGACTGTTTCTACTTAGCCTTCGCCTACGAACATTTCCTTTGACTCCAAATTGGTACCGACGAACAAGCCTAGTAGCTTTTGAGCCGTATTTGCATAACTGAACCTAACAAATAAAAAAATTATCGATGAGAACAAAAAGAACGATTAAACAAACAAAAAATTAAGGTGTTGTCTTAATGTAAAAAAGAAAATACAGTAAATGCTCGATTTTCGCAACCCCCGATTATTGCAACTCCCCGATAAGCGCAACCGGTATATTTTTATATTATGGTCTTTATAAGTGCAACTTTTTGAAAAAAAGGTCCTGATAAGTGCAACTTTTTTCTGATACGCAAAAATTTGGTATTTTGTTTTTTCAAAATGCTCCCTTTTCAACATTATTCTCTGTACGACTCTGTCCACTCTGAACGAGCGTATTATAAATCTTATTTTACCATTATTTTCTTGTTATGTTTCATCTCATATTTTTCGATTTCAACATTTAAAAGTATATATTTGGGGCTCGGTAAATGCAACAAACCCAGTAAATGCAACAGGCTTGATTTCCTATCGGTTGCGCAAATCGAGCACTTACTGTATAACTACAATGCGAGTGAGGCTGATGAAACAAGACTATAATCCCCTGTAATGAAATCTGGACTATTTTTGAAAAATCTTCATTTAACTAACAATGGAATTCGCCCCTTATTCAATGACTATGTAATGCTGTTCCGAACACTGTGCTCCCACCAACATGATTTATACAAAGTTATCGAAAAACCAAAAATCCCGAATATGTGGCAAAGCGGCAAAGGACCGAGGTGTTGTTTGTCTTCTGTTGTTCTTTATTATGTTAACTCTTTTTTACTGTTACCCTAAATTTGAAACATCATTCATCCATTTCACCGTAAACTATTCAAACCGTCGAAGAAACTGATTCAGTTCTTGTGCATCGTTTGTGAAGTGTTAAGTGAATTAAAAAAGCCAAGTGTAATAAAAAGTGACAACTTGAAGTGAAGTTTAAAGCAAATTTTATGCCTTGGGCTAAAATGCGTTTGAGTAGAAAAACATTTTCCAAAAAATATTATCATTAAAAAAAGTGAGAATCGCCTAGTAGTGACTTTTCGAAAAGCAAAACTCAAAACATTAAAAAAAGTGAGAATCGCCTAACATTTACTGTTTATGGCTTCTGGTGGAAATACCAACGAAAATGGATCCATAGTGTCAACTAAAGCTACAAGCGAAGCAAAAATGTCGGATAGCTCGACGGAAGGGTTCACTACGGTGAATAATGAACGAAGGAGAAAAAGAAAAAATAAGTCTGGTGATGGACCAGACAAAAACATACAGTACTTAAACTTAAAGTACTTATCGACAATTGATGAACTTAACAGGACTATCGATAAGCTCAACGAAAAAATTAAAGGATTGGAAGCACAAGCTGCAAACGGAAATGTGTGTGTAAATCTTCGCATACCCGATGATTGGGCCAAAGAAGCCAGCGAAGCAAAAAAAGACGGAATACCGGTCGGCGAAGAGTCGGATGAAATCACAATGGCATGTGAGGAAATCTTCGAAAAATGCATGGTATCAAGAGATAATACCGAACAGCAACAACAGCATCAAACTCAGCAACAACAACAGCAGCAGCAAACACGACAACAAATGCAGCAGCAACAACAACAAATGCACAAGCAACAACAACAAACGGAGCAGCAACAACAACAAATGCAGCAGCAACAACAACAAATGCAGCAGCAACAACATCAGCAGCAACAACAACAACAGCAGCATATACAACAACCACAATATCAGCAGCAGAGACAACAACCACAATACCAGCAGCAGGGACAACAACAACATCAGCAGCAGAGACAACAACAACATCAGCAGCAGCCACAACAGGATGGAAATAAAGGTAAGGCTAGCCCACCGGTCATTAAAATATATAACAATAACGTTAAAACTATTACAAACGAAATAATTAGAATATTGGGACACAAATTGTTCTCAATAAATATTATAAATAGAAATCTTATTAGCCTTAAATTAGGAAAAATTGAGGACCATGCCAGGGTTAAAGAATTATTGGAGAGAGAGAAGATCGACTTCTTCACCTTTACACCAAGGGATCTGAAGCCGTGCACCCTTATGGTGAAAGGGTTATCAGAGACCTATGATGAGGACGACCTTAAGTCATTTATTGAGGAAAAAGAAATGGACTTAAAGATACTAAAAATAGTCAAACTCAAGGGTGACAGGTGGCTGGTCCAACTGGACAATGGGTCAGATATAAAATCATTTAGAAAACTGCAGTATCTGCTTAATAGTAAGGTGAGGATAGACGGATATAAACAGGCGGGACTTATTCAGTGCCATAACTGTCAGCGGTTTGGCCACGTCTCGTCAAACTGCAATATGCCCTATCGGTGTGTGAAATGTGGAGAATCGCACGGACCGGGGAACTGCCAGGTGCCTGGGAAGAACGAGGAAGTAACAGAGAGTGTTACCACGGACCCCACCACGGGAAAAATAATAAAGGATGTGGGAAAACCTGTGCACTGCATTAACTGTGGCAGGGACGGTCATGTCGCCAGCGACAAAAACTGCCCCAAGAGATTGGAGATTTTGGGCAGACGCCGAAAAATGGGACCCGGAACTATGGGAAGGGACACAAATGTTTCGCAATTTATTGCCCCCTCTCCGGTAATGGCTGGAAAATCTTTTGCCAGTGTCGCGCGTGCTGGGACAAACATCACCGTGTCCCACGCCCAGGGGGGTCGAACGATAGGGGCCAATGTTGCCAATTCTGCCTACGCCCAGGCTAGCCGAGCGATGGGTGTTTTCGACAAGGATTGCAAAAGGTTGCTGGGTAGTGATTTTCTCACGTGCATGAACAAGATTGGAGACTTTGCTGGTGTATACCGGCAGCTCAAGACCGATGAGGAGAGAACGCAGTCGATGTTTGGCCTGCTTCTCAGCCTTAAGCTGAATAATTAAAAAATGGCTACGCTAAAATGCATATTCATAAATGTAAACTCGTTGGTGTCTTTGGCTAGGAGGCATCAACTACAACTATTTGCGAATCAACATAGGCCAGATGTTATCCTGGTGGCAGAACATCATTTCGCCAACAGACACTATTTTGAACTAAGAGGATACAGGATATATAGACAGGATCGACTGGATGAGAAAGGAGGTGGAACGGCAGTTTTCCTAAAAGAAGGGATAAAGGGGGAAAGGATCACGGCTGATCTGGGAAATATCGAAGGGACAGTGGTTAGAGTTAGGGCGCTTAATGGTACGCGCATAGTCCTTATGTCATTGTATAGAAGGCCAGCAGGGACTATAAGGGAGACCGATCTCGATCTGGTTGCGAACGTAGTTGGGAGTGACCAGGCAATAATCGGGGCGGATCTTAATGCGAGGCATACACAGTGGGGGGATAGTATCGATGGTATTAGTGGTAAGGTGCTGCAGGACTGGCTGGGCACAAACCCCACAATTGAGCTGAGGCACACAAACGGACCCACTAGGGTCACGCCGAGATCGCAATCCTTTATAGATTTTTTCCTAGTGACAACAGGCATAAGCTTGAGCAATAGGGCTCAGCATTGGAGCGGATTGACCACACTGGACTACCCCTCGGACCATAGAGCAGTTATGATGGAGGGCATAGTAGACAGACTTGAGAGGCAAGAAATAGCGGAAATCTTCGACTATAAAAGTGTAAAGGTCGCGGATTTCAACAACAAACTTATGGAAGGACTAATGCGTTTTCCTTTGCCGAAAAATCGGAATGTCACCACGGACGAAATTGATGTCACAATAGAGGGTATGACGGGGGCTTTCGACGAGGCAATGAACTTCAGTATCCGCAAATTTAGACCAAGAAACGGTTTGCTCAAGGAACTACCACCTGATATAAAGCACCTCATTCGTCAAAAGAAGAATCTGCGAAGGCGCCGTTACCGTATAATTGACTCCCAGGAGGCCATTACACTCAGTGCCATTATAAAGAATATGGATAAAATAATCCAGCGGAAGATAGCTATATTTGAGGAGGAAAATTATATGCACTTCCTGAGTCGGATTACACCGGACGAAAATATGTTCCGAAGGGTAAAAGCCTTGAGTGGCGCGGGGAACAGACGCCGTATTGGAGACCTGCTGGATGGCCAGGGCCGCAGAATGATGTCCGCAGAGGACAGGGCAAACACCATGGCTGATTGCTTTGCAGGGGTCCAGTCGAGTGTAGCATCTGGGAGTGATAACTGGACGGGATCTGCGCATGAAGCTATGGTGGGGTTTGGCGACAATGTCCTGGCGGATGGGGAGGTGATAGAGGGTTCACCGCGTGCGCCGCTAAATTTCATTCGGCCATCAGAAGTGGGAGCAGTTCTTCGCAGGCTAAACAATAAAAAGAGTTGCGGTGATGATGGTATACCAAACTACATTTTAAGAAAAACTGACTACCAGTTCTGGGAATTCATAGCGACAGTTTTTAATCATTGCCTAAATTTAGGTTATTTCCCCACGAAATGGAAGGGCTCGAAAATGGTTCCGATCTTAAAACCCGGAAAAGACCCTACGGTCCCAATTAGTTATAGGCCAATCTCACTTCTCTCCAACATCGGAAAACTGTTTGAAGTTTTTATATTGGAGAGAATAAATGAACATATTGAGATGAATAATATCATAAAAGAATTCCAGTTTGGCTTCAGAAAACAGACCTCGACAACCCATGCTCTAATGGCACTATCAGGCAAAATATCGAGTGGATTCAACGCCAGAAGTCCAACAATAGCGGTCAGTCTGGACTTTGAAAAGGCTTTCGATACCGTCTGGCAGGAAGGAATCGTTAGAAAAATGCGCGACATGTATGGGTTCGGGGTACATCTGACCAACATAATTGAAAACTACCTAAAAGAAAGGACTTTCTCAGTTTCCCTGGAAGGAGCCAGATCGAGACGTAAGAATGTGACGGCTGGAGTACCACAGGGATCTGTTCTAGGCCCAGTCTTATACAACCTTTACCTGGCGGACATACCAGAGCCCCCAGATGGTCAGCTAATAATCATATACGCTGACGACATTTTAGTCGCGGCTACGCATGCCAGAGCAAGAATTGCAGAGAGAAAGGTAGTACAATATTTGGACACACTTGGCCAATACTTCATCGAATGGAAGTTAAAGCTTAATATTAGTAAGTGCAGATCCATTATATTCAAGGGGAAAAAAGGAAACTTGTATAGAAACTCCAGACAATTTGTCCCCTCAATCGCGATTGCAGGGCAAATAATAGAAAATACAGATTACCTGAAGTATCTTGGAGTTGTATTCCAAGGTAATATGTCCTTCACTGCACACATAAAAAATATCAGGTCGAAAGCAGGAGCGGTCTTCAGGACGTACCAGAGGACATTGAGCAGAAGGGGCGGCCTGGCCAAGAAAATAAAGATTGCGATCTATAAGCAGGTGGTAAGACCGACAATCGCGTACGCCTTTCCGATATGGTTCTCAATATCGTCCCATCAGATGGAGCTACTGAGAATACTAGAAAGAAAAATGTTGAGATACTGCCTGGGCCTAAGGACCAGGAGGACAGAACAGGGAGACTACACCAGCCCCTCTTGCAAAGAAATTTATGAGAAAAGTGGAATCGTCAGAATTGACAGATTCATGACGGAGGTTGGCATCAGCCACCTCCTGAAGTGCCCGGGCCATCCAAACAGCATGGTGAGGGCACAGTGTACCACCAGGGAGGAGTTTTCCCGTAGGCGGGCGGCTCGCGGCTATCTCTCACCGATGTGCCTTGTGCATCTACGTGATGAGGGAGCACTTATCGATGGGAACGACCGAATCATGTTCTACCACAGACGGTTCGGTACGTATGACATTCAAAATACGGTGTATAATATTACGCAGTGATTGAGGGGTAACTCCAATGAAACAATTCCTTGGCATGGTCTGTAAATAATGTAAATATTTTCCTTTTCTTCTTTTCTTCTAATTTTATTATTTTAACATGAATTAATTACTTCCGTTTTGTTTGTTTGTTGTGTTTTGTTTTTCGGGCTCAGCCCTCTAGATCTTAAGCTTAGTATTAATTAGTATTAGATAAAAAATAGAAATGAGTGTGTCCCAAGTTTTTTCCTTTTTCTTGGCAAAATCATGCTTTAGCATGAAAAATTTTAATTTAAAACAAATGAGTGACCAATGGGCTGGCCTGACCAGGCATTAATTTTAATTCAATTATTTAATATATTCCTAGATAAGTATGTAATACGTTAGGAAAAACATGTTATGTTAAGATTATAGAATTACAAATGTAAATAGTAATAGTAAGGAAAGATTTGGAAATAAATGAGCATTACGTACGTCGAAGAAACTGAGCGAAAAAAACAACAAAACACGAAACATCAACAAAAGGGCGACGGCAGCAGCAGCAGCAGCAGCAGCAGCAGAGTTAACTTTATTCCCATACGAAAGGGATATTTGCTGTTTGGTTTATTTCACAACAACACATTTTGGTTAAATGGTTTAAACTTTTATATCCGCCATTGTTGTTATTGTTAATGGGGGGCTATTTTTTTTTTTATTTGAACTTTACATAAAAACAACAGCAGCAACAGAACAATGGCCATAAATAAGAAACAAAACACAGCTCCGACCAAACCGACTGTCTAAAGTGTGGTAAATCAAAGTGAGAAGTCTGTTAAACACTTCTGGTTTTCCCGTTTTCCACCTGGCTGAAGGAGCAGCGGGAAGCAGGAGCCAGCACCAACAGCAGCACAAAGGACTGTTTAATTCGTTTTATTGCTTTTTTACGATTTTTATATTCTCTGAACCGTTCCGCCAGAGAATTGGTCATACAATTGCAGCAATTATTGCACATGATAAAACACGTTAAGGAAGGAGCGCCATCCCACGGATGGATGTTTCCAGCACCACAACGTATGAGTAAACCTCAGAATACACCTCAAGTCACGTTCGGTGGGCTGAGGTGGAAACGGGCATACGGCTGAAGATTAAACAGGCACTTTGTTTAAAAGAAAATATATATGTATATTTTTTAATTCCTCTATTGCCCCTGTTGAACAGTGAAATGTGTAAAAACTGCATTTCTCAACAGCTGTGCTTCGGTTCAATATCAGCCAGTGTTACCCTAATCATTTGCTTTACAATTTTTAGTTAACATTAATTCTATGATTTGCATAATGCAAATGCTATTAAAGTTTGTAATTAAACTCAACCTTAATTATAGATTGTCTGTTGATGTTTGTTTATCAAAAAAAGGCTCAATTTTTAATTCTGGATCTATCGCACGTGTATATCTGCCATCATATCCGGTTAGTTATCAATTTCAAACTTCATACAAACTGACAACGTAACACACTTCGCCCCAAGGGTTCACTGACATTTCCCAAGAAACAATTTCTCTTGCATCCAAAAAAAACAATTTCTAATAAAACACTGCAGACAAACACTAAGAGAGAAAAAAACTGAGACGCATAAAATCCGTATCCGCATTTGTATCCATATCCATAAATCGCATAAATCACAATGTTTCTTTTATTGTTTGTTATTGACGCAATATAAGTCAAATGTGTTTTTAACTTATTTCCAATGCGCTTCTATTTTCTATTGTGTGGTTGTTGTTCTTTTTATTTGTCGTTTTTAGTAGCACTTTGTGTTGTTGTTGGTTGAGATACTAAAAAAAAAAAGCGTAATTTTCAATAAAAAGCGATAATCATAAATTACCAAAGGATCTTAGGTTTTGTTAGTATTTCTTTGAGGAATAGTTTCGACCAAGAGTTTGATGGGAATGGGATTTTGATGGGAATTATATTAGAATTTTATGGATGTGCCAGCAAGTGGCCGCTACTTCTTAGGTACCATGGCTATGTTAGACGACCACTAGGGTGGGTCGAGAACATAAATTTCACCACCATGTAGTTAGGATACGAATGGTTTGCCAAATATTTCGTCTCTGGATTGGGTATTCTACTTTTATTCAATTTGTTGGTATAGATCAGGTTGATGACTTTTTGTTTTTTTTTTCCTAACAAAATCATTTCCTGTTGCACGAATGAATGAACTTTTGCCTATTAATGACTAAATAATATTTAAATATTAAAAAGGTCACGCGCAAACCACTTTGAAAATACTGATGACTTACAGGGATCATATTTTGATGAGTTTTTATTTAAGATTAGATAAAAAAACCTCACGCACATAACACCGTGTTACAAAAAATAGATTTTTTCTGTCCTATGAACCAAATGCACATATTCGGAAAGAGGGGAAAAAATAAAAATACACGTGTATCGGCGATATTCATGTACACGTCAGATTTTTTTAAGATTGAAGTATGAAGCTCGTAGTGGCCTGTGTGAAAGCCTTTGGACCGATTTTTAACCCTTTTTCAGTGATCCAATCGAGCTGATTTTTGGCAGGCAGACTCGTGGAAATGTCTGTATCACGTCAAATTTTTTTTATTATTTTTGAAAAAAAAATATTTTTTTCACTTTTCTTAGCATAACTTGAAGAGACTCCAAATTTTTAAACTACTTAAGCGTTACGAGAAAAAAATGTTTTTTTACTGAAACCTTAAAAAAAACGATAACCATTTAAAAAAAAAAAAATATTTAGGAAAATCTGAGAATTGATAAAAATCTATTTTTTAAAAAATTTGACTTGATACAGACATTTCCACGAGTCTGGATCACTGAAAAAGGGTTAAAAATCGGTCCAAAGGCTTTCAAACAGGCCACTAGGAGCTTCATACTTCAAACTTAAAAAAAAAATTCTGACGTGTACATGAAAATCGCCGATACACGTGTATTTTTATTTTTTATCCCCTTTCCGAAAAAGAAAATTTGGTTCATAGGACAGAATGTGTGTAACACGGTGTATTGATTTTAAATTTTTATTTATTTATCAGCAAAAAATCAAAAAGTCATTGCCCTAGTATAGATAGACCTCAATCAGGTGCTAGATTCTATAAAGTCAAGTACAAATTATCTTCTTCTTATTTTTTTCAGCCACAAAATTATCATATTTTATACGAAAATTTGAATAAATAAAATGTTAATATTTATTTTATCATATACATACATACATATAATTCACATAACGTGTCTATCGGCCATCACATTTAAGGCCCTAACAAGCACATTGTCCCCGCAAACATTTGTGATCGCGGATCAATAATCCGCAAATCATCTGGAGGAATACTTGAATCGCGGCGATTATTATTCGCGATTCATGCGCGCATCCCAAGTCGTGTGTCGCTGTCCGGTAAAAAGAGATTGACCTAAATGAATCACCAGCAAATCTTCAAGAAATGAAGACGTCTTTCTCAATGGAGTGTCAACATGTCCAAAGATCCGAGCTCTTCTTATCAGGTTAGAGACAACAAACAATGTCTCAACTCAGGATGCCTTGACTACTATAATTTCAGATAACCCGCCGATATCCCAGATCAGTTATAGGTTGAGGTTTTTAAAGAAAGCCTGGTCATTCACGGTTGGATAATGATGGCAGGGATTTTGATACTAAAAAACCGAATGGCACAAATCAGCACTTGTATTTTTCACAGCTTAAAACATAACAGTGAGTTTAAATTTAGTTTGGGAAAAGTACGTGCAAATCCGTGCAATCTATATTAAAGAAACAGAAATTGTGTTTGGGCTTCTTAAAAAGGAATGTTATTTGAAATTCGTATAACAAAAATATAGTATTTTTTTGGTTTAGAATTATGTAGCGAAACAACAGATGAACCAAAAAATGCCTCCATTATTTGATGTTTATGTCCAGAGCTAGGCTTCGTATCCAAACACGTCAAACCAATCCTTATGACCGATAAGGATTCCTTTTGCATCTCAAGAACACTTGAGGCGCACAGTAACCCCCTCCGGAGAAATTATAACCATAAGTCTCCTTCATGAATATATTTCTTCAGTGAGGAGAATTTGTTCTCATTCGGTGCTTTCTCTCTGAGAAACGTGTACTCTTAGGCATATTGACTTATACAGGGTCCGCCAAATAACTGTTTTTTCTGAAAATTCTATAAAAAAAAAAACTACTGGATATTTTCTCAAATTTCAAAGTACAATCCTTGCGGTTAATAATGGAAAACAATTTCATTCAGATGGCTGCCTCGGCTGGCCATGCAGTAGCCTAACGACATCAGCTCTGCGGCTGATAATGCGATCTTCAAAAACAGGGCGCAAAACATCGAGTGTAGTTTCGGCTGTGTGGCACGTAGCGCCGTCCTGTTGAAACCAAATGTTGCCAATTCAACATGGCCCGAAAACGAAAATAACGAAATAAGCACTAGTTAAGCGCCCCGGTAGGCGAGTTGGTAGCGTGCTTGCCTATCAGCGTGGGGGTTGTGGGTTCGATTCCCACCAGAGGCTTTGGTCTGTCGCTGCAAAAATCTAAACATATGGTCTGTGTCACCCGGTTTACCCTTGGACCCAAAAATTAGAATATAAATTTACTTTGTATTGTAATTAATAATAAATAAATAAATAAATAAAAAGCACTAGTTGAAAGAAAAAAACGTTAGATGGCGGTCCCTTTAAATAAAGATGGCGAATATTTCATTAAATCCAGGTTTCCATCTTCGATTAGACCCATTGTAGCCATATTAAGAATTACGGATTCCAGCATCGATTAGCCTCCTTGTTTGTCAGAAGGCAACCGATTCGAAATCACTTCAACTATGTCTACGTAAAATTAAATGGGAACAGTTTCTTAAAGAATAAAAAAATTCAAATTTTTTCACTTTCTGAGCACTACATACCCAGGGTTGTATCCTGTTAAGAACATAAAAACATTTCTCAAGGGCAACTGCCAGCGACTTCACGAGTCAAAGACTCACTTGTAAGCCATGTACAGGGTTCTCTAACAAGAGGTGTTATTTTGAATCACCCGGTATTTCGGTAGATGTCACTTTTGAAGCTTTTATTCTTTGACAAGTCGAAACTACGTCATTACTAAAAATGAAATGATACACGCTTCAACAATGAATTGAAATTATTAAAACTCACTACAAAAATTTTTAAAATCTTGCAGTCACAGTCCGCAGAACTAAAAAGTTTCCGGACCGTGTTATCTCTCGAAGAAGTGATCACAATTGGCCACCGAGATCTTGTGATTTAACACCTTGCGACTTCTTCCTCTGGGGCCACGTGAAAGATATGGTCTACGCCAACAGCCCAGCGTGGATTCAAGACCTCAAAGATAGAATTCGTGACGCTATCGAGGACATAGGGCAGGCACTTTGCGATTTGGTTATGGACAGTTTCAGGAAAAGGATATGGTCCTGTAAGCGTGTTCGTGGTGGTTATTTGACCGATATTGTTTCTTGTTATTAACGGCATACCTTCCTCTTTATTATAAAATAAACATCCGATAATTTATCTCCAAAAATTTAATTTTTCTTTGAATGCCAAAATAACACCTCTTGTTGGAGAACCCTGTATAACTTCTCGGGAAAAAGCAGTAAGTGTTCGGAGTCAGATTTAAACGGTAGGTAAGTACATAAATTACATGGTGCACAACTCACTGATTTGAGGAAAGTTCCCGTCTATTCCTTCCTGTCTTTTTTTTTTATTTAATTACAATAAAAAGTAAATTTATGTTCCAAGGATAAACCCGGTGACACAGATCATATGGCTAGATGTGTGCAACGACGGGCCAAAGCCTCTAGTAGGAATCGAACCCACAACCTCAACGCTGGCAGGCAAGCACGCTATCAACTCGCCTACCGGGACGCTTCATCATGTAAATAATCTTGTATCTTCCATTGTCTTTCTAATAGCGTGAGGGGAACTCTTCTTCTCGCAACTGTCAACACGCATACGCCCCGATATTAATTTTCATTTTGATTTACCAAAATTATCATAAGCACAAAACCCCTCATCGTCATAATCATTCCAAATATTAATTAAACAACAATTACATAGACAGTAATATTATCTGGAGTTTGGAGTGCTCTCCACCCCATTCCACTCCTCTGCGCGCCTTCTCTCATGGGCTACATCCAACAAATACAAAGTGTGGCAAAGAAAGAAAAAACACACACACACATACAATGGCGAGCCACAGAGGAATTTCCTATTTTCTATTTCCTCGTTTGCTCACAAAGAAGTGTTATACTCGTTCGGATTCTCATCTACATAAAATGAATGTTATTAAGAACATTTGTTTTAATTTTCACAAAAATTCAAAGGATCCAAAGTGTAGTGTAGGAACATTTTGTCTAGACAACTCAAAAGCTGATGATTGCAACTTATTTACGAGCGGCATGAATAGAAAGCTACGAAGCGTCTAGCAACAAATTTTGCTAGTGTTAATTAAGTGCTCTCTTAGACTAATTATTTGTGTGTGTGTGGGTGTGTTGGGCAAATCTGTGAAACCTACTTTTGTTGGATGGGAAAAAAAAAAAGTTAGCAGACTATTTCGTTTACGAACAAATTAGAACTCCACTCGTGTTTAAATGAGAGCGATGAGGATTTGGCAAATCAAGTGCTACCTACTTACATATGGATAAGTTCATTAGACCAGGCCAGGTACTGTAAATATGGGTTAGATTAGGTTCGTGTTAGCTTTAACACCAATCGGGGCGCATTTGATGTGTGTCACATAAGTGGTCGTTTTTATGTCAAATCCATAAATTTTTTTGTCCAAATCCCTTAAGTCGTAAATCTGTCTACCAATAAATGCTGGGTGGTTTGTTAATGAAATAAAATGCCCCAGATTGACAATTTTGGGACAGCTTGTGTTCAGTCTACCTTTCTGAGAATCTGAATAGAAGTTTAACAACACCTAAGCTATAATTTTTTGTGAAATCCCATTTGAATGGAAGAACCCGTTAACAAATTACAGGATTATGCCAGCGTTTTTGTAGTTCCTCCACTGTGCACTGTGAGAGTTCTTTGGCCTTTCCAGCTCCATCAACAGTTTCTGATACTTCAGTGGTTTTGGTTTATATTTTGGTTCACCTTTAGTATTTCCAAAACTTGTGGATTTTCTATGGTGGCTTGGTTCCTTTTCTGTTAAAATTACCTGAAGGCATCATGGGACATTTAGGGTTTTTTAATTCGTCTACTGGACATAGCAGAGATTACAGGGGATTTTCGGAGTGGATGGACTCCAAGTACAGGTCCTGCAATTTCGGGCGATGGGAAGAATTGGAATACGAAGGAAGGAATGATAAATGAAGGAGTCACATTTTTGCCTTTCGCCATGACATAAATTACACAATGCAACGTTTTTTTTTTTATAGGTTTTTTACATTTTTTTTAAAAACTGAATTTTTTTGTGGCATAAATTGTCATAACTCGATAACGACTTGTCCGATTTTGTTGAAATAAATTCTCGACATTTTGTAGCGATCATTTATTCGATTGAATGACATCTGAAGGGTGTTTATTTCATATTCGGAATCCCAACCAAAAAAATTACTTGTCTGTTTAATTCTCCAATCTAAAGAATTACTTCATGTAATTCGTGGAGCGATTTACTGACCCAAGAATAACAGTTAGTTGGACTCTTGTGAAGTACCTAATGGTACGATCAAATATCCAGATCTCGGGAATGAGAATTATTATCTCATATCACCTAGTCGTTATACTATCACCTGGTTATACTATCACCGGCCAAGCCATCTAAAATGGATCGTCTCTCCAATACTGTAAGGAGCCGAAATAACTGATTACACTATGCAACAGAAAAAAATTATAATAATTTATTTGGAAATTATATTTGTTGTATATACTGATGACCTTTATAAGGGGTTTCCTACAAGAGGTGTTATTTTGAATCACCCGGTATTTCGGTAGCTGTCACTTTTGAAGCTTTTATTCTTTGGCGTTTGACAAGTAGAAACTACGCCATTAAAAAAATGAAACGATACACGATTCACCAACGCATTGAAATTATTAAAATTCACTACAAAAATGGTGAAAATCTTGCAGTCACAATTCGGAAAACTAAAGCATTTTTGGGTCGTCGTGAAGCACCTTCTCGGACCGCAATACAGAAATTGGTGGAAAAATTCGAGATGTTGAGACAAGTTAGTGTTGTGAAGAATAAAACCCATGCACATCGCTCAAGAACAACTGAGAATATTGCTGATGTAGCCCAAAGTGTTGAAGAAGACCCAGGGATAACCCTGTATTATTAAATTTAATTGAATTAGCCCAGCTCGAAGTCAATGTTGTTTTTAAAAAAAATTTTTGCTCAAAACAACAAAAATTCGTTAAAAAAAATTTTTAAAAAACAAAAATTCTAAACATTGTCTTAATTGTATTTCCCAATAAAAAAGTTGATAAAAAATCTTAAAGTAGTTGTTGTTGTTATAGCAGCTATGTTTCGGCATTTGAGTTTTCATCTATATCTTCTGGATCTGGGTTGCCCGTGGATAAGTTCAGGAATCTGGCCACATCCGATGGATGTGAACTTGGCACGGGCTGAATGGGTTTAGCTGGACAATCAAACAGGTGTAGCGTGGTGTGAGGCCCTTGTCCACATGTGGGACACTTGTTTGACGTTGTGCCATCAATCCTTGCCCAATAAGGCCGGAAAGTAATCAGTCCAGTCGACTATATGCTGAGGGCTCTATAAAAAATGCGCCAAATGAAAATTGTCCAAAAAAAAGAATAAAAATTGCCGAAACAATGAAATTGAAAAATTGGTAAGTTTTTCATAATTCGTAGGTCCTTCATTCCCCAATTTGGGATATTTTCATAACAAAAGTCAATCATATATCACTTTTTTTATAATATTGTTTCTTAGGGTTATTTTTCATAATTTTTGGGTTATTTTGCATTGGGTAATTTTTCATAAATTGTTTGTGTTTTCCCCCCCGATTTTTGGAAAAAAAAGTTTTCATATTGGGCTTTTGGGTTATTATTCATAGAGACATATTAGATTAGAGCATCTGATTGTTCTAAATCTACCCCATCTGTCGCGTGTCTTACTAAATTAACTTCAATCCTATACATTTCACCCCTAGAGAAGTCATTACATGACATAGAGCTTACTCTCTTGCTCGGAAAGTCACCAGCTCATCAAGTTATTTTGAGCCTCACATTTTATTTGTGATTTAAACATGATGTTTTTTGTTTGTAATAAATTACAAATAAAATTGAATGCACAGTAGTGATCGTATACCTGCTGTTAACGTCTTGATGGATTTACTCCATAAACGTTTTCGCCTAGTGTTCGGTTTCCAGATAACTAGACTCCGTTTTCCAAATACAACATCCATACCAAAATGATGGTACTGCCAATCCAATATTAACTTGAACTCATATTTAAGCTTCATTAGATCAACTGCATCATTGTATTCCATATTAGTATTTGTTTTATTTGTTTGAACGTTGGTTTAATTTATCTGATTGTTATCTGAGTTTGGTTATCTGACTATACAAACAAAATTTCCAAACTCAAAACCGTTACTTTATCCATTTTAGTCTCTGAGTGCACTAAAAATGTCCTTTAAACATTCAAATATTTATCACTGATGAGTATTTATCTCTGTGTTCATTTGAAATTTTACCAAAATTAAAATTATTTCGCAATTGTGCAAATGATTGATGACGACAGACCATAATGGGGACATCTGATATTGAGTTTCAGTTAGGGATGTCATTCAGTCACCGGATGTGGGGAAAACGGTTATGGGTTTGTACGCACTGAGAAGTTAGCTACTTTGTGTTAAGCAAGTAAATGGGTATCGATATCGGCGAGATGCGGTTCTAGTTGTGAGGCGGTACCTTGGTAACTTTTTGATGTGGAAACTTTAAGGCCACTCACTAAGGAGACTCACTAATCGGGGTTAATGCTGTCTTTTAAGGTAACGGCAACTGACCCTTACTTTGGGACACGGACAATAAGAACAGCCCAACCGTGTATAAGTAAGACTCTAGAATAAATACTACTGTCGTGGAGTTCAGGCCACCCAAAAAAAAACAAAAAACAGCAAAGAAGGCCAGATCAAAGTTATGAAAAACTCTTTAGTCTAGCACACTCACTTCACCAGCTGTCACTTCCCAGTCAACTGGATATACCACAGGCATAGAGGCGAAATCATTCCTCCTGAAGACCATGTCCAAGAGTGTAGAACTTGGTGCTGACATAGCCTCCGAAATCAGGGAAAGCATTTCCCATACCGAAAGGTAAGCGGTCGCCCTCTCAACAGTGAATCCAAATCTGGTGGAATGAAACAGAGGTGAGACACTAACTTATGAGATTGACAAATCGGCCAGTTTGACACAAGTGCTTGAAATACAAGTCGCTCTCATAGTCCCCCGTAATGGGCAGATGTCCACGGACAGCTGGCTACTGCTTGAGTAGAAGTTGCTACGATCTCTACTGGAAGAGCTCAAGGAGGATAACTCCTTCACTGATTTTGACGTTGCCAAATTTTAAAACATCATGGGATGCAGTATTAAGACAGCTCTTGACTTCCGTACGACATGCATTCTAGGATGTAGCGAATGTGGGTTCAGCGAAAGCGCATATTGAAATATATTTCTTGCGAACGCGAAAATTCGTAAGCAGTCTGATTTTTTTCGAATGAGAAAGCGAATACTGAAAGCAATGAGGCGAATAATTTGCATTCGCATATGTGAAAGCGAACTTCGTTACATCCCCAGTCTAGACAATCTCTGGCCAGGCAGGAAGGTAGAAATCGTTTCCATCAATTCATCATCTCCTTCAATTCAGGAGGATGAGTCATACTCACACTGATCACAAGAGAAAACAAAACAAAGGGTTTTGTCCTGATTATGTGAAAATCAAACGGGAACGTGTGAGCAATGGGGCGAGATGGCAAGGATCTCTGGATCAAGGTGGGCTTAGAATCTCTGCGTTTCCTCTGTATCTCCCATGGAGCGCTATCGGTCGAATCAATCATAATGCTCCCGCCAAAAAGGCGTTAAACGACAATTACCACGAAAGGCGCAGACAGATCACAGATTTTGCGAACACCCTGTGCTACTTCATCCTCAGTCGCAAGTTCCCATGTTTATGACTAATAACGGTTAGACACCGTTTTAGATCGTCGAGAGACATCCTCTGTTCATCCATTGGTTGATTAGCCCCGAGGAGAATCCATTTGCCATTACGATCATTCGCCTTTTTCCCATGCTGATCATTCTTTCTATTAGTGGCGGGTGAGCCGAGGTGGACATATTCTTGCTCAAACTTAATGATGCATTTGTCACCTTTCTATCATGGTTTGTCTTATTGTTGTTCCCCATCGGTCCCATCTTCACCGATTCCTTATGTATTCTTGAAAAAGCGCTATCTCCCTCTTTATTTGTCACGATGATAATGTTGGCCATGAAAATGTTCTCCTTGGTATTTGATATGTCTGATTTATTAACTTCAGTCTTTTCCAATATTTCCTCTATTAAATTCAGTCTTTTTCAATATTTTCTCCAACAGAATGTTAAAGACTTTTGCTACGAGAGATCGCTTCCTACTTGTACCATCCAATCGAAAGAAAAAACCTACCAATGTGCTGAGAAAATCCCTCTTTCCTCCACCCAATACCCGTCATTCCTATCGCTAATACACAGTTCATTGCTTTATAGGCGGCATCTCCAGAGTTCACATTCACAACAACTACTTCGGCGTAAACTAAACTTAACCGGCTTTCAGGATTCGCTATTGGCATCCCTAACACCACAACTACGTCAATGAACCGAATGCTATGAATATTGTGATTTATCTAAAACTAATCTCGAAACTAATTTGGAAACAAATCAGTAGAAAACTCGGCAATTATGCAGTTCCCGCCATTCACTGGTGATGCCCGTCCATGGTCAAGTAAATCATTTTTTATCAGCGGCAGCAGCTGCAAGTTGACGTTGGCCAAGATGGGTCCAACCAACCAAGCAAACGAAGGACAATAAAAACGGGCAAATACAGACGGACGATAGAAAAAAAAACAACACATATTTTAATTGTTCGAATGCAACAAAATGAAACAAATTGAAAGAAAAAAAGTCAGCGGTAAAAGGTTTTTAGAATAATGATGGTGGGCTAACAAAAAATTATGAGGATGATGATGGCCCAAACGATAAATTCTCAACGCCGAAGTTTTTTTTTTTTGAGTTTTGACAACAATATCAGTCATCTATCAGCCGGCATTCGAGCAATTATTTCCCACATTTTGATTGTCTATAAAACTGCGGCATAACTACGCTGCGAACGGCCAAGAACAACAACAACAATAACAAATAGTTGACTTGAAAAGGAATGAAGGAGCAAAGGAACGTGAATACGTGGCAAATTGGAATGATGCGAAATTGCAGTTGCAGTCTGTCCATTGGTGGTCATAAATCCTTGACAGAGTTGCCAACACAAAACGTCCACAGGCATAAAACAAGCTAAACAAAAAAACATACACTCAAGCAAACCGAAAACTGCGATAGCACATGTGTGTGTGTGTGGGAGAAGTTGGAAAATTTATGATGCTTACTGCCAAATATGCTTTTTGTTTTCTACTCCTTCAACAATTGAGTTTTACAATTTATGTGTGTGTGCACACACATGTGTAAATGTGTGAAATCACATGTTAACACTCAGGCAGTAATACCCAGCGTTGGAATTGGCAGGGCTTTCTCAAAAATCAGGCTAAAATGAAGGAGTTTAAGCTCATTCTACATACAAAGATTCAAAAACAAAAGTACATATCAGTCATATATTTACATAATATATTTCCATTCATTATAAATTTATTTTGTATTGTAATTAAATAAAAATAAAAATATTTCCAGCTGCCAATAGTCCGTATTTTCTTCACTTCCCCCCCTTTGAACCAGAAATATTTGGAATTTTCCTTCAGTTGAACTTATTTGTTCAGCCCTTCCATCAACTCATCTCATCCAGACATCGTATTTAGCTCAATTGACTTGAAGAGTCATAAGGAATGCAGCACACGTTCACAAACTCGTAGCATCTTTACAAAAAAAAACCCTTTCGTTGTCTGATGGGTTTAATGTTTAATCTCATCCCAAAAGACACGATCCCCTGTTGCGATGTTACGAAGCTCTTTGTACTACTCCATGAGTTGAATAAAGAAAATCCAGTGTTAAGTAAGCTTTCAGAGAAAATTATTAAAAAAAAAAACCACATGAGTTCATTCATGTATGTGTTAACATTTACAGTCAATCTTGCAGAGAAAGAGAGAGAATGTCATGCATGGAATATTAGGGTGTGTCGATGTGTCCATAAAAGGATCTGTCGGGCGATAATTTCCAGGTGTAATTGTGTTAGTTGGCTGGTATGTATGTACATATTTCTCTCATTATTCTATGAAGGTAGTTACAGATGGGAAATTTCTCTCAATCAACTGAGATTTGGACAGATCGGCACCTACTTTTTAGTGTCGGCTCGTAATAAATAATTACTTTTTCTAGAAAAGTTTTACAGACTTTTGATATTACTGTCAGCTACCAACGACCGCTGGAAAATGTTTTTTTAGACGGTCTTACCAGGATACGAACCACACCACCAACCACACTGCGACCATGAGCTTTGTGAATAACTATTTAGTTTGAATAACCATTTTTATATGTGGAGATTTAACTGGTTTGCCTAGAGCCCCTTTCTTAAGGTTTTGCCAATTTTTCAGAATTCAGACATAATAATAACATAGTAATCAGTTGCAAATTTTTGTTCAAATGACGTTTATTCGATAATCCTATGGTTTTTTCCTAATTTGGTTAGGTAAAAAGCAATTGAGAACTTTAAATGACTCTCTTGGAAAATTCGTATTTTGAGTTGTGACACTATTGAATTAAATGAACGATTTAATCACTATGTTGCAGCAGTTATTGGCACCCAAGCATACCAATTCGAAAATTTACCAATTTCTCTCTTTTAGTTAAGCGTTAAGGCCTAAATACCACCTCTGCTACTCTCCGAGTTGTTCCTCCCAGTTGAGATTACAACTCGACGCCGAATCGAACTCTCCCTGCAATTGTATGGTAAACCACAGCCACCACAAAACTTCCTGAAGGTCAGTTCCCAGATATCAGACCAGAGGAACAATGGTTGAGAATCCTGACCACTCACGGTAGCAGATTACAGTACCCGGTGACACCGAGCATCCTCACCACAGAGTCTCTTATGTTTAGCATGATGTCGAGAACCACGGTGAGCCTTCACACCTGGTGAAACTACGATGCGGCTACTATTGCTCCCCAAGCATAGCAAGTTAAAGTAGTACGCCTGAAAAACCTCCTTTTGGTTATGGGTTTAGGCCCAAGTAAAACCTCTGCTACTCGTAGCTTCCGGTGGAGATCGTAACTCTAAGGCGGGCGAATCTATCTCTGCGAATTAGGTGGTAAACCATGCCATTCGCGAAACTCCCTGAAAGTCTGTTCCCAGTTGGTGAGGCTGGGACATAATCCTAGGGGCTCCTGACAACCCACGCCCCAGATTAGAGACTCCGGTGAGGCCGAACGTCCTTTCAACACTCGGTATAAACATATTCTCAGACAGTCAAGTTGCCATAAAATCTCGGGATTCTATTTTTCTGAACTCAACATCAGCCATAGACTGCCGTAGATTTCTCAACGATGATTACGCTGTGCATTTCATTTATGTTATTGGTGCCGTGTCAGTGAACTGCCGGACAAATAAGCTAGCAAGACTCGAACGTATCTAATCTACTGTCCACTCTTTGATAATTTCATCAGCTTCAGCTTCTTCATCACCATTTCCAACCTTACTTTTCTCGACTATAAAGGGTACAAATTCTTAAGGTCTCCGAGTGAACTCGCTGTAAGCCGGCAACCCGGGACTACCTTACAGAACGAATCGAACGGGAATGCCTGGGTATCCAGCGAAAACTTCTTCTTCGTGTTAGACTCTATAAGAAAACAGACAAGAAGTGGGCTTCTATCCCACGATGCATAAAATCCCGATAGACATGGCCCCGATGATTCATTGGTTGTGTCCGTCATGGCGGGACTGTCTGATTGGTAAGCATGCAATGCGACTAGCGACTACTGCAGAATCTGTGGCTATAAAGAGAGGCAATTTGATTGATTAATGTAAATTATAATTAAATTCTTGTTATTTGCTAGTCTGTAAGGAATTTCCGTCCATAGACTCAATAAATGAAATGAAAACGTATCTTCAAAGTCTCTGCCCTGACAAAGAGGCGGCGATCTACAATGGGTTCTTATTTATTTAGGCTCCGAACTAGAGATACGTTTGTAGACCTCACCCAGCTGGGTCGCAAGATAACTTTCGAAAGATGTAACCAACTGCATTGAAGGATTGACCAGGATAAACATTTCAAGAGCAATTTGCCAGACTAGCCACTCACTCGTTCTTCTATGGGAGGTACCCCTTCTGGTGTCGTGCCTTCTATTTTTGTAAATGTTCCCTTCCATATTTCTCTGGGAACATTTCATATCTGAATATTTCCATAACTGTGTACTGTTGCATTTACAAATGTACGACCCACCTTAATGTGTTTAACCCTAGAAAGTCATCCTTATTTTTTGTACACTAACGTCATCCTTCGTCATTTTGACTACGGCCTATTTCAAGACGCTATAAATAGCATTGTGAGCAAAAATTGGAACCGATGTTAAGTCTATTTTTTTATTTAGTTTATTTTTAATCAATCTAGGCCCATCAACAGTTTGCAAACGACTAACGCTATACGAAAAATGAGGTCAAAACAAACGATAAAAACACATGTTAACTCGAAAATAAAATTGCGCGTCGTCATTTTGACGAAGGATGACGGTGCAGGGTTAAATGCAACAACATTGGCTTTTTCTCTTTTATGGCCGGGAATGTATAGTTAAAAGCTTATTTACAACGCCAAACACCCAATTACGAAAACACTTCGTATCCGCAAAAAATAGGCTCCCAAAGATCCCATGTAGGCGCTCATGTATCACATCAGTAAACGCGAAAGACTGACCGACCTAAACATCATTCGGGTTTTCACTTAACACCGCTTTTGTTTTCACCAACCCCGAGTTTATGGGCTTTATCTCATTTTTGTGTTTTATGCACTATAAAGAATTCTGTCATTTCTTTTTGGCCGTCGGTTTTTTCCTTTTCTTGTTTTTTTTTTGTGGTTGCATGCAAAAAACGTTGAAAAAACTCCGTCTGCGATTAGAAATGGGAATAGTTTTTGGGAGAATTGGGAAATTATATTTAAACTAGTAAGTTGTAATGCGCCTATGGCGCCCGTTAATTTGCTTGAGAAAGTATTTGTTACTTAATTTTAAAAATTTCGTAAAAAATATTTTGAGCAAACTATTTTGTAAAAAAAAATTTCGAAAAAAAATAAAATTAGAAAAAAAATTTTTGTTGAAAAAAAAATTTGGTTGAAAAAAAAAATTTTTGTGGAAAAAAAAAATTTTGTTGAAAAAAAAATTTTTTCTTGAAAAAAAAAAAAATTTTGTTAAAGAAAAAAAATTTTGTGGGAAAAAAAAAAAAAAATTGAAAAAAAATTTTGTAAAAAAAAAAATTTTTGTAAAAAAAAAAATTGTAAAAAAAAAAATTGGAAAAAAAAAATTGTAAAAAAAAAATTTTGGAAAAAAAAAATTTGAGGAAAACACTCTGCGCGCACATACGACAATAAAGGTTTGTCTGTACGCAGAGGAATCAATGAGAGACGGATGTGTGTTCATTGATGTGTGTCCCATCAATGAAAGTGTTTTTTCTTATTGGTTTCTTAATATTCTGCGAGCCTGGTATTTTGGATTGTGAATGTTATGAGATAGGTAGTTTGTTTCTGCCTTTGTCCGTCATGCTTTCACCACCTACCTTCCCCACACCCTCTTACAACAATAAGTTTTGTTTTACCACACCACCCCTTTTTTTCCCATACAGAAATTTCCAAAGAGTATTTATATATACTCTTTGGTTTTTTCCCACTAAACACCTGAAACTGTACATAGTTGGCAACACTTAGGACTGAGGGAGGTTTATGGCAATGCTTAAGTTATGCGCCACCTATATCTCAAAAAAAAAACATTTTAGATTTTCTTTGTCATCTCATAAAATAATAGGAACACAGACTTTGAAGCCGTTATGAAATCATTGACTACGGCGTTGTGAAAAAATTAAAAAAAGTTACTTCGTTTAAAAAAACTATTGGCGCCATTCTGTTTATGCCAAATCGACTTTGTAGAGGGAACAATTCTCACTAGACGAAAATCTGCCATCGCTGCTTTCTCTGTCCCGATTCCTTCATACTCTAGTACTAATTTGACAGTTCGGGAACAGGCCAAAAGGAGAAAATTCGGAACAGGCCAAATGGGAATGGGAAAAATCCGAAGAGGCGCAAAAGGGAATGAACGATAACGAAGAAGAAGAATTTCGAAGAAGGATTGACTCTAAGCCGTTCAGTAAATGGCAGGCTTGTCTATAAATGGGGTAAGTGTACCAGTCTGCCGACTACAGTTTAACAGTTTCTCTTTTTTTAACTAGTGTCCTAGAGTACATGAATATACTATTGGGGTAACATCTGCACATTACAATTCCATAAGGGGTATTCTTTTATATGCAAATTACTGTTTTGAAAAAAATATCTAATAAATTTGAGTTGTTGGTGTATTTAGCAAAATTCATCATATTTGCCAGTAGTTTTCATGGATTGGCTGGTTCCTATAGTCGGCATGTCATTTTTTAGAGATCTTTGGTGTAATAAAAAAGTAATAAAATTAGTAGGAACTTTGGACCATTGCATGCCTTAAATACAAAATCCATATCAATTACGTCAATGTATGGAAGGTTTTTAAATCTCTAAAGAGGTAACCTCTTAGGACAAAAATCGAATTCCTAATTTATTGATCTCCTCAACAGCAACATCGAATAATATGCTATAAAGTTAATTACTCGAATGACCATATCAAAATGTGATTTTTGGCACTATGAACCCTATTTGGGCACATTTAATGTGTCATTGTGGCACAAATGAAAGTTTTCAAAATACCAACTCTGGTCTCGATTCTTTCTCTCTCTTATCTAAATCAGCTGTTAGAGAAAAAAAACAAAAATAAACAATCAACACGTGAATTTCGGAAACCAGTGAACGATCTAAAATTATGAATTGCATTGTCTGCCAAGAAGAAAAAAAGTATAAGTGCCCGAAATGTTTTGAGCCCTAGTAAGTATATTTACGTATATCTTCAATTGAATAAAAAATACTACTGTGTAGAGTTGAAAATTGGGATCTGGTGACAGGATTTGGAAGCAACATTTCTCAAATTTGTTTGCGGCTTCTTCTAAGAAAACATCCCGCAACCAATCATAGATGACGTCCCTAACTCTGATGAGGTCAAAGCAGCAATATCCGGCTTAGAACAACAAGTATGAAAGCATACCTGATGATTGGAACCTCAGCGTATTCATAAGAAAGGAGATAACAACATTTGCGACAAATTTCGCGGAATAAGTCTCCTATCCATCGCATATAAAATACTATCTAGTATATTGGTGGAAAGATAGTATAAAATATTATCTAGTATATGTTAAAGACTAAATTCCAAACTAGACGAACTGAACCAGCTTCAGGCCGAATAATTAACTATCGACCAAAGTGTATGCTTCAAGTGCTTGACGGACGTCGACAGAAAGGCAAAATTGTGATGTGATGGAAACATTTGTCAACCTCGGCTCTGTCATTAATAAAAGGATGATGTTAGCTTCGAAATAAATCGAAGGCAAATCGTGCCGGCAAATAGATGCGCTATATCGGGTTAAACAAATAATTCAAGAACAGATCCCTCTCTAAAACAACACTGTACCACACGTTTATTCTACCCGTGCTAATAAGGTCAAAGGAACGAGGAAAACGTCCCGACGACAAAACGGAGACTGGAGGCCGGTTGTTGCAGTGCGAGGTAGTGGAAGAATTTGACTACTTAGGTTCCTCCATCAATAGAAATAATACTCTCTGCAGCGAAATAAAGCGATAGATTGTGTTGGGAAACAGCGACAAACTAAAACCACCTATACAACTCCCTTATTCTGTATATAATGGAAGGGTTACTCAAGTTAGAAATGATGAAAATTGAATTCCTTGGAACCCTGTGCTGGATACATGATTCAATGTTCATTCGCCAGCTGTCCACCTAAAAGCTGACAATTGTCGTATATCAATGTAGTAGAACAAATTTTTGTTGAATTGGATATAGAAGACACATAGTTCTCAACTCAAATATTTCAACGTAGTCAATTTTCATTTCATTTCTGTATAAAGGGGCATATAGACACATCAAATGGTTGGACAAACTCGGCATATGTATTGGTTAAATACTTTTTGCTTTGCATACAGACATGTCAAACATAGCATTTCAAACATTAATTTTTATGGTTACGTTGAAGTGTAAACACGTTTGGTTTCTTATCGGCTGATTGTTATTTAATTTTTTGCCTCGTTACTATCCATTTAAAAATGCGTAATGTTTGATCAAACAGTCAATTGCGATAGACACATCAACGTTGACGCCTCGTTTGAAGAAAAATCAAATCGTTTTGATATTGCTTCAAACAACACACAGATGTATACATGTGACGTTTCTCACTCACACACTCTCAATGTTTGTCAAACCGTTGATGTGTCTATATGCCCCTTAACAGAGTTTCGTAGGTTATCATAAGAACTGCCATGATCAACATTTACCTTTTCATGTTATAGTTACTAATTAGTAGTTAGTTACTAAACAAACGTTTAAATTTTCCCATTGTAGCTGCTCTTTGATATGTTTCAAACAACACAAAGACTCACCGGAATGTTTATCAAAACTGAAAGAAATCGAAGAAGATAAAACTCCCAAGGACTTGGGAAACAACGAGGAGCCTACAGTTCATGAGCCGTTTAAAACAGAAGACTCAGTGCCAACTGAGGAACTTCAGCGCCTTGGTAAGTCAACGAGGTGTTCATGTGAAAAGCCAACCTATAATTCGGCAAATTTTTGTTTTTCAGAAACCAGTGAACATTTGAAGAATTTGTTGTATAACCCACATTTAAGAAAGCTGTTGACAGAAATCGATACTGCGTCCAGCGCTTGGAATGCCATAAGAGCGGCCATGCAGGAACCTATATTTCTAGAATTTGCCGATGAATGTCTGAGAATAGTAGAGCCATCAGACGAACAAGACTGAACTTCGTAAAAATAAGCCTTTAATTTTAAGATATAATAGGAATGGTGCATAAAATCGTAAAAGGTAATAAATTATGAACCATATTTAAAAATCAAATTGATACAAATTCGGACACGGCAAACATCAACTCATCAAAACTCATTATTCGTCTATCTAATGGATATTGATTTTATCACAGTTTCGTGTACTGCACCGCAAACATCATTCCAAACTTCCACCGGCCCACCCAGTTTTTGCCGTGCAACTAATTAAGACAAGCTTGTGGGAAAATTGTTGTTTATTTATAAACGACATACAAAATTAACAATGAAAAATACCACCTAGTAGTAAAAAGTCTTAATGTAAATTGAAATCAATCGGCCCAGAGCCATCACAGTTACCATCATCACTGGCGGGACGATGAACGCGATAGCGCCAGTTATTAGTATACGGCAGGAAATCGGATGGCACCTTACAATCGTAGAATTGTTTGCACAATCCATAGTAACGTTCACGCAACAGATGGGCAGCCGATTTCGGTTGACGGTTGCGTGTGAAGACACCTTTTTTATTGCCACCCACTCTTGTGAAGGCTGGAAAGATAAGAAAAACAACCATAATTAATGTTAACCTAACTTCAGTACCTCTAATGGAGATAATATGAATACAGGAATATTAGTGAATCAAGTGAAATTGTACATTGAGTTAGTAGGACCATGGATACCTTTAACCCGTGTCATAGACTTTACATCATGACTTGTCAGAAGTTCGTGCCCAAAGTATTTCAATTATGAAACATTAAGGCTATTTACAGCTAATACCGTATATTAACAGAATGGAACAAAAATCACTTTATATACTGAGTCATACAGATATATACTATACATACTATAAACTAAGTAAATTTTAACATTACGAGGATTACACAATTAGTGTTGCTTTTGTCATCCACGCATGTCTTGTGATGTCGTTTTGAAAAATCTACCACTGTTAGACAGGTTGGTCTATCTAGTGGTTTATTTTTGAATCATATTTATTTTGACGGAGACACATCTTCCCCGCTCGAAATTTTGCAGGAAGTCGGTATCACATCTCTGTGGAACGAAAAGGATCGCTTTGCGCTTAAACAACATTGGGAAATTTCCAAAATGTGTATCCCAAACAGTGGGATTATTTAAAATAAGTTTTACCCGAAATGCTGCAGCAACATTATATTAAAAGTAAAAAGTTCATGAGAGTGGCATGCTGGCGGACAACACTCACGTTCCCCGGTATTATACGATGCGCACTAGATAATGTAGCGGCCGTAGTCGAGAGTGTGAGTCTCCTTGAACATCGACTCCACATATATCTCAATTTCTGCACAAACGTCTCGCTTAATTGAAAGACATTAGGCATCATTGGAACATTTTTCTTCGAAAATGTAGCTGAAGACGCTATTTCTATAACGGTGAGTGCTACAGAGGCGTGATAAATCATTTTTATCATGGACTATGTTTGGTTTTATCGCGACCCTTTAACAAACCATTGATGATTCCAGGCACTTAAGACAAATACCGAGTAAGCCATATGTGATCAAGTTTGATATATACTTACTTTGCTCAGTCTTAAAATCGGCAAAATTCCATACAAATTCACCAATAAACCATTTTTGTTTTATCAAATAATCGAAGGACTTGAAATGCTGACCAAATAAACCAATTTGATAGTCTTCAGACCAAATAGAATCGGGTAACTAAAACATATAGGAAACATTTTTTTTTTTAAATTAATAATTTTTAAAATTTTACACTTTATGTGCGTCTTACCGAATGCAATCCCTCTAACGTGTCCGCTCCATATTCTGACATCAGTATTGGTCTGTTGTATTTCGTATACCAATTGGTGGCCTCTTCTTTGACAGCTATTGCAATTGTATCCAGGTGGCCAGCGTTGTGATACCATGCATTGTATCGATTAAAACTGATAATGTCTAAAAATTGTGCCTTTGAGAGGGATGTTTCGAAATCGTAGTTAATATTAAAGATCATCGTATTAGTTTTCGGTTCATACCAATTTATCCTTGGCAATTTCCACATTTATTGCAGCCGTCAAAGGCCTAGTAGCATCCAAAGATTTGACATATCTTGCAATTTCTCTGCGAATTTAAAAGAAATGTAATTTTAATAATAAACACTATGATTTTCATTGCAATTTATAGTAATCTAAATTATAATAACCGGAATTATCATTAATCATGGTTTAATTAGTCTGAAACATAGCTCCACAACTTCACACCAACGACGAAGGAACACTTAAAATAGTGCTCTGAAAGGGAAGAATCATGTTTAAAGAAGCCGAACACAGCTCTGTCAGCACACAAGAACATGACGTCAGGAATTTTCTAGTCTACAATCCTAAACCCGGCTTCAGATAACGTTTATTTTTAAAAAATTAAAAAAAATGAACTAAATATCAACATATTATTCATATGGCTGATTCGCTTGCAGTAAAATGCACATCGATAAAAATGCACATCTTCTTCGGGACCGTAGTGTTGTCCACATACATGTCAGTCTCACGAACATTTTGCAGAAACCTACATACAGCCGGCGCGGTTGGTACCTCTGTTCGACCAAAGCATCCTTTCAGTAAACACACTGTTTGGGCTACACAGCATTGACTTAGGAAATAAGTTTGCATTATTTATCAACGATGTTCGTTTCTGTCAAGATTTCGAGCGGGAAAAAGCACTGTATGTATAACAAATTCGAGATTTAAAAGTGAGAAATACTTGTTTTGACACTCTTCTTATACTGTGAAGTTATCGCCTTAATAGTAAATTTATCGCTTAGTCAGCTAAAAATCAAACACTCCTTCCTACTAACAACAGAATTTCGTAAAAAATTTAACGACCATTAGATTTATTGGTGCCCTACCAACCGGAAAATTATAAATACCCACTGGACTATACTTTTATGTTATATTTACCCAAAATATGGCTCCGATTGATTTTTCGATGTCCTCGGTTCATTTGCTATTGACCACATTATTACACTGGGATGATTGCGATCACGATGAATTAATTGCTCTAAGGCGGATTTGTGATTATACAATAATTCGGCACCAAAGTAACTAAAATGTGGAATAACACGTAATAGTGTAAATAAAGCGATCATTGATCTATGAATACTTACTCGGTATTAACACTGGAACACTCATCAATGATCATTATTCCATTTTCATCGGCAAATTGCATGGATTCCTCCGAATAGGGATAATGTGATGTTCGATACGCATTGGCTCCGACCCATTTTAGTAAATGGAAATCACGGGTAAGTAGGGCAAAATCTAAACCTTTGCCGCGCAACTAATAAGAAGAATAAATCATTTCAGTATCAGCCTTTGTTTAAGACTTCCGAATATGTAAATAATTCAGCAATTCTACTTACATCGGAATCTTCATGCCTACCAAAGCCATGCATATACACTTTTTGGCCATTTAATAAAAGATTCGTTTTATTCCATTCCACTTTGCGTATACCGATTTTCATGCGATAGACATCGATGAGCGACTTATCCGTGACAGCATGCAAATAAACCTCCAAAGTGTAAAGATAACCGTAGTCGGGATTCATGAGATATGGCCACCATAATTTCGGATCATTCACACTCATAGAACCATTGAAGCTGGTGGCGGTGGCTGTTTCTTTGCACATTTGACTTGCCACAATTCCGCCTTCATCACGTAATTGTAAATGCACATAATATGTATCCGAAATGGGATATTCAGTCAATTCCTGTCCATCAAATCCACTTATATCCACTGAAAAATTAATTATTCCCACACTACGTCTAACGTCTGTGTCATCTTCTTCAAAATTGTCAGTGTCCTCCCCTTTACTAGTTTTGACATCAGTTGTTATTGCTATGTCCTGTATATAGACCTTTGGTGTTGTATACAATACCACCGATCGATGTATGCCCGCATAATTGAAGAAATCGAAAGTGTATGTTTGGATTGTCTTATTGCCGGAATCGGTTAAAAGTTGTATCAATTCGCCCTGTGGTATTGTGGAGCGTGTTAGGGTGTTGTTACAGAGTACAGTAACACGATTTTCAGCCCCAAACTTTAGTTGATCAGAAATTTCGGCTTCGAATGGTAGATGTCCGATGGAATGGCGAACGACTTCAATGCCATTTACCCACTGAAAAAGAGAAGAAAACAAGAGCTTGTGATTAGACTTTAGAGGGTTAAAAAAATTGAAATTGAAAAAATTACAAGTATGTCGAATTTCCGCAATTACCGCATATATTGAGTAAAAAACTGTTCGATTTGTTAGTAACAGTTCATAGTATTCATCAAAATCATTGTCACACCTCGCAACGGTCTTAATTCATAACCAATTACCTAATTTTCCCGGTAATACCGGCTTATATTTATTTCGAGTATCCAAATCGTCGACAAGTGTCCGTTACCACTTAGAATCGAGGAAAAGGTTGTTTGACCGCCTGAGGCCGTAGCAAAAAGGGAATTCGTCAGTACAAACGAGTTTAGTTCGGCCGGACCGAGTCGTCTTAAAAACCTCCAACATGGACCATGTTCCGAAAAATTACATTACTGGGACAAAATAAACGATAGCACAAAAATAATCACAAAAATTTGAGATCTTAAAAAGATCTACGAACGAGTGAGTGTGATAGCCTAATATTGTAAACATATGGCCACTAAAATAGGTACTCCGTAAAATTTTAATAAAATACGAATTTTGTCCGTATGTTTTTTTTAAATTCAATTGTATTTATTTATTTGTTTTTTTTATGAAATGACTAAACAAATATATTAAAAAAAATAACTAAAATTATTAAATTGTACTTATATGAAAAAAAAAATCAAAATTCGTATGACCATTGAAATAGGAACGAAAGTATCATGTTTTTTTTTAAATATGACAGCGATAAGGGTACAAATTGTATTTAAAATATTCTATAGGACTAGTATCCACTGTGTCCTCCCCTATTTTGGATTACTTTTTCTATTCTATGGGGCATAGAATTGACTAATTTACGACATGTTTCTATAGGAGTGGTATACCAAACATCTTGTATTTACTTGCCACAATTCAGTCTTATTGCGACAAGCATCTTTCCCAATTCGTTTGTTGAGATCTCCCCAATGGTGTTCTATGGGGTTAAGATTGGCTTGGCCATTCCAAAGCTTTAACTCCTTTTCCTTCGAACAACTCACAATTTTTAGGAGTGTTAAGGATCGTTATCTTGCTGAAAATGCCACCGAAGTGGCATATTTTCTTCAGTAAAAGGTAACATGACCTCCTCTAGTTTGTCTCTATAGAGTTCTTTTGTCATCGTATCATTTATAAGATGGATGGGACCTACTCCATTCCAAGAGAAACAGCCCCACACAATCACATTTCCGCCACCATGCTTAATCGTTTTTTTGGTGTAACGTAGGTTGAATTCTTGCCCCTTAGTCTAACATTTCGTTTAGAATCATTACCAAACAAGTTGATTTTTGTTTCATCGCTCCAAAGTGTATTATGCCATTTTATGTGCAAGTGCAATGTTCTTCTCTTTTACGAGTTTGCTTTTCTGAGTAGAGGAACCTTACGCGCTATCCGACCTGGTTATAACCTGGTTCATGTTATATAATCGGCGACGTACTGTCCTAGCTGATATTTCACTGTTAATTTCCGCTGCAATCGCTCTTGATGATATGAAAGCATCTCGTTTGACCAACATTGTAATGTAATCATCGGTGATACTGGAGGTTTTCTTTGCACTACCTCGTTTTTCTAATAATTTTCGAGGCTTCAGGGCATTTGCTACAAAATTGTTGGACCTTTCTAGTGATTTAGCAGTGAAACCGTATGAATGGTTTTGCTTTCGAAGGGTTTGAATAAGTCTTCATTGGCCATATGTGTATATGGTGAAGTTAAATGAAAAACTAATGCATTTGTGCATATTTTGAAGAACTCTAGAAATTATACTACAAGAATGACATAATGATGTTGGAAAAACGCTAGGCGAGATACAAGGAGCTCAGAAATAAAATGAAATTTTGTAAGGAAAATTTATTGTTTCAGATCATCTATCTATATAACTACTCTCATAGAGATAGTGGCAAAATAGTTCGGCCCTAACTACCTATGTATATTGTTTTTTTTTTATTTATTACAATTCAAATTATACAGCCTGATTCTGAATACTCCCGGGGAATTTTCTTGTTTTCGAGAACAATATCCTCCTATTCTAAACAAGCGAATAATCATAGGGGACATACAATTTCGAATATTCGGAGTCAGATGATTTGTTTGTTTTCCGGTCTGTTTCAATAGGAGGATTTTCTTCTAGACAAAATGTATATACCCCGGGAATTAACTGCCCGGGAGTATTCAGAATTGGGCTGATAATAAACCACTTAATAAAGCACTAACGAGTAAAGCACCCGAAAGTTAGATTGAAATAGATGGAAATAGATTTGCCCATACATATGCTAAAGCATATATTTTATCTAATAATACGGACTGCGATTTACTGTTTTGTGCAATATGTTTTTGTATTTCAAATGTATTTGCCATATTAAATACCTCTCCTGTTACTCACGTTAGCACTTCTCGCTTATATGCACCACAGCGTGAACAAAATCCAGCTGCTATTAAACATCATCTGTCATTTATCTTTTATGCATTGATCGCTTTTATGCACCAAAAATAAAACCCATATTGAAAACATGCATATAAAAATACATACAAATTTCATAATTCGGGAAAATTTATTACAAATTTACCAATGTCGAATTCCATCACTGTGAGTTCTGAAATGACACTTTCATTTTGAAGGTACCAGAAAGAAAGTGAAAGTCGTCGTGGGAACCATCTAGCCGGACAAACGGACATGGGTTGAGCCAGACAGAAAGTTATGATGTCGATTTAATGGAAATAAGCTTACGATCTAAATATCAACACTTTCCCATGAAAAACCTCGATCAAAAACCGAGTTCTAGTTTAAAAATATAAAAAAAATAATAAAAATTTTGTTTAAATTTTCGAGTTCAAGGCAATCAATAATACAAATTAAAAGTATAGTATTTAATTTGGTCAGTACCACACGATCCATCCAATAAAAACTCAGTTATAGCATAATATGCAAAAAATGTATAATACGCAATGTGAGCAAAAAAGACAACTTTGCAAATTTGGTGATTTAGTTGTAAGCTATTTTGAGAATATGCACAAAAATACGAACCTTATTTATAATTTCGAGTAAAAGAAAGTTGTAGCTAACCAACATTACCGATTTTCAGATTGTCTGATAATTCTAAAGATTTAATTAACATTTTTAAATTTCAGTTTGTATTGAATTTGATATGTGTAAGAATTAGTTAGCTATGAACAGACACTATAGATTCACATGATATCGGATTAATTCATAATGCACGAAACTCACCACAATTGCTGAATAATGCACACTGCCAAATCTCAGCCAAACGCGCTTATCCATAGACCAGTCATGGGATACAAAGAACTTGCGCTCATACCACACCACACCGACGTGGTCCCTCAGAGATTCGTCGGTAGTTAAATCATTGTAACTCGCAGGCACTGGCATTGCCATGGCGTTCTTAATCTGCAACAGATGCGTAATTTAATATGGTGTTGTTTAAAGGGATCAATGTCCCTCTCGGCCTCCTGAACACTCAAATTCATTGATAACCCCACCCCTTAACCTACCTTATCAATATCATTTGCATACCATTTCTCGTCCAGGCCCCGCATCGAATCATTATATTCCACTTTTAGAAATCGCCACATGCCATCCAACGATCGTATATCCCGAGACTCCGATTCAAAAGGATACAATAGGCCTCGAGAGGGCGGTGGGTCTATCTTTGTGACGTCTTTGCCATTGTTTAGTTTGGCCAACGAACCGGAGTGAACACAAAGCGCAACGATTATGAATAAATAGCACCACATCGAATGGAATGGTAAATGGAAATAAATTGATATGAACTCGTTTCTTTAGCGCCGCTATTCTACAGTCCGGAACAGAATGACGTCTCTCTCACTCTCTCTCTCTGGCTCTGCTCTCTGGTATGAACTCTTCGAAGCGGCGACTACTCCGATTCTATATAATTCGCACCTTATCGTTGAGTATGTTTGAGTATGCACATAAGTATGTGTATATGTGATTATAATGACTATGCCCACAACTCACTACTTCAATGTATTGCCCGCCTCTTCCGAGGTAAACAGCATAACATTTGTTTTGCAATTGTTTGCATTCGCTTTTCAGTTTTTTTTCCTTTATTTGTTTTTGGAATTGTTTGTATACATTTAGTTAATTCTGCTGCAGAATTTTATTCTCATATGAAAATAAAGTTTCGACAATAAGATGATACGTACAATTTTTGTAAGAGAAGCCTTTGTGAATAAAAAAGATTTCATTTTTTTGTTTTGTTATAATTTCTAAAATAAACAAAGGTCTGAATAATAAATGGCAACATAATCATTGAGTTCTGCGACAGATGCATAATTAAATAGAAACATAGAAACGCAAACACTACACTACAGTCGAACTTCCCTAAAATGTATGTTGACGGGACCAGAAAATCGCTTCACTATATAGAAACTTTAAATAATACGACATTAGATTGGGTTACACTTTTCCATTTTTCTTCCTCAACAAAATCTTCGAATACCAAATAACAAATCCATTATATTAAGCAGACAATGTTGAGGCTACACCATGAGGTGCCTACTAAAGAACTCAAAGACAATCAGCGATACACAACCGTTATAGCTTAAATTAAAGAAGTCCGGACCAGGTGTAATTGCTGTTACGAAATATAAACTAGGGTTCTACTCCAAGTGCTTACAGGAGATGAAATTGAGTAACGGACATTTTGATAACTGTTATTCTGAAATAATGTAATGTAATAATGTATTCCGATTGTAAACGTCTGATCCTTTATGGAATGTTAAGGGAAATAAGTTGGTAACTATATGAACAGTATATGTGGTTCAAATCGAAGTAGACTTTTTGTTTTACATACCATAAGGTGGAACTGAATTGATATCTTTTTTTACCATTTGTTACGTTTTAAATTTGAATTTGTATAAGTTTGAATAAAATTGTATTATATTCAATTAAAAAGTCGACTTAAATCGAGTTGTAATTCACAAAAACTCTAAAAATCGATTTTATAAATTTCTGAAAAAGTCAAAAGGTCGAAAAGTCGACTTCTGGCTGCACATATATAACCGTAGTGCATAAGTTCTATGCATTCAAAGGTGGAACAGCTGGCCTATTAGTAGGGTTCGAACGTTTGACTTTTCAATTGTGATGAGACACATTTTTTAGAAATTTGTTTCACTGCTGAAAATTTAAAACTGTTCATATATGCATTTTTTTGCATGTGATTTTCTAAGATCGGTATTAATTTTAGTGCATAGAAACGAATAATGCATAGAGACGAAGTGCATATAGCGAATTATATTGCGGGTTTTTTTAAATACTGTACGTGATTAAAAGGATATCTTACAGGGTTTTCCAACAAGAGGTGTTATTTTGGTATTCAATAATAATGAAAAACAACATCAAACAATTTTCCATAACCAGATCGCAAAGTGGCTGCCCTATGTCCTTGATAGCCTCACGAATTCTATATTTGAAGTCTTGAATCGACGCTGGGCTCTTAGCGCAGACCTTATCTTTCACGTGGCCCCAAAGGAAAAAGTCGCAAGGTGTCAAATCACAAGATCTCGGTGGCCAATTGTGATCACCTCTTCGAGAGATAACACGGTCCGGAAACTTTTCCCCTAAAAGAGCAATGGTTTCGTTGCTTGTGCGGCACTTAGCGCCGTCTTGTTGAAAGTAAACGTTGTCCACAAAATGTCATCCAACTCCGACCATAAAAAATCATTAATCATCTTTCGCACCAAACAGTCACACGTTGAGAATGGAGAGGCTTCTCATCAATAACTCTTGGGTTTTCCGAGCCCCAGGTGCGACAATTTTGCTTGTTGACGTAGCCACCGTGGTGGAAATGGGCCTCATCAGTCAAGATGATTTTTCGATGGAATTCCCGATCATTTTCATGCATTTCAAGTACCCAATCAGCCGGCTTGAGTTCTTGTGTTAATTGAACTTTATACACCTCTTGTTTTCTAAATCCGTGTTTTTAGTATAATGCAAAGACTATACAGAGGGCAGACCCTGGTAAAACAAATGAGCCACGAAAAACTAAATAAAACAAAAACAGCACAGAGGATGAGACACATATGAACAAATGGCGGGAAAATGAGTGTGTGTGATTGTCAAAAAGAAAGAGGAAACAATAACAACAGCCTTACACTACTGCGGAAATTTAGAGAGACTGACAAATGCAGATGAGTATTCCTGCATTCATACATGTTGGTCCAACACTGGTGTTGACCGAACATATGTACATACATATCTGTCAATATAAGGTACAGTTTTATGTTTGAGCCAATTAGTTTGTTGGTCGCTCTACAGCACAGCGGAAATGGGGGAGAGTGCGACAAACGCAGATGGTTATACATTCATACATGTTGGTGCAACATTGCTGTTAAACGAACATATCGGTCATTATGAGGTAGGGATGGTAAATGAATTCGTACAAAACTTGTTTCGAAAAAGTACTCTGGATCGAAAAGGTACACATGTGTATGTGCAATCGACTGCCTTTCAATACATACAATTAAATTATAACATGTCGCATTTCGGTATTTACTTCAGTAAAGGCAAAATTCATCTTCTTTAAAGATACTACAAAAAAAAGAGTTTGACGTAGTGTTTTTAATACAAACAAGTTAAGAAAACACGACTTTAAATGTTTAGTGTGTCGGCTTTTTGTAAAAAAGAAAAATTGAAATTTTGAGCTAATACCCTTTTTATGTCCATGTATATTTTATTTTGTTTTTTAAAAAGTACCAAAATAAAATGTTTCAAAAAAAGTCTCAACTTTATCATCCCTGTTTGAGCCAACATTTTGTTCGAACAAATTAGATATTTTCATGTTCGCGCCAACATATCCTACAGTATACTGAGATGTCGGACCAACATTTCGTCAGTTCGAAAGCGACTTCAAGCTGGAAACATCGAGACGGTTGTTTTTTATTTTTTAATTCTGTTCAAAATTAAAAATGGCGACAACAAAAGAAAAATTATTTTGGCTAGATTTTTTAGAATTATACAAAAGTATGCCGGAATTGTGGAAATTAAACCACGAAGACTATAAAAATCGTTCAAAAAAAAATGTCGCTTACAATGTGTTAGTTGAAAAATGCCAAGAAATTGAACCAAAAGCGGACAAAGAGTTTGTGACAAGAAAAATAAATTCTTTACGAAGTGCATACAGACGAGAGTTAAAAAAAGTAAACAATAGTATGAAATCTGATGCGTATGACGTGTATGTGCCGTCACTGTGGTATTATAATACCTTAGCTTTTTTGGAAGATCAAGAAGAACCCATAAAGGGAGAATGTGTTGGAATTGATTTTGAAAATGAAACACAAGAATATGTAGAACAAGTGGTAAGTTCTACTTCGTTTCTCTTACTTGTATGTGGCTTGTTGTGTCGTGAACGTTGTCAGACGGCTTAATTTTAATTTTCATCATCATAAAGAATCTAATGTTTAGTGCGACAAGTTCGCTTAATATCCAAGCACTTTGTAAGCATCGCCAGCTTAATGAGACACAGTTAAAAGTGATGTTTTAGATTCAAATGCAGATTAGCGGCATACTTCAGATGTTCAAATTTATATCATTGGTTGAACCCTTTATTCGGAGGGGAAAACAAAATTAGTTTTTCCCGGAATCCCATACATATGTATTTCCCGAGTTACGGCTTGGAACAGATTTACTTTACCGACATTGCTCCAATTTGTTTTTTTTTTGGTTGGTAGGGAACTAAATAAAATACCCCCCAAGTCCAAACTTTCAGAGTTACGGGCCCCGAAAGTCCGTATATATAATTAGTCTAACTCCTTTGTCGTTCAATTTGATGTCGCCTCGGCATGGGTTAATGGATCGGCTATATATATGTACGACTGAAAAGATATGTCGATATGCTTTCCAACGATACACACTATGTCCCGATCCGACGTAAAACACAGCGGTTGATTATCGGAACACATATGTGTCTATATTCTCCCTCCTTTGGTATTCATCCCCATGCGACCACGTAGGGAATTGCATTTTGGGACACTTTGTCCTTCGTTTCTCAATTAAAAAGCAGCCAATGTAATTTTGTATTAATTTGTGAAATTTCGATAGCTCTTTTTCACTGTACAAGTCACTATCTTTATACGCATCTGAATCACTCAAATATGATTTTTTCGGACAATATTTAGGAATGTTGCCATATTTGTATGGAGGGAGACTTCAAATATTTTTTTAAACATAGTGACAAACAAAAATCTATGAACATTTAAAAAAAATTTATTACATGACCGTAAATGACAATACCGCCGCGTAACGGTAGTATAGGTAAACATTTTCGAAATCGCCTGCTGTACTTTACGCTAATGTCCTTTGCATAATCGGACAAAGGGCTTTATTTTATTATTTACTTAAGTTGTACCACCCATATTCTTGCAAATACAGATCTTGTTACAGCTGCAAATACATACCAGTCACTTTTTTCCGAATGGGGCAAAAACGGGTAACTTTTGTGAACGTGAACGTGTGATGCAACTTTAATCCAATGGTACCCTATTATTCTCTGTCTAATACATATTCTGTACAAAAAATGTTTGCGATAAGCTACATTGGATTTTGGTCAAATGACCTTCTGAATTTGTCACTATTAACCACTAGTACATATAACTGCCATAAGGCTAAATAAAAATCTGAGTTTATGGGGTTAATTTGACCTATGAAGGCTTAAATTGAACAAGGTAAGATATTCATATTTAAAACAATACAAGGAAAAATAGTTTTAGTGGTCGATATATGAACCATTCTTTTTGAATGTCTTAGACATTATCATCCTAGACGTTACAACATGCCACCAGGATATCATATATTTGACCCGCCCTGTCCTCATAGTCATAGTTGCTTCGAAGTAATATTTGAAATAATTCGAATAAGATCTTAAGATGTTTTCCATTTATGGAACCGATTCATTGAGGAAAACTCCATATTAAGTTGAACTGTAACACTACATGTTTCAATCCGTTTTCATTTTCTAGCAATTGAAAAAAATAACCTTTTTTTATTAAAATTAATTAATTTAATAATTATTTTCTTATTTAGGAACCTCCACCAAGAAAAAAGAAGAAGAAAAGACATTTGGACTCCGACAAATTGTTGGATTTAGAATCAAAACGCCTGCAAATAGGCGACGATTATTCCCAAACCTTGGCAAACGCGTGGGCTAATGAGCATAGGCTAGTATCGTATGAGCAGCAAATATATGCAAAGAAAGCCATAGATGATATACTGTTCGAGGCCAGATTGGGAACACTGCACCGAAATTCCGTCAAAATTAATCAAGATGCTGTTGATACACAAAATCCCCTCACTTACTATGCATCAGATCACTCGTCGGCCAGTGACGAATCTCAGTAGATATTTGCCAAACCGAACGTATTCTTCCCAGTATAATCGAGTCACTATAACAGAATGCATTGCCCAATTCCGCATTAGGAAATGCAACTGCGAATGAAGTCCAATCAAAGACTAATGAGTGCTCAGCATTATCATCTCAAAGCGTACTTTCAGCATCTCAACAAAGCAGAACTGCCATCGAACATCTCAGATTTCAACCTCAGGATTAAAATTCCACCATGTTTACGGCAATGTCCTGCGGATCCCACAGTAAATGCGTCAGAGATGTCTTATAAAAAGGAATGTACTAAAAATTATACTTAGGTAACCATCCAACACCGATATATTTCAAGCCAAAGCCCGCCAATATATTCTACAATATAAATCAATTTCTTTGCGAGTCTACATTCAATTATGAATAAGGGGTTCTTTCTCGTTTCTTTGAAATTATTTCATATTTAATAATAACTTTTTTGTTAATTACTAATTAGGTAATAAAGTGTAAGAATAAAGTAGCATTTTTATAAAAAATAAATAAATTTAAATTATTTTTTCAGAAAACATTCCTGTTTTATTTTTCACGTGGTGGTTCTTTTTTACGTATGGGCCGCATATATAGATGATATTTTTTTCTCGGAGATATAATTAAAAATGTTTGACAAATCTGTTTTAATGTCTATGTTTTAGTCATATCACCAAAAATTCGATATTTCTGAAAATTACAGTTTTTTTCCATTCTGTACCAGTTATGAGCACAAAATATTAAGTCGTACAAATAAAAACATAGGAAGTTAAGATCAATGTTAAAAAGTCTTTGTGAGACCGAGAGTTTTCACTCGACAGAACAAAATTAGCCTCTAGGCAAATGAAAAGGAAATTATCCGCCTGTTTCCATATAACGAATTTGTTCGGTACAAATTGTCAAAAATGAAGGCGCAATAAAATGTATTTTTATCAGTAATGAGGGCTTGTTCTTTTGAGATTGTGTTCCATTTGACAATATCTAACATATATCTGAAAATCAGAATTGAAGAATGCCTGAAACCCATTTTATAACGCTTTCAATATTGACGATTTGTAACGAACGAACAAATTCGTTTTATGGAAACAGGCAGTATGATTGCTAAGAACAAAAAAAAATGGAAATATTTGTATTTGTTAACTTTTCTTGTTCGCTTTTCAAATGGCCTGAATTTTCCAGATATTTACAGTCGATTGCATTTACACGCTATTGCATTCAAATCAAAATTGCTAAATTTCACAAAGATAAATTAAAATTCTTTCTATTCTTCATGAGATATTTCAAAAATCAAGATTTTAAGCCGTATGGGCAGGTATCACGCTTTATCGCTTGATTATGACCTAATCAGCCTGCGACAGTTTCCAGGTCCACCCTAAAGTACTGTGAAAATTCCATGATGATCGATATATCATTACGGCAGATATAGCATTTCATTGAAATCCGTTGGGCGATTTCGGAGACACGTGATTTTATATAGTGACACGTGATTTTATATATATTAAGATAAGCTAAGATTGTAGTTGTCTATAATGTCCAACACATCCGACCACAACTATTTATAACTTAGCGAGTGTTTAATAACTTTAGAATAACACTTGCCACAAGTGAAACTATATTCTTGTCTAAACTTATATGGATAATTAATTTTCCTGTATTTAAAGCCCATAAAAGCGAATGTGTCTGCAAGTGACTCGCGGTTAGTTGATCTGTGAACACAGTTGACGGATAAAATTTATAATTTTCTAACAACGAACTAACCGAGGCAATGAGTAAGTTTTATTCTTATTTTATTTCGGCAAGTTATGTTAATTAAAGCCTTGCCGTTCGATTTCAGCTGACGATTGGATTTCCTCATCCGCCCACAGCGCTCTGCCTGCCTTCGCAATTAAGGGAGGCCATGACGTTGATGGATCACCAATTTACGTAGGACGTTGTGAACATCGTGGCGAAATTTTAGCTGCCAAAGTTATACCCAGCAAAGGATGTGCGTATGTTCCTTGGGGTGGTCAAGAACATGTGAAATATCGATACGAGGTACTTAAAGGCCATGGATATGGATGGGTGCCACAGGCAAATGGTGGTATTCCCGAAAACGCTGTTGTCACCGGTTACAGCGGTAATGGCGAACCTATGTACATTGGCAGAGGCCATAATTGTGGTAGTTTGACTGTGGGCAAAGTCCATTCCTCACATGGATGTTTGTACATACCGTTCGGTGGTAAAGAAGTACGACTCAACAGCTATGAAGTATTGGTACGTCAACAACGTGTCCATAACTGGCCGCATACCAGTATGGCATTTCCGTCAATAGACTCGATTTTCTCGGACCATGCTAGTTATATGGCCCGTGCCATGGAAAACACGACTATGGCTTCATTTAATAGGCACTTTCCACATTGGCAATAGTATAGTCAAACGGGCCAAAATATAAAAAAATTTATTACTTTTTCGCCTTTGTCACAAAAGTTCACCCGCGGTAAAGTTTGGAAATCCAAAAAACGCAAACAATTTTTTTAGCAATATATCAACCTGGCTCGAATCTGTATTTCAAATTTGCGTTGAGGGGAAAGAATTTATTTACTACTATTTATGATTTACTATAAAAATTTAAAAAAAAAAAATAATAAAAATTAAAAAAAAAAAAGGGTTTTTTTCATCTATCCTATATTTTAAAATATTAAAAAGAAAAGAAAGATATATGTGCGTGTGGAAAGTTTATACCCCGTATGCATAAAAATGTATAATAGCATTCTTAACAAAGGTTTATAAAGCTCTAAAATTGGTATGTCTTTTAATAATTAAACGTAATTTTTTCACTTTAATATTTTACGTTATTAATAAGAAGTCTAATTTTTGTATTTAAAATGAATCAACCATAAGCCATGACAAGACGGACAACGCGAATGGGCTATTTCGAGATTGAAGATTGTGGGAAAAACGTTATCAATTTGTTCCAAAATCCATAGTATAACAAGTTAGTAAGTACGTGTGCTGATGTTTACATGCTTTTTCTTGAGATGTTCCCTTTTCACAGAAATAAACAAATTTTGTTTGGTAATTACTTTAACAGTTCAATATAAAAAATAGTTTATTTTACTAGAATTTACTATTTTCTATACAATACAATACATATAAATATGATGATTTATAAATACAGCCATACAAACTATGACAAATTAAACGATAAATACAAACGTACATACATACATAATGTAGAAAAATTAAGCACAAAAATGCAATGGAAAGTTTAAAACAGAGCTATAGAGAGCGAATGTCCCACAGTTCACTGGCCCCACACCCAAATTGTTGTTGACAATTATAAATCGGTATCGTCATGTTTGCCCGTACGCGATGGTCCCACATCGGCAATATAGGTGAAAAGGTCTTCGGGGAAATTGCACTGATCCACTTCACGACCCAAGGCAAAGTAACGTTTGCGCAGCAGATGGGCGACGGCTTTGGGCTGGCGACTACGGGTAAAGACGCCCTTTTTATTGCCACCAACACGGGTGACAGCTTAAACGGAAAAGATTTATTAATGAGATTACGATACAATAAATTGTGCCTTCAATACATAATACTTGTAGAACATGGTCCTGCTGAATCTTAATCTGTTCTCTGAATTTATGCATCACGTTTAAATTTTTAAAAAGGAGTGATTAATAACTTCAATGACATCTTTTGAAGATCCTCACGATAACATTCTTAAGATAGACTAAACCAAATATCTACGCCTAACTTCTCAAATATATTTTGAATTGAAAGTTGGAGTTTTAACAAATTCCAAACATTATTTCGAGAGATGTATAAATTGATAAGTCTTTTACGCTTTTCATAAATTTTGAAAACAGATTTAAATTAATTAGACACAAATTCATACAATTCCATTAGTGTGATTCTGGGTTGAACAAATTCAACGTTAAACATGCGTACAATCAGAGCAGAGCTTATGTAGACTGAGTATTACTTACATTGAGCCGTCTTAAAATCGGCAAAATTCCACACAAATTCTCCTATAAACCAGGATTGTTTACGCAGTGTATCGAATGCTTTGAAGTGGCGAGAAAATAGTTCGGCTTGATATTCCTCCGACCAGACATAGGATGGTAACTAAATATTACAAACAGATATAATTTGTATTTTTTTATGAAGGTGCCAAACAATTTGTTACCAGATGTAAACCCTCCACGGTATCGGCACCATATTCCGACATAATAACGGGTTTATTGTGCTTTTTATTCCAAGTATTGGCCTCATCAATGACACGTTTTGTGATCATGTCCAAACGCCCGGAGTTGCTGTACCAGCCATTGTAACGATTAAAACTAATTATATCTAAATATTTGGCCTGGAAAAAAATAAATTTTTAGATATCCACAACAATTTCAGGGAATGAATGGCTTCCTTACAGCTTTGTCATCTTGTGAAGGCACAGCTATGGCAGCGGTAACCGGTCTGGAAGGATCCAATTCTCTGGTATAATTAGCCACATATCTAAATAGTGTTAAGAAATTTTAAATTCAATTATTTGTCTTCAATTTTTGTGATAAACTTCGTACTCACTGGAAATATGATCCAGCATTTAGTTGATTTGTCCGAGGTTCATTGGCTATGGACCACATTACAACACTGGGGTGATTACGATCTCGGTGGATTAGTTGTTCCATGGCTGATTTGTGCTTATCCAGTAGTTCCTGTTTGAAATTTCTGAAAATGTTGAGACAAATTTTAATGTTTTATGAGAAATCGAAATATGTATATAGTATATACCATATGTTTGAAAGGACGAAGAAGAAAACTAAATTTGTTTTTATAGTATATAATCTGGGAATCAGTGTCCACTGATTTGAAAATAGTTCTTCATTTGTTTCCCAATGGGATCTGGATCAAACGAGTAATTGAAATCGCTCCTAAATTATCTGCAGTATTTATTTATAGGTAAGGATCGACTGGCAGTCAGGCTCACTTAGACTCTTTAGTTTATTGCAATACCACGAAAACTAGCAACACAAAAACATATTCCTGGCCATCCTAAGCGTTCCAAAATGTTTCCGAGAGCTTCTGATACTCTAGGTGACAAAGTAAATAGGTGTTGATCTACAGGGCACAGAATGAGTTTTATAGACTGCTCCTCGCTAGTCGAAACTTATAATAATTCAACCAGACAGCATCCTATGGTTACGGCTACAACTCAATCGCTGAGTTGGTGGATTCTCTCTCTCACCAGAAACCATCGCAAAGTCCATTCCCAGTTGCTCACGCTAAATACAGAGCTAGGGTTGAGAAAAATTTTGCATTTTTTTGTGGATATAACTTCTTGTATCGTACTTATTTATTGACCAGAAATATAGTTCCATTTTTAAGTATTTGGACTCATCAGCGGACCCATTAATATTGTTAGGTATTAATAATGATGATAAATTGAGATTGTTTCTGTATAGAGACGAATTTTGTTCGACCAGTATCCAGAAATATATTTTTAAACAAATTTGTATAGATTGTGATATGCACCCGAACAGGCGTATAAAGGTTTGAGGAATAGATGAATTCATGGCTATATGTTAGAACATACAAAATGAATCCTGGATGCGATCCAATACCGTTTATAATCTTTTCCTATTTAACCGTTTTGCAGGGTAATTTAAACAAACAAACGAAAACTTACTCTGTATCCACGCTGGGACATTCATCGATTATCATAATGCCATTTTCATCGGCAAACTGCATAGATTCCTCGGAATATGGATAATGGGAAGTACGATAGGAATTGGAACCAATCCATTTCAACAAATTGAAGTCACGTGTCATTAAAGCCAAATCCAAACCTTTGCCGCGGACCTACTCAAACCAAATAAAAGAACGAATTAACTACACACATTTTCTTTTTGAATGTATCGATGAATCAAAAACTTACATCCGAATCCTCGTGCCTACCGAATCCTCGGAAATACACCGGTTTGCTGTTTATCATAAACGAGGTGTTATTCCAACTTAACGTCCTCACGCCCACTTTCGTGCGATAGACATCAATGGGACTGTTTCCGGCTCCATGAAGAAATACTTCCATTTCGTACAAATAGCCCGGATCTGTATGCATTAGATAAGGCCACCAGGGCATAACCTTTGGTATTTCCAGAACACCTTTCAGATCGGAGTCGGAAGTTTCATTGGCCACAATGATGCCATCTTTGTTGCGGATTTGAACGCGCACATGCAGTGTGTTGTCCGCTTCATTGACTGAGGTTCCACTGGTCTTAACTTTATAATAAACCATACCGACTGTGGAGGAAAGAAATGTAAGATTAAAACCATCAAACACAATGTGGAAGTCGTACCGGTATTTTCCTTCGACAGGTCAGTGGTTATTTCAAGTTCCTCGATGTAAGTCAAGGGCGTGGTATATAAGTGGACGGAACGGTGTATACCAGCATAATTGAAGAAATCAAATGAATATGTTTGTACTATAGCCACGCCATCGTCTCTGCAAATATAAATTGGATATAGTGTCGATCTGTGACATAAATATGAAGTCACCTACCTGGCAACTTCCGAAATTTTTCCTTGAGGTACTGTGGTTTGTATAAGGGCATTATCGCACATCACCGTAATGCGATTCTCTTCGCCGAACCTTAGATAATTTGATATTTCCGCCTCGAACGGCAAATGGCCCATTTCATGGCGCATCGCCATTTCACCATTGATGTACTACAAGCAGGAAACTTATTGCAAAACGATGTTCATACCAAACTGATGCCACTTACCACAAACGCCTCATAGTGTACACTGCCGAAACGTAACCAAACTCTTTGGTTTTCCGCCCATGATTTCGGAACAAAGAATTTACGATCATACCACACGGTACCCACATGATCTCTCAGGGAATTCTCGGTAGTGATGTCATTGTAACTGGCCGGCACCGGCATGGGTATGGTTTCTCGCACTCGGCTTAGATCGTTGGTAAACCATTTATCCCGTATACCTTGCGTGGGATTGGTTGAGTCCGATTTGACAAAGTTCCATAGACCATCCAGGCTTCGAACTTCTCGTGTTTCTGATTCTCGTGGATATAACATACCGACAGTTGGTGTGATTTCTTTATTCAATATTACCAGTGCTATGGCGTAGTGTATACAAAATCCAATCACGCCCATGGCAATCAGCGATAGTGCTGGAAACAAAACAAACACCAAACAGATTAGTCGATTTTAATTAATTACAAATATATTGCATAAATAAATTGAAAAAAGGTATAGAAACATGCCGTGTGACCAAGACCATGTGGACAAACATTTAGGATATGACCTACTCAAAGGACTACATCCAAAAGCTGCATTCCCTAGGGCAAAGACGTGCAAGAAAAACTTGATCAGCTCTACAGAAATTCGAGCAGCAGTCCCGCCTAGATATGAATGGGTCCATCTGTTTCCAAAAAACAATTGGCTATCCCAATCAAGATTCCTGGCTAAGCATGGATTTTTGCCAACCTCCCTCCGACAAGTGGAAGCATTCCAAGCGATCTCATTCTCCTTTCCATTGAGAGAGAACTTCAAAAAACAATGCTATGTTAGATTAGGTTAATTTTGCAGCTGCCGAAGCATATCACACTTGCACCCATCAGGAGGTCTCAGTGTGATACCGTGAATTCGTCGCCAAAAATATATCCTAGGATTCTTGGTTCGCCTTTTTCAGCCAAGCCGTCGCCGAAGTAAAGGAGTGAATTCTATCCACATTAACTTTGGAGAGACAGGTTTTGTCTACTAGATATTGTAGAGTAGATGTTCGGTTGTGTGGAATACGCAGTCTCCGAACGTGTGAGACTAGGGGCCAGTGACCAGTGACGACCGCAATAAGGTTTCTCAGATGGAATCGTGGCAGATCGATCGCGGTCCGTGTCTTCCGACTCACTTGAATTCGGGGAAGTGATCTCCCACGGTTTTCGTAGCCATAGAATAGAATTGAACAATGCTACATAATATCCGAAGATTGCCCTCTTATAATTATTGCATATTAAGAACTTAGTCACACTAATACTCCAGTACAACCACAGAATATCCAAATTGCCGGGACCCTTGGAAGTACAGGAATTAACAAAGCCTACATCTTCCATTATCATAAGTTTAGTCTGCCATTTTGAGCCACTGGGTTCAGTTACCGACCGCCTTGAAAGAGGTACTCATCGAAATATTTGCACTGACGACAACTCTGTGCGGCAGAGTGTTGCAAATGATCCATCTGTCTCAACCGGACAGTTGGGTATAGCCAGAAAAATTGCACCTTAAGATGTAACCATACAAAATTCAAATTGTGCAACGACTGCACTACTCGAAACAACGACATCACTAGTCTCATTTGGGCCACTCTGTAGTCTGTCTGGTAGTGGGCTCTCAGTAATTGTCGGACACTTGAGTAATTACAGAAAAATATGTCTTATCTCTGCCAAAAGAGCTGCCAGTGTAGACAGTTGTGCCCGGTTGATATTCCGCAATCTTCTCGGTCAAAAGGGATTTGTGGATTGTACACTTCAGCTGGCAACTACCTTAACCAATCCCTAACAAAATTCGTTATTAGCGGTGGAGCGGGGATATTCAACTCAGATAAAAGTACCAGTGTACGTTCAATCGATGGGCTGGGGTTCTGTTGCATAACGCTGGAAGCTTATACTTTATTGTTTGCGCATTATATTTATATGTACATGCGTTGTCTAAATTAGCCAAAATATGGTGTGAAGAACCACCGAAAATTCCTCATTAGTAAATTAAGTCAGCAAATCTGTCTTCAACTCTTAATGAGTGCATGGGGCTATCCCGAAGGAGTCCTGTGGTTCAGTTTCACTAATCACGAAGCATCACAACCTGAACATCTATTTCCACATGTATTTTACATATGCAATGTTTCATATGTATCAGACAATTTGTACAACTTTTACAGATGGAAAATTTGACAGTTTTATTGGCGTCTTGGATATTCTTGATGACCTTTTTTTGGCATTCCATTGGATGTTGTTGTTTTATTGCAAAACTTATAGTGTTGCCACACGAAGTGCCGAAACTGTGGATTATTTTGACTGGCCACTCAAAAGCCTGTTTAAAGTTTGAACTCAGCTTTATTGGAAACTGAGTTTTACGGTTTAACTACTACCTCATATATGGGACCTTAATGTGTTCGCCCAGATATGGCGTAATTACCCACATAATCACATCTTTTCTTATCGCAATAGTGTAATGATTAAAATACAAAACTCTTTTTCCATTATGTCAATATTAAAAATGTCCAGAGCTTTAGCACACAGTCATCAATTTAATCTGTTTATCATTTCTTCGAGCATAGATAACGAATCCTCACATATGTACGTATTAGGGGGCCTTTCGAAACAAATGGTGGTCATACACGAAGTAATGGTCAAATACAAACCGACTTAAAATACGAAAAGAGACTAGGAAGAAATAGACTTATAACGTATCTTTATTGTTTGGCAGATCTTCAAGACCAAAAGTTTACATTTTAGGCATTTACTTTTGTGATCAAAAATCAATCAAAAAGTATATTTTGAAACAAATTCCATCACAAAATTATCTACAATACAAGGTTGTCCAACCAAAAAAGTGTTATTTTGGTATTCAAAGAAAAATGATCGGATGTTTATTTCATAACAAAAATGTATGCCGTTAATACTGAAAAACAACATCAGCCAAATGGCCACCACGACCACGCTTACATGACCATTTGACTGCCCTATGCCTCACGAATTCTATCTTTGAAGACTTGAATCGACGCTGGAATGTGTAGACCTTATCTTTCACCTGGCCCCAAATTTTTTGAGATAAATCATCGGATGTTTATTTCATAACAAAGAGGAAGGTATGCCGTTAATAATGAAAAACAACATCAGCAAAATGGCCACCACGACCACGCTTACAGGACCATTTCCTTTTCATGAAATTTCCCATAACCAAATCGCCAAGTGACTGCCCTATGTCCTCGACAGCCTCACGAATTCTATATTTGAGGTCTTGAATCGATGCTGGGCTGTTGGCGTAGACCTTATCTTTCACGTGGCCCCAGAGGAAGAAGTCGCAAGGTGTTAAATCACAAGATCTCGGTGGCCAATTGTGATCACTTCTTCGAGAGATAACACGGTCCGCAAACTTTTTAGTTTTGCGAATTGTGACTGCAAGATTTTCACTATTTTTGTAGTGAATTTTTTTAAGTTATGGAATTACTTATAAAGCTATTTATGAGAATTTGTCTCCTTAACTGCCACTAAAAATGTTTCGACTTATGGATGTTTTGCTGTAATCCAATTTGATTTTTAGTTTAAACAACTTTTGTGATTGTCACACCCATAATATATCTATCAACTATTTGTTTCCTCTAACCGAATTCCTTTTAGACAAAGGATATGAACTTATGTGGTTTGGTCCATAGTTGTATATGTTGTTTTATATTATTTGAATTTTGATGGTTAGACTTTCTGAAATACATGCTTGTATTTATTTATTGTGTAATTATGCCGTCACCATGGAATTTTCATAGTCCGTACAGATTTCCAACAAATACACGCACATGGACAATAAATTTGGAGCAGTCACCCATTCAATATGTTATAATATTATATTATAGAAAAAAAACAATATCACGGTTTTTTTCTGAAATTTTAATGCCAAAGTATGCAGAAACGACATTTTCTGCCTATAAGTTCAGTCCCTATGATTACACCTCCGATAACGGAATGACACTGATCGAATTCGCCGACACAATCAACATGGTTGTACACTCAGGGAAAATATTTGTTGAATATTGCAGTGTACTGCAATAAATGGGGTTCTGGAAATAACATTTGATGAGCCGCAGTATAGTTCGGACAGAATGGCATTAGCTCATCTTGTCAAGACCAATTTTCCAAGATCTTTGTCACGGTTTCTGCCTTCATTTCACGAATGGCCTGTTTGATATTCGCCTTAAGGATGTGAATTTTTAATGGATTATTCGTACACCGGTACGTGCCATCTAACGGGGTCAAATCGCAGCACCGAGGTGGCTAATTTACATACCGAACATGGTGTTCAAAAGATCGATTGCGACCATGGGCTGTGTGTAGCGTATTTAACCCGGGAATTCCCGGGACGTATTTCCCGGAAAATTTGCCTATGTCTTACTTCCCGATTCCTGAGATTATTGGACGAGATTCCCGGGAACAAAGTACTAACAAAAAAAATTAAATTTTGTACGATTTTAAGCACTTTTTACAACTGTGATTGTGGTTTTTAACCGGGAAAAATACGATTTTTATTTTCTGAAAAATTTCTGAACTAGTTGATTTTTAAATTATACGGGATATTTGCTTCAAGATTAATTGCGTATGATTTTTAATTAATGTTTTAATAATAATTTCAAGTTTTTAACATGCCTGAATTATTTATGTTTAAGTTTTGGAAGAAACAATCAAATTCAGAATTTTTTTTTTTTGGAAAAATAGTATTTTTTTATTATATTTTATAAAGAAATCAAGTCCCGGGAAGACGTCGAAAAAATTCCTGTACCTTCAATATCAGGCCAGAATGTCTGTTACGCTTATTCTTAAACAAAATGGAAAAATTATGTCACCGGTCCATGTCTGGGAAATACCTAAAGGGGACTAGATTGTCAAAAAAAAATTAAAATCCTTCATCCCTTTTAATGATCTATACCTCATTTTAATTGCAAGATATTGGGGTTTATATAACCATTGGAAAATGGACACTTTTCTCAAAATTCCTCGTTTTTTTTTTTTTTTTAAAAAAAGTACATACATACAAATAATTGTTGATTTCAAAAAGTTTATAGCTCTGAAACTGTCATTCAGATCAAACGGCTATAAATGCTAAGATTAAAAATAATTTAGTGAGAATTTTTTAAAATTAATTTCAACAAAATCGTTTTCTATAATTAAAGGTCTAAATTGATCTTTTAAAAAAAACATATTCATAGAGAAAACATTTCGTTCATTGCTTATTTCTCATTACATTACAAAATAATTCTTTTTTTTTGATGCATAGTGTAATAGTCCTCAATACGGTTAATTGTGCTAGGACCAAAGGACCCCAAAAAAATTCATTCATACAATAGTCATGTGTGGTACTTACATTTTACAAGATGATTTGTTCATTATGGAGACAACATCAGGAGAAACGAAATGGAAAAGAAACATGGAACATACATTTATTTACTGTTCAAAATGAATGCACCCAGCATACAACAGCAGTAACAACAACAAATCACAAAACCATAAAAACACTAGAATATGAAAAGCGAAAGTGGGAGATGAGGACTAGTGGACGACAAACACAAATAACAGCAATTGCGAATACGCGAATTCATTACGTCATTTCATACGTAGAGGTGTGCGAGTGAGCGCATTTTCACTCACATCACGTACGCTCACGAGAAATTAAACTGAAACACACGCGAACTGTTTACGAATTTGTGGTTATATAAAATTGTCACAGGAACTTATCATAATATCTATTAAATATAAGTACAAATCCTATCGAAATCGCTTCATTTAAACCATGATGCCCTCGGTCTATACTTATATGAACAGAAAGTGACAAAAGCGGAATGTTGACAAAGCCGCACGACAGACGACAAACACAAATCAAATACCAATACGCAAATTCAGTACGTCAGAGGTGTGCGAGTGAGTGGATTTGTATTCACGCTCACGAGAAACAACGAAGTGAATCACACACGATAATTTGTTGGGACGCTTACGAACGACTAACAGTTAATCACGCACGATCAAAATTTCCAAAGTGTGACTGTATAAAAAACAATTAATAGGAAATAGTATTTATCGGTCCCTTAGATAATGAGTTTTTAGTGTCATGGATTTTGGAAGGATAAATCCAATACGAAATCGCTTCAATTCGAAATAAATAAAGACAAGAGCCAATCTATATACATATATAAAAATGGATGTGTGTATGTATGTAACGTATGGACTCGAAAACGGCTAGACCGATTTTGATGAAATTTTCAGGGAATCTTCCGAATAACCCCGCGAGTAACATAGCTATATAAATAACTATATAAATATGTGTAATACAACACTAATGTTTGCTTAGGGCCAGCAACGCGGAAGGGGTCAGCTAGTCCCATATGAAATAAGAAACACGGAAAAGTGGTTAAAATCGGTCGAAGATGACTTCATACTCGGCAGAATACATGGTGAATTTCTGTGGCAACAGACCTTAAAACACTATTGGTTCAAAATATTGAATAGCGACCTAAGAGTTTTTTTTTGCTCGAAAAGTTTATAAACATTTCGAAAAGCTTATAAAACATTTCTAAACATTTTTTTTGTACATACTTTGGCGTTTAGGAAATATTCACGGCTCTGGTATGAGTTGGCCAATTTTTATGCCGAATTATGAGTTTAAAAAATCTGAGGTAACATTAGATTTTCGAAATTGAAGAAAACTTTTTAAAAAAATTTACATAATTGTTTGTTTCAGAAATGGATATTAATCAAATTGCGTACATAACATGTTCTCCTTACTATGACAAAAGTTTCTTAAAAATTGGTCAACCGCTTTCAGAGCATGGAACTTTTTTAATTATTTGCTCATTTTATATTTTTTATTTATTTTCGAAATTTCAGTTATTTTCCTCTTGTTTTGAGAGCTGAGGTGTATTTAAAGAACTTGCGATCACGCATGACGTGACAATATTATGTCACGCGCACATCTCTAGTTTGTGTCATCGTTCGAACTGCCCACCCAGTCCCAGTCTCCCTTTGACAATTGTGATTAGTGTTGCCAAATACGCGCTAAAAAAATCACTGTTTGTGGTGCTTTTAATCGCACGTATTTAATTTTTTACAAAAAAAACAGATGTTTAACGAGTCTTTAATGTTTTCACATACAGTAAACGCAGCTTAATGAAAGTGTTTTTTATTTTTATATCTTTTGTATAATTATTCCAGTGGAGGAATTCTATAAAACTATACAGATATTCATTATATGGCGTAGTCAAAGTTGAATTGATAGGATGTCATTCGCTTCGTTGCCCAAAATTCTTTTTTCATTCACCTGGACGACAAACTGTACCGCATGAACATTTCATAAAGCTCTAAACCCTGAATAATTGTAAACATATTTCGAAAAAAAGTAGTTGATATAAACCGATATACTTTGAAAAACGGGAAATGCAAATAACATTTGTATAATCTAATTTGATAGTCAATAAGCATCGACGCTTTTATTACATTTAAGCCCAATTAATGAGTTGTGGTTGATCTTCTTTTTTCGTTTAAACAAAGGTTAAACTTCCAATTTATTTTTTCAGCTGAAGTTTAAACGTAGTTTAATCGTCCAATATTGGGCGTTTAATTCACAGTTTAATAGCCATATGATTGTGACATACGATTGTGACATCACTCAACGAAAGAAGAAAAATAAAAATGTTTTTGGCTCACCAAGTTAAAACAAATACAATAAATTACTTAAACAAAGCTGCATGTAATGTTGTTGGTGCTGGAATAGGTTTCCGACCACCACCAGTTCCATACAGGTGTCTTTTGCCCGTGCCAAAGTTCATTTACCCGAGTTTTTTTTAAAATCCACCACAAAAGTTTATTATAATTTTAATTATTCACAGGAAACGAATCTGATAAAAGGGTGAGTGTTGCCACATCAACAGCAGAAGATGTGGATTATTTTGACTGACCACTCAAAAACATATTTGAAGTTTACACTTAGTTATATTAGTTACATAATCGATCTCATTTATTGGCCCTTAATGTCCAAAGTAGGTACACGAACACCCATGGCAATATTATTGTAAATGACCTGAACAAATTACTGCACTATAAAATTTAGAGCAAAGTATAGATTTTTTCATACAAGTATGTCAAATATGGGGTTATATACGTCATATCGTGAATTCAATCATTATATTTTTGTCGTCTATAGCTCGCGACCTTAGAATAACAATGTTCCACTGACAATTTTTGGTAAATTTACCTGTACTTTAATTTATAATATCTTTCGATTACTGTTAAAATTAAAATTGTTAAACTGTTTAAATTGAAACTATCTAATTAATAATGATTGGCAAAAATTAATAACATATAGGAACTATAACATATTACACACTGATGTCAGGTTTTCTAAAACTACCTTGGTGCAGTTGAAACCTTGTTGTTCGAAGGTCGCGAACTAAAAAGACGTTTTTTTAAATGTTCTACAATCTGCAATAGAATTCACTACTATTTGAAGTTTCAACTAGAGATTGTTGTCCGATTTTTCTTTTCTATATGGGATTTTTAAGAAATACCTAAGGTGTTCCCTTGTGGGATATCATACTCTTATCCGAATCCCTTTTTCTGCATAGTGCTTTTTCCACTTTTGTTTCGCGCTTTATTTGTTTCACAAATTGGCAACACTGTGTGTAACACACATTTTTATTTTTACATCGCTCAAGCAAAAGCAAAACCTAGAAGGCAAAGGCCATAACGTAAACGTAAACAAAAGTGCCGCCGAAGAACTAACAGCTGATTCACCAGCAGCATTCGAGATGTGCGCCTCCATTCTCTCGTTAACATCATTCTGGTTTCGGTTTTTTTTTATAATTGACAATTGGCAAAATAGCAAATAGAATAATGATATATATATATATAATAGAATGGTTAAACTCTGTTTTTGTTGTCATTCGGTTTTTATTGGTTGGTTGTGTTGTTGTTGTTATTGCTGTTAGTTTTGTTTTTAAGTTTCACAAACATTTAATTAAGCTACGCATTCCCCAGCCCATAATCAATTTGCCGACATTGCCCACTTGACAATAGCTAGAGTTTCGTTTTTTCGACTGTTCTTCTTTCGCGTTTTCTGCCACCGTTCTTTTCTTTCTATCTTTTCGCCCGTATAAACTTCACAGCTCTCCAGTAGAACGTAAACTGGCTAACTATTTATTGTTTTGTCATTGGCGGTCTACCGTTTTGGTTTTGCGGCGAATTCATTTTGTGGCGCTCTGTTATTATCGCAAGCGAATTGACATTGGACTTTTATCATCTGTTGGATACACTTGAGCGGAAAGCTTTCAGTGGCGACAACAAGTTGTTGAATTTATATTTTTGTTTGTTTAAGAAGCTTTCGTATGAGTTACCGTTAGAATAAAAACGGGTTGTTTGAATGATAGGCTAAACTGCAAAATTTATACAAATGATGATAACTTTACGAGTACTTGTAGAGACTAGTGAATAAAATTGATATTGAGTTAAATGCGTGAGATAAGTCCATGTCTCCGGACCTCTAAAAGAAACTTTAGGGACCTCAGAGATACACTCAGACAAAGCCGAACCATAAAATAAGCAAAAAGAAGTACACATTTCCACAAAGTCGTCCGTAAAACCGCACTAAAATTCAGCTGGGAATTCGTGAATAAATTTTGGATACCAATATATCCATATTTATATTAACCAAAAATTTTTACGACAAGAGAAACAGCCGCTTCCTCACAGAGTGACAGTTTGGTGGAGATTTTGGAGCAGATGCATCATTGGCCTATTTTCTTTAAAAATTCAGCTGGAAACGCCATTACGGTTAACAATGTGCGTTATGGACTGTCAAGTTACACAGCCCACTTCACAATCGATTATTGGCGCATAAAGTTCGGTAATCGTGTTATCAGACGTCACGTCGATGTCGATTGTCCAACTCGTAGCTGTGATTTGACGCCGTGGTACTTTTTTTGTGGGTTATCTTGAAGGCGCGAACAATACGTCAACAATACTGACTCTTAAAGCGAATATCGAGCATTATACTCGTGAGATAGAGCAGGAACTGTTTCTCTAGCTGACTCAGTTTTAGCTAAATTTTGAGAATAATATGTTTTTTTAAGCTTAAAACCAATAAAAAGCTGAATGGCTAAGCTGAGAGGCTTTAAAGCCAAAACATTTCGAAAACAAAAGCTTCCAAAGAAAACAGCTTATAAATAACAATTGACAAACAAGCAAATTATGGCAAAAAAAACATAAGAATGATCGGATTAAGTTGTCTTTTTGGTTACGCGCAGCTAAAAAAAACTATAGATGAAAAAAATCGCAGTCAAAATCAATCTATGGCTGCAAAATATCTCAGTCAAATGAAGTTGTTAGCTGCATGAAATGACAGCTAGAGCATTATTTGTTTTTATTTTTTGACTAATACTCTGGGTGGGCCCTCTATGAATGCAATGTTATTTAAAGATGGAAAGAGAGGGAGTAGTGTTTGCCTTCAATTTGATTACGTCATAGCAGGCAAGAATAGCGATACACAACCCACATTCCGGCGATACTTTAGGGAGACAATATTGTTGGCTACCCTACTTACCCCCATCATCACTACCGCTGTCCTCTGTTTACGGTCCAGAAGCTAAAGATAAAGAGAGAAATTGATCCGATCACGGTCGTGGAGATGCGCTAATGACAAGTTATTTTTGGAATATACCAATTTTGTTGGTTCAAATAAAAAAAAAACTTGTATTTGAACGACCATTTTTTATTACTGCAAACTCTTCACTCCTATGAAGATTTCAATGGGTTAAAACCGAAGGGACCAACAAAACCACCGCACCTGGTGTCAGGACATTGAACTTCCTCTGTCATTAAATGGCAGATGAATGAGTTGCACTTTTATATTCATCCTGAGGAAACTCTTATAGGATTTCGCATTTGTTTTCTATACACGTTTATATTTGAAGACATTGGCAAGATTCTAGACAATCTAGAAGGCCGACGGCCTTAGGTGGATTGTATGATTATAAGTACCTAATAACTGCTACGTTTGTAGAAGAAACCGTAGCTCTTTTTTGTTTCGTTTTTGGAAGAACCCGCATATGACCTTCAACGTCTGGCCAATACCTTCCTCAAGAACACACTAAGGAACGAGTAAGGGATTTCAAACGCGAGAATCGGACTTGAATCAAATACAATTTGTTAGACAATCGTCTACCAAATGTTCTACTTACAGTTCTGCATTTGAAGGAAACTGCCAAATACTATTTGAAAAATCCGTTAAACCGACTCAAAAATGGCACTGAGTAGTAACGAACTGGAAGCCAACACTTAACAAACTGACTTGCAAGCGACAAATGTTGCCTCTTTATAAAAGCCATGAAATATTAGAGTACAGGTGTTGTTTATCCAGAAATCCGGAGCGAACAAATAAATTCTGCACAAACGGCAAGCTGCCAACTTCGAAATCAGAGAATAATTTCAATTAAAATGCAACAAGGTAATCGACAAACACTGGGACACTGGGTGCGTTTGACCCATATCGTCGGTGTGTGTACATAAAAATGATTACTTTTCTTGGCAACGCACAAAATAATTGGTGGCGGTAGGGGACATGGGAATATGGAACACATGCGACGCACTGCAGGAATTCCCGAATTCTAAATATCTTACCGTAGATTTCAAATTTATGAACAAAGAACTTAACTTTTACGCGCATTTTGTATCGTGGCCACAGCAGAGCACACAAACAAATGAAATTATTTAAATATTTATTTTTAAATTCCTAGATAAAACCCAGTTTGGAACGGCAAACAACAGAGGCAACGCGACAACTAAAAGAACAGAAATTTTCACAATTTCCATAAGCCGCCGCTAGTGCTGGCGTTGTATGCAACATAATCCCAATTATCGATTGCGTGAATTTCGGTGTACAGTTGTGTGTGTTTGTGCGGGTCTTTTTTGCGGATTGTATTCCCTTAGAAAAACTGCAAAAGTATTTAATCAGTAACATCACAGTGTGGATAATTAGCATATGACCATTAGAGTAACATTTCCGTTTTATTGACAGGGGAAATCCGAGCAATGGGAATTTTGGAGCATAACCGAAAGCGGCGTATAAGGAAAAAAAGCGATGCGCCTTAGGTCCAATCGATTTTCCATTATATTCTCCAGCTATTTGGCGCGTCATCGGTCCATGTGTCTGCCATATAACAGTTATATTCGATTGGGTTAACATTTTTTAGGAGAATTTGTTTGGTAAAGTCATTGATTAATTACAAAAATCGAATGTGTAGAACCGATTAATTCCCACTGATTGTGGAATACGATTTCATTCATGTATCTGTCATGTGAATGTGAATTATTCGCATTATGTTGAACATTTGTATTCACAAAAAACATTTTTGGAATATTCGCTTTTGCAAAAAAACGCCTAAGGCATAAGGTTGGTTCCTTTTATAAACAAAGTAATAAATTTGTTTTGGGAAATAATATAAACTAGGATTGCAACGAATTTTCGCTTTCACATATGTGAATGCGAATTTGCTGTCGCAAAAAATTATATTTCAACATTCGCTGCCGTAAAAACTATATTTCAATATTCGCATTCGCTAATCCTGATAGCATGATAACTTCCATGCGTGCTCACACTAGTTACCGAAATGGTGTTTCCACCAACTGTTTTCAAAATGAAAAATGGGTCAATGATCCCACCAACATCGGCACTGTGACTCTCTGATGGCACATAGGCTTCTTGATGATCACGTGCGGGTTTTCTCATACTCAGATTCGGCAGTTTAGCTTGTTAACATTATTGCTGAACCGGATGATGTAAAGCCTTTCTCCTAGTAAGCAAACTCGCATTTTTATGCAACAGTTCGAATTGCTTCTATGCAAATATCTCCGACTGTTCTCCATACGGCACTGCTCCCAACGCTCAGAAGAAGGAAGGCACCGTATTGAGCATAGGGAAATTATTTAATTTGTTCGGCCGTTTCATTTGCTAATTTCTACTACCGCTTATCTTGTAGTTTCGCATTGGAAATCAATTTGTTTTGTTTTTACTTCAGTTTTAAATTTCGTTACAATAGTAAAGGGTTATTACGTTGGTGCTGAAATTCACCATTTTTTTAACGACTGAATCGCAGCGACTTGTTTAGAACTTCACCTGCGATGTAGGGGGTAAATCATAGCCACCACTCCACAAAATGTCGTTCCCAGTTGGTCAGGAAAAGTCCCAAGGGCCCCAGACGCGTCTTGCTTCCTGACACCGCGTATTTCGGGTCCTGCACACTCTGACTTGTAGCACAATGTATACAAATACAAGTCCATGTCATCTGCTAGACCATGGAGTATTTTATACGATGTACACTTGTGTTTCATTTAATCCAGCAGGGGGTTGAGGGGTTCCCACCGGGAAGATGTACAACAAGCTTTCATGCTTGTATTCTAATATATGGATATAATTATATATAATATAATTATAATAAGTAAGAAGTAATTACTAACTTACTTAGTATTTCTAAACTAAGGGATAAATAGAATTCCCTTAACATTCCATAGAGCATCAGACAGGGAACTTCTCTCGAATTATGCGCGATATAATTTGTATACTCAATGACCAGGACCTACTGTTAAACGCCGGATCCCACCTGCTAATGCAATCATCTCTAAGTTGTACATGACTTAGATATAAGTCTCTTACTTGTAAAGTCGCCAGCATTTGCGAGGTGGAAAACAGCCGCCGAAAAATAGTAAAGACCCGGTTTGAACCTAGGTTTATTTGTGTGATAGTCGCACACACTACCTACCAAGAAGTTGTTTACCAAATTCAAATCTACCATAAGTAAATAACATTTTTGTCATGATTTGCGTCCTCCATCTGTAATTGTCTTTTCGAAAAACCGTGTTGGAATATTCCCCGAAAATAGACTATCCTTACCAAAAACACAATTCATAACTAAATATGCTGCCCCTATTCGATAACCCTTCACGTGATGTATCATTTAATGGATTTGTCTGTTCCTCTTCGTATCGATGTCCACCAGCCACAGCTCTGAAATAAGGTCAATTTTATCTCGTGACTTTTCAGCAGACTTTCTTTGATAGCTCAAATATCGGTCACAACACCCACAGTGCGTACATTGACTGTCTATTTGTTTTGTGTTGTTTCGTTTCATATCATGTTGCCGCGTCACACTCTTGTCAGTTTGCCTTTAATTTGGCTGAGCCCTTTTTTCTGGCATCCGAAAGGCCATTGCATTTTGTGTTAAGCGGAAGTATGCATGGCGTTTTGTCTTGAGCTTTCGTAGTGTTATCACTAATTCGAGTTCATGATTAGCTAATGTCGATTAATAGAGTTGTATTTTAAATAAAATGTATTTAGTCCAAAAATATGTGTACAATTTAAAGACAAGGGTTCGTGAATGTTTTTCTTTGAGATATTTTGGAAGTAGCCCAGCGCAAACATCGACATTTGTATATATACATACATATAACTATATAGCTTTCGGTATATTCGCACTATTGGGTTTTGGATTTTGAGAATGATTATCTCTGTCCCTCTTCCAGTTTGCGAGATATCACTCATCTCACACTATGCTTATTTTGTACTTTTTGAATTCCAAGTTTGTGAAATGGATTACTAACTATGTATTTCCCCAGAGTATTTCTAAACTAAGTTTGAAGATATCGAAAATCTCTCCTTTATGTAGGTATCAGAAATTATCAACAAAAAAAATATTTTTTTTTTACCTTTTAATAACACAAAAACAACAACAGGGTGTAGTGTAGAGTATCCCAAAGTCTGTACGCAATTGTTTATACATTTCTTGTAAAAATTTGTTAATTTTGTACTTTTTTATTTTTCTGTGAATTTTTTTTTTATTTCTGGTAAAGCGTTTTTTTAGCAATGTTTATACATTTTTATTGTAGCAATTTTTGCTTTCGATCCATTGGCATCACTGCATATTATCAGTTTTCGCTTACTGCTTTTTTCAATGTCTCTTTCACGATCATCTTCTTTACCACACGAAAATCAAACAAACAATACATTATTAATCATCGCACTGGCAGCTGTCTCGGTTTTAATACAGATAGTAAAATTCTGATACCAACGTCCTCGATAGTATAGTGGTCAGTATCCCCGCCTGTCACGCGGGAGACCGGGGTTCAATTCCCCGTCGGGGAGATAATACATTTTTTTTAAATTCACAATTTTAGTCTGCCAAATTTACATTCCATGAAAATAGTACACGCAATTAGTCAATAAAGCACAGAATATTTATGATGCCTCCAAATATACTTGTCGCATCAATATTGGCCCCTTTTGCCAAAGAAAAGCACAGTTTCTGGAACTTCAGTTCTCGCCGAGAATTATATTCTATTGACTGAAAACGGGTGTCTCGAAGTGATAATTTGAGGTTTGGGAAGAGAAAAAATACTGCCGGAGGCCATTTTAGGTGATTATGGTGTTGAAGTCTTCGTAAGAAATGTTTTCACAAAGATTACCTGTGTTTTCTTTCATAAAATCTTGTTTGCTCAAACGGAACACAACTCTTACCGTCTAACATTCTGGCAAGTATTCCGAGTGCACAATCAAAGAAAACAGTCATCATTACCTTGACTTTAGATCGACTTTGACCGTTTGGCATATCAAACTCATAATCCTATGTCTTATTTGTTTTGTAAATTGTACAATCTTCGGATGACCTCGGCCGTCCCTTAAAATTGTACGAACTGAGATTAAACGTCACAGAAAGTTTAATCATTACGTTTTTTTTGTTACACAGTTGGCTTGGATTTTCGCTTATTTTGTATGGACAGCTGAAAGATATTACGACATTGATGCAACATTTCTGGGACTAAAGGCTGTGGAGGCGAGCCAAAATTACTCTACTCCGACTTCAGCTCTTCAATAATAATATTTCGAAAATTGTATTTCCGTCCACTATTCTCATAATCTATCTCACGCAGTGGTTCTATATACATAAAACTCTTGCGTGACTGACTGACTGATTCATCACTGTCCTGGCAAAACGGCTGAAGCTAGAAACAGGAAATTTGTAAGAAAAGCCCTTGCATCCGGTAAAAACAGATTTTTGGAAATTCGAATTGGAAGGGGATAAAAATGGGGGAAAACGGGTAAAATGTGTCCCCAAATTTCTCAAAAATATAAAAAATTCAAATATAGGACCATTTTTTTTGGAAAAATTGTCCGCGTCTGCCATAGGAAACAATAGGTGGAAGTAGAACGGGATAAACGGAATGGGTCCCAAATTGGATGTAATTGTTAGCGGGCCAAAACTGATATAGTATAAATGAGAAATAATCTACAACAGGTGGAAATGAGTTAGAGTGGGTTCGAAAAAGTGGCAAAAACGGAACAAAAAAGTAGGAAAAGCGGCCAAAATGGAACAATTAAAAAAGTGTGAACATGACTTTCAAATTAAAATCTACCGCTAAAATTTGAAAAAGTCAATAAAGATTCTAAGGCGGTATAAAGATTTTTTCTGTAAACCAATGCTGGGAAGGAAAATGTACGCTTACGAAGTATTAGCTAGTATTGCATATAATCGGAAATATTTAAAATTAAAAAAAAAGGTAAATAAAACTTCTCTCTAGTGCGTCGCACAGTGGTCAATTTCGCGAGATAGCGGTCAAAACTGTATAACTTTTGGCCGGATTGGTATTTTTTTACGCAAATGTAAAAATCGACTGATAGGAACGTAAGTAATGTGGAGTTAAAAATGCATTTTAATTTTTTGTTGAGTTTCCATGTAAAAGTTGAATATTTTGACATTTTAAATAGGCATATTTTTTATAATTTCTTCAATCGTATTTTACAACCAATACTTATTTATTATTCCTAAACTTAATTTTGGTCAGAAAATGCCCCTGACATTTATTTAGTCTCAATATTCACAGGGGCCAAAGGTTGGTTTTAAGTAAACTTTTACTATTGATTTAAAGTGCACATATATTTTATTTAAATGTATTAATAAAAATGTATACTAAAATTAGAAACAAATTATAATCTTTAAACTAGTGTTAATTAAACAATATTAGTAAAAAATTCTTCCAAATAGCTTTGATTTTCATTTTGCAGTAGTTGTGTAGCTTCTTCATCTAACTCTAATGAGGTTGATTTCCATTTTTTTCGAATACTGGACATATATGGGTCTGATGTGCACAACAAAATATTAATAAGATCTTCATTAGTACAATATCTGGAAATTTTTCTTGTATTGTGCTCGCGAAAGAATCTGTAGTCTTTGTTCCTTTTTTCTTGCGCTTCTTCTGAGAGATCTCCAATTGGAAGCATATTGTGCTGAATTATTTGTTCCCCATGGAACAAAATTTTGTGAACTGTGGTTGGCATATGTCTCCAAGAATATTTTTGGTTATAAAGGGTTGCTGTCTCATTAGCATACTGACCAAATTTGTTTGCATCTATCTTTTTGCTACATGCTATAACTTCTAATATGATTTGGAGTCGTCGTATTAAATCATAATCTACTCCAGTTATAGAAGCTGCAGTTTCTGGATCGGAAAAAAATCTCCTTGCTGTGTTTCCATCATTAGAATTTCCTTCTCCTTGCTTTGGCTGTTCAATTATAAGGCCTATCTCACGGTATTTTTCTTGAATATCTTTTTTTTTTGCTTTCTTTTTTTCCAAATTTTCTTTGTTGTTTCTCACTGTTTCGCCTAACGGGCCAAATTCCAAATCGTATCCCAATTTAAGAATATGCTCCATAAAACGAATTCTAGCATGAAGAGGTGACATTCCAAATTCATATGCTTCATTAAAACTATCGTCTTGTGTTGGTGGTTGGCTCAATTGACTTGATGTTTTTTGGCATATGGTGCAGCTTGACGAAGACTTTGTTTCGGTTAAAGCTTGTGCAACTTTTCCATCGATCATTGTAAGTGACATTTTAAAGTTAACTTCGATGCATTAAATTCAAATATCACTGGTTGAAGTTCTTTAATTTCATCTCTTATTTTGCCAACTTCTTCAGTTATGACATCTTTAGTTTCTTTTTTGTAAGCAAACTTTATTGGTCTACAACATTTTGTTGACGAGGGAATTTCATTCTTCCATACATCTACCACTGCAGCTCTACTAGTTGACGGCTCTGAACCAATATAAGTTTTTGTAAAACGTAATGGAACGAAAGCAATCATGAATAAATTGGCATCTGATGAATTTTCCGCATTACATTGTTTGTATTGTTTCTGGCCAGAGGACCCATCACATCCCCATTTAGAAATTAAATTTTTAAACTTCTTTAAATAGTCAGCATCAAATGTCTTTAATAATCGTTCTGCAGTGTCCTGCAATTTTATTTCTGCTGAACTTTCATCAAAATATATGCATAATAGCCACTTTCACATACAAATAACTTCTCAAAAAATATGACGTGCATTTGTACCGAATATCTTACCTTGGGTCAGAAAAATTGCTGTAGCTCAAAAAGTGCAGTCCCGATGCATGGACATGTATATATAGGAATGTAGGGGAGGGTTAGGACTACAAAATAGTAAATTTCTGTTTTGACTCACAGGAGTTGTGCTCTATGAAGTAGGAAATTTCCGATAAATTAGACCTTTTTTAAAAAAAATATTTAAATTGTTCTGAAAACAGTAGAGCTTACATTTTTTCTACCAGTGATAGGAAATAAGTTAAGTTACAACACAAAATTAATTTCATCCAAAAATCTTGAAAAACAAAAAAGTTATGATCATTTCAACTTTAAAAATTAACTAAAAATATCATAATTACTAAATTCTGAAAAAGCCCCTTTTGGACCACCCTGTTCTCAGTGAAATAGTTAAAATAGAGTTCTAATTTTTTGGCTCCCGAGGTTTACCACTGTCTACTTTCATATGAGTCTAATAACTTTATAATCGGAGAACAAAAACCAAAAGGAGTTTTGGCCGCTATCTCAAAATATTGACCACAGTGCGTCGTCCGGTCAACCGGCCATTTGACAATGGACGGATGAGAAACACCGAACATGCGCGTATTCCGGCTAAATGTCCTAACGTTAAGGACCAGACGACCGATATCTGACGAGCAGATACCGTTAACATAACTAACGGTACCATATCATCTCCACCGCTGTCCTCTGTACACAGTCCAGTAGCTGCAAAGATGTCATTGGAGACCCTGCACTTATATGGGAGTTATATTCACGGCAAGGTAAAAGCTAATCCTAGCTCCAACACTGTACTTTACTTCGAAGAGTTTGATAATTTTTTGAACTTCCTAGCAGTAATTTAAAAATCAACATAGCTTCTGCCAACTACCCTCTGATAGATTTCTGTTTGACAGAATTCAGTGTGCTCATCCATAATTATGCAAGAATCCATGGAGTTGTCCAACTACCCTCGTATATAATGTCTTATGTATCGTATATAATGTCAAAGTATCGAATCTCATTCACTGCAGTACAAAAAACGGTAGTTTAAGTGAATTTGAATAGAATTAAACAGATACGAACACACTCACACACATTGGGCCGGAGTGAACATTAGGTGGAAATTTCGAATCGGAAGGTTCTTTATTTTGGAAATACAGTAAGAGCTCGATTTGCGCAACCGATAGGAAATCAGGCCTGTTGCATTAACTGAGATTATTGCACTTACCGAGCCCCAAATATATATGTTGAAATATTGAAATTTAAGAATATGGGATGAAAAATAGCAGGAAGGCAACGGTAAAATAACAGTTATTGTACGCTCGTTCACAGTGGACATAGTCGAACAGAGAATAATGTTGAAAGGGGAGCATTTGGTTTAACCGCGACCTCCAAACAAAGTTCCTGATTTCAGTGCATCAGAAAAAAGTTGCACTTATCACGACCTTTTTCTTCGAAAGTTGCACTTATAAAGACCGTAATATAAAAAAAATGACGGTTGCGCTAATCGGGGAGTTGCAATAATCGGGGGTTGCAAAAATCGAGCTTTTACTGTATATTAATAAATAGATGTGTCCTATAATTTATGGTGTCTATCCTTACAGCTTTGGGGAAAACAGCTGTTCACTCAAGTATATCTCACTGGACACCGAAGCAGTAAAAAGAGAGGTCTTTTGCGGCACCTCGCAAGGTGGTGTCACATATCCCATTCTCTCGAATTTAATGATAAAATCCTGACGGATCTCAATACGAATGGCATAATGGTAAGCTATGCCGATGACGTTCTGCTACTGGTAAAGCGCACATTTTTGCCAACAATAGGCGAAATCATGGAACGGTAACTGAAATCCTTGTAGCAGTGGGTTAAAAATTGCCTAACGGTCAACCCCTGCAAAACAGAACATGAATGAATCAGTATAAGATACCGGGCTTCCCAAAACTGAAAGGACTAATCGCTAATGGGTTTTGTCATCTCAGGGCTTGAAATCGTACTGTTATATCTTGGCATTCCTACTGTGGAGACTACAGTAGAATAGTTTTTATGTATCTCTCCAGGTCTACAGGAAAGTCTACTCACTCACCTTGGGATCTGGTTCTTTGACAACCTTGAACAGCTGACCAGTGGGATGTCTGTTTGCTGTGCTTATTCTCTCTGGAACTTTTCTCAGGAATTTCTAATACGATTGTCTCTATATTGTAATTCCTGCACACTATAGAGAAATAATAATAATAATAGATTGAAATCTGGAAAACTTATTTTACTTTGAGTTAATCCTGTATAATGTAACCTTTTCTAATTTTTTTTGGTAATATCATCTTTAATGTAACCTGAGTCAACTCTCAAAAAGCCTGCGATCGTTCTAGTTATATAATATTGTGGGTTTAAATTCCGATTGGATCGATATAGTAAAAGTCAATGTAATTCATCCCCGCTTCTAAAAAGAGAAGTGCGTTTTAAAAAACCGTGCCGGCCTAATGTCTCTCCATATGGATATGTGGATGGGTACAATTACTTCAAACCTGAGATGGAACTGTGAGGTGACTTTTCCACATTCCATTTGAGCGAACTTCAAAATACTCACGTGATTTGGAAGTGAGCTCAACAAATCTACTGTAAATAAATGTATGGTCGTCAAGTTGGTGGGCGTTGGCCGATATTTTCAGATTGATGGGAATGTTGTTATAACCAGATACCATTTGGTTTATGGACGGTCCATAGTATACATTACAATTTCAGTCATAAAATAATTTGTTAAAACTGAATGGTGTGAAATGGATCTATTAACAACTCCTTCTCAATAAACTGCCTGTACGACTAACGCAGATTCCGGATCTAGAGTTTATTTGCTGTGTGATCATGCGTTGAATTTTCTCACGAGTTAGAGAAGAACATTTACTTTTCGTGAATGACATTCATTCATAGTACCGTGTGAGTGATCGATCGTTTGTTGAATACACTCACGCTCTCAACACTATTTCAAAAGTCTGTTCAAGACTATCCATATCATATTACTACATGTAGACAAAAGTCGATCTTCCGGATATCAGACTTCGCAATAAATATAACCAAATTTTACATGTTCCGTTATAATCCTCGATAGTATAGTGGTCAGTATCCCCGCCTGTCACGCGGGAGACCGGGGTTCAATTCCCCGTCGGGGAGTTCTATGCGATATCAATTGATGTTCACATTTTTGCTCAGCTTCCGTAGGACATTAGCTTAAGAAGTCTATGGTGGGGAGTTGTGCATTTATGATTTGAGACCGGTTTTCCAAGTGAAGTGCTTTTTATAAGGCTTTAAAATTCTTATCGACAACCACTGTTCTTCCAGGATTACGAAATGCCTTTTATGCGTCCCTCAAAGGGTAACCGTAACGATATTTGAAAGCACAACCACTGTTCTTCCAGGATTACGAAATGCCTTTTATGCGTCCCTCAAAGGGAAACCGTAACGATATTTGAAAGCATGTGCTTCCGACAGTGTTTAGGTTGATGTTGCTCGTGATTGTCATACATATATGTTTCGTATCGTTGGAACCTAGTGTGGGACCCATTCTTTCAAGATGTGGAAACACCTTTCTTTTAAGATGTGGATAATCCTATTTTATCGTTGAGGGTGTGGTAAGCATGAGCAAATTAAATTACTCTCAATGTTAATAAGGTGTAGTCACGGTTGTCCGTTATTTGACGATAGATCAAGAGAGGAAACAAATGACATCACAAATGGAATTTGTCTGCTAATAGTGCAGGCTACTCCTGTATAGATCACGTATGATCTATGTGAAATGGGTAAAATTAATTAATTAAATAAATTAAAATATAAATATAAGTACTACCCAAACACATCAGATATTAAATAAATGCAATAAAACAAAGAAACAGCGAATTTTCTCACTTAAACCGATTATTTCCACATAGCAAGCAATTGTATCATACGCAAAAGTTAAATTGTGACGTCATGGGCAGAGAGAGGAAAAAGTTGCACATTTCTTTGTGTAATCTTTACTTTCTCAGCCGTGTTATATGTATATAGTCATATATTGAAGTCTAGTATCTCCCATGAGTATCGCCATGATATAGATTGTGAAACGGTATCTGTTCATCGGATATCCGTCGTCTGGTTTCTGATGATAGAACATTTAGCCGGAATACGCGGCTATGTGTCATATAATGTTTTTTAAAGACTGTGTTTCTGGGCAAGATTCATTCATTCATACATTTCTTCATACTATTTTAAAGTGAAATATGGAAATAACCACATAATTAGTTGTTAATATACAGATTTAACCGATGTAAGTGATCCATGGCATATAAATATAGAACCCCAGTACCGCAATGAATCAGAGCAACTCATGTGTCGATGACCGATAGTAAACAACGAAAAGTACAGCTCATATCGGGAATATCTACTTGCGTATTCCAAAGTAAGAAGAAAAGCGAAAAGGTCACTGATTTCTGACGGAGTAAGACAAAAAAAATTTCATTATTGAGAAAAAGTTATGAATTTCAGTTGAGATCAATCTTTAACCAATTTTAGTTGGGTTGGTAGTAGGCATGTTCTCCTACTTCCTCCTCACCATGTACATATATCGTCAGATAGACAAAGCGAGATCTCTCTGAAAAGGCGAAGATGTGCCCGTTGGTGAATGAGAATAATGCGAAAGTTATATTTGCAACTGCTAGGGAAATGTTCTGTTGTTGTATAATTATTGGCAATCTCAGCCAGACTCTCCAGTGTTGAAGGAACCCATGCAGTTGATGAGCATACACAATGAAGGTTATCTATTGACTTTAATATCGATAACATTTAAAAAAAATTCCAATGCGTTGATAGTTCTAGCCAGTGATGCCAACTTTTGGGTTGCCCAAAACCCGAAAACAAAATTGTAGCCCCAAACTAAAATTGAAATATGTATAACTATAAAAAATTCCAAATAAACATTTTAAACTAATTGATCAGTGGTTGATTAATTTATTTTGAACTTTAGTGCGTTTTAGCCATTTTCCGTAAGTTGGCTATGCGTTTTGCTACCGCGGAGTTGGCGACACTGGTTCTAACTGTTGTTGTCGCCATCGAACCTTATTGTATTACTTCCGATCTTGATCATCAGTGTTGGCAGTGTCTTTAAATGTAACAATTACCAATAACCTGTTGACTTATGATTACTCTGATCTTTGATCCCTTCTATATGCCAAAAATTCCATTTTCTTCCAGAAGAGCCGCTACTATTAATAAATAAGAAAGAAAAAACTGGATTGTCGATAAATTGTTCTTCAAATAATCACGAACAACTTTCAAGCAATTCACAAAACCAACGCTACAACTGAATTGCCGGCGGCTTCCAAAGTAGTGTATGTAACTCAATGCTAAATATGTTAAATGGTGCCCTAGAATTTACTTAAATAATGTTAACACTCACGTACCATTCATTAAAAATTTATAGTATTTCTGGACAGATATGAAAAGAGAAATTGTTAGCCCATGCATAAAAATTAACACACAGTGCACTAAGGAGTCCGTCCGATATTAACGACGTCTTTCTGGAGCTTATTCCGTTCGTGTAGGTTAGGAGCGGCTGCGACAAGCCCTTAGCAAAGACTGGTACTAAGTTTGTACACGAGAAAAATAATTAGCAATAATAATTTTATTGTTTGTAAGATTAGTGTTGTCGACTAGGTTAGTTTTTAACGCCTTTTTGCATTAATTAAATCAATGTTGACATTATTGCAAATTGAAATCAGCAGAGCCTTAAAATCATCGAGCTCAAAATTTTTAAAATTTAATTTGATCAAAACTTGTCATTTATAAAGTGAATATTTTAGTTTCTGTTTTCCCTCAAAAAAAAAAAAAAAAAAAAAATGACAAACGACGTCAAATCGCAGCTCTCAATTGTCCAAACGACATCGACGATCATCCCCGCTCCAAATTGTCTCTCCCTGAGGATAGATTAGATTCTGGACGATCCCTGCGGGTTTTCGAATCCACAGATGCCACAATTTTGCTTGTTAGTATAGCCGCCGTGTTAAAAATACACTTTGTCAGAAAATTATATATTTTCCAGAATTTTTCCATTCGAACGAAGCTGAGAAGCGAAAACGCAGCGGATCAATTGATGAGACTATTCTACCTTGTAAGCGAATAATGTGAGGGCTTTATGCAAAATTTAAATCAGGATTGTGCAAGAAATTTCAACAGTATTCGGCAGCCAGATTCTCGCCAGTGCGCACCGTATAACGACTGGGACCGTGAATATTGTCCGAAAGCATACGAGTATCATGAATACATATACAGTCGAGTCCGGTTATAACGCACTCCTAGGGACTCGACAAATTGGTTCGTTATAAGCGAAGTTCGTTATATCCAGGGTAAAATAGGGTAGAAGCTAAATTCTTGGGACTTAAAAAAGTGTTCGTTATAGACGATAGTTCGTTTTAACCGGTGTACGTTATAACCGGACTCGACTGTATATACACTTCCTGAAAACAGACGACTTTGATGTTGCCATTCACTTTTCATCTGGTACTTTGAAGATATCGGACTCCTGTCTCAGTAGTCTTAGACATTGATTACTTTCTTCATCACTCGAAGCGGAATTTGAATCAGATATAAAAACAATTTGGACGGCCTTGGTGTGGTAGACTATCAAACATTTTTCAGCGGCTGTTTCCACCTCGTAAATGTTGGCGATTTTACGAGTAAGAGAGAAATCTCTAAGCCATGTAAAACTTCTCTATAACAGCATTAGCCGGATTTAAACAGTAGGTCCCGGTCAGTGAGTGTACAAATTACAAAGCTCATTAATTCGTGAGAAGTTCCCCGTCTGTTCCCTCATGGAATGTTAAGGGAAATAATATTAGAGACAAAATATGTTTATCGATAAATAGTAAATGTCATCTCAGACTGTTACAAAATACCAAATTGACATTGAATTGATGTTGATGCCAACCACAATAGGTCTGATTATTTTCCGTAAATATTTCAAATTGGGATTACATTTCTAGTCTGAGCATAGTCTCATAAATACAATGATATCTGTCAAACAGACTGCGATAATCGGGAATATAGCTTCCAATGTAAAGATGACCTACATTTTAAACTATAATAATTGAGTAATCCCCTCTTGAAATCAATCGGATTTTTGTAGAGCGTAATTCTTAATTTAATGCATAGTTAAGACCGAATATGCATGGTTTTTAGCGTAAACGAATCATATTTTAAGAAAATCTTGAAAAATTTAAGTTTACAAGAGCATAGAAATTAGTTCGAAATGAATTTTGAAATTAGATGGCAACGTGCATCATGATTTTCATCGAATAGTCATGGATGGAGACCGATCAAACGTTCCATACGCTCGATTGTACTTGTTCTTGACTTTTTCTTTTTAAAAAAGAAACTTCAATTTATCTTTTATAATATTAATTCACTTCATTTTATTTTTTAAAATGAATACGAAAAACGCATAATTATTTTGTACGATTACCAAGCAAATTCAAGTAAATTGACTACCAGTCCAATACAAAACAAACTGTTCGCGTCATGAAAATAGAACGCAACCACACACAGTCATATGTTGTATACAAGCACGTCATGTGTTGTTGTTGTTGTACATGTTTAATCTCAAGCACCAGCAATGAGATGTGTCAAATGTGGTATTTGACAGTGTGTTTGATATATCCCATATGGTCTAGTGGCTAGGATATCTGGCTTTCACCCAGAAGGCCCGGGTTCGATTCCCGGTATGGGAAGTTTTTTTTCTTTTCTTTTTCAATAAATAATATTTTTAAATTTAAACTAAATAAATTATTTATTTAGTTTAACTTTAAAAATTGTTGCTCAGGAAATTCAATAAGTTTTCATTGAAAATAGTAACAATTCCGTACTGGGGCCAACCGATTTACATACCAGTGGCCCACCGAATACTCGGAAAGTGAAAAAACGCCGAATCACCTATGCTAACAGCAGCAGGGGTGCCAGATACTCTTAGTAAAAAATCGGGAATATTAAAAAAGAAAACAAATGCATTAATAAAATAAAAGTCGCTATTTCAATTAATTGACTTTTGATTATCTCAACATACGTTCGTCGATAAATGGAAGATATTCTTGAGTCGTTTCTTGACGAAAATTCTATTTTGTTGTTGTTAAAATAATGAGTCCAGGTTGATCTTGTTTAAACTGAAGTTAAACTTCAAATTAATTTTTTCACAAGCTCCAGTCTGTCCTGTCCCTCTGTAACACTTTTAGGTCCAAAAAATGTCATCGCTGTAAAACCTCAGATTTGTAAAACAAATACTTCAACTTTAAATAGGTTTTTGAGTGCTGAGTCAAATAATCTACGCTGTAGGTAATTACAGGGTTTTCCAACAAGAGGTTTTATTTTGGTATTAAAAGAAAAATTAAATTTTTTGAAATAAATGATCGGATGTTTATTTCATAATAAAGAGGCCAAATGGCCAACACGACCACGCTTACAGGACCATATCCTTATTATGCCGATAATAATGAAAAACAACATCAGCCAAATGGCCACGCTTACAGTACCATATTCTTTTCATGAAATTTTCCATAACCAAATCGCAAAGTGGCTGCCCTATGTCCTCCTAGCCTCTAGAATTCCACCTTTGAGGTCTTGAATCGATGCTGGGCTGTTGGCGTACACCTTAGCTTTCACGTGAACCCAAAGGAAGAAGTCGCAAGGTGATAAATCCCGGTGGCCGATTGTGATCACCTCTTCGAGAGATAACAAGGTCCGGAAACTTTGAGAATGAGAATTAAAAAAATTAAACAGGTACCGAAATATGTGGTGATTCAAAATAACAACTCTTGTTGATGAACCCTGTATGATCTCTGACAACGATTTTTTTGCAACATTAGCATGTAGCGCCGTTTTGTTGGAACCAAAGGTTGTCCACATCATCATCATCGAATGCAGGCACGAAAAGTCATTAATCATTGACTGTAACATTATGGCAGGCTTCATTTTTGAAGAAATATGAACCAATGATTCCCTCTGCCCAAAAAAGAGCGCACCAATGTAACGGCGTCCCAACAATGGCTTGTGGACTTTCATTACTCCAAATGCGACAATTTTGTTTATTAACGTACCCGTACGAAATGGCAAACCAAACTGAATAGAAATCATCTCCGAAAAAATTGTGGCCCGATTGAAAACCACGCGTCAAAAAAAAACACCCGGTATAGTGAGACAGCAGCGTATTTTAATTTTTGTAAAGAGTATAATTGTAGATTAACTTTTACATCACTGATATACAAACATACTTTGTTTCGAAACAATAACACAAAGAGAGATAGATAGACATTATGACAGATAAGGAAAGGGTCGTGCACAAAAAAAGGATGTACAGCCCTTCAAATGAATTATGAAATTCAAAAAAAACACTACACTGGCGTTGTCGTTTTATATTCAAACTGTTAGAACATTTATGGTTTTAACCGTTTTGTTAACACAACATTTCACTTTATTAACCACAAATGACACTGAATAAATAAAAACACGACAAAGACCAAGAAAATACAAAACAAACCAGCAATGACACAGTCGCATAAGTGACACAAGAGAATGACACTGAAAACTTTGGAAAATTCAATTCTTACCTGTTATTTCCGATAAACAAAAAGCCAAGACGCGACGGATAATGGACAATCGACTTTTAGGTTAATTATTTATATATCAATATAACACAATACCACTCTCAAACACACACACATACACACACGTATTGATTATTAAAATAAACGCCACTCCACGAGATTCAAATGAAACGTCGCTTGTTTTGCAAATCCAAATATTTCTAAATGTTTAACCCGAATTCATGAAACATTTCACGTTTTTCCAATCAATTGAAATTCACTTTTGTCACATTGGGCGTTGGGGCAAACATAAAAGAGAAAATAAACTGAATGACAGCCAAACCCTTTGCAAATCTTTTATCACAACCACACTTGACCACCACAGAAAACCAACTGATGTTCAGCTCAAAACTAACCCCCGCAGGTCTAGTGGTGCGAACGTCATAACATTGGAAAAATGTTACTTTTAGCCACTGTTTTTTTTTTATTCATTTTTCTGTTTGTTTGCTTTGGTGTCTTTAGCAGTTATCAGTGTTTTTGCATACGAAAAGCACGATTGGCATGAATGACATTTATTGTTGTCATTTTCTATCTTCAAGATGTAAACAAATCATAATTTTAAAATTTCACTAGCATGGTTGCCAGGGCCGGATTAAAAATTCTAAGGCTCAACGGAATGTGGGTGACGTTTTGTATGTTGGATTTAAAGCAACGGAGTGATTGGCGAACTGAATATTGACCTCTGAGGTTACATCAGGTGTCATCTGGGTAGCAACCCTGTGATCTAGGCAGCAAGGCACGTTCAACCAAATCTCTGTAAATCATAAGCATATTAAAGACTAATAGATGAATTGAAAAATGGACTCATAAATGTAATCTTTGGCATCATCGCATTTCTCTTCTGTCGGACGATGTCCACATTTTGGCTGATGTAAAATTAGTTGTGGTTGAAGAGGGTTGTGAACCTAACGATAGCAAAAACCGTAGTTGAACAACTGTCCACAATCCCCTTCAAGCTCAACTAATTTTACATCAGCCAATATGTGGACATCGTCCGACAGAAGAGAAACGGGATGATGCCAAAGATTATATTAATGAGTGCGTAGAACATATTTCCCACGCAATGTCAGGTAACACGTTTCAAAACACGTCAAATTTAATATATTTTTACATATACGGAATACATGCGTAATTGTAAAAATATATTAAATTTGACGTTTTTTTGAAACGTTTTGTACGTTTCGTTTTACAAAATGAGGGCATCAATTAGTCAATTGCTTTCAAATAGTGATGCCGCCAGTCAACACAGGGTGGTCGTTTAACTTTATTTTGTATTCTCTGATGGCAATGCTACTCGCAAATAATATGGTTTGTGTCTCGCATAAAATAACAAGGGGCTTCGATAATTCTCGCTTTCAATTTCCCCGAACAGCATGATACCAAATTGACAAACTGTTTTATTTTAAAAAATTGCGTTTAGCTGTACACTCTCAGAACATACAGTGTTCTCCAACAAGAGGTGTTATTTTAAATCACCCGGTATTTCCGTAGCTGTCACTTTTGAAGCTTTCATTCGTTGACATTTGTCAAGTAGAAACTACGCCATTACTAAAAATGGAACAATACACGCTTCAACAACGCATTGAAATTATTAAAATTCACTACAAAAATGGTGAAAATCCTGCAGTCACAGTTCGCAAAACTAAAGCATTTTTGGGTGGTCGTGAAGCACCTTGTCGGACCGCAAAACAGAAATTGGTGAAAAAATCGAGCTGTTGGGACAAGTTAGTGATGTGAAGGATAAAACCCGTGCACTTCGTTCAAAAATTTTTCAAAATCGCGTTTTTTATTTTGTCAAATACACATCCCATAAAAATTTCAGGGCTTTATGATCAAAAATAGCGGATTTATTGCCCTTTTGCGAAAGGGAGTATCCAAAATCCGAAAAAAAATTAGTTTCAGAGTTAAATTTGTTGCTCATTTTTATTTAAAATTGCCTAAAAAATGGTTTTATGTCTGAAGTTTTTCACATGTTATAAAGTTTTTATCTTCTCCTGTAAAGTTACGAAAATGCGAGTTACGCCCTTTCTAATTAATCATTTTTCGAAACAACTGAAGTATAGAAATATCATGCAGAGGGCACCAATGGTAATTCCTAAAATACTCCAACAATGTTGATAATTATACAGAAAACTCACATACAATTTAGTAATTAATTAAATCAGAACAGCTCACGGTGGGAGTTATGAAGGAATAATGGTATAAAACTATGGTTTTGTTTGTTTGAAACCTGGGGATTACTAAAATTAGTGAATAAAAAAAAATAAATCACAGACAAATATGTCCACTATTTAGAGCCTTTGAGCTTTGTCCACTATTGTTCACAGTATTCATATACAGAATTAATATTACCGAGAGTTCACTAAAGAGATATATGTAAAATCAAATTAGCCAAATCGGTTTATCCGTTCTCTCGATGAACATCATATCTTTTTATTTATGTAGGTTGATATGTCAATATTTTCGTTGGTAGTCCGAAGTCTGGCGTGCCAGCAAGTTGACCTATAAAAATGTAAGAAATTTCAACCAAAAACGCCATTTCTGTTATAAATATTATTATTTTGATACAAGCGACACTCGTTTTGTTCACAGGTTATTATGTAAATAGTCATGTGGTCATAAGTTAATGAATGCATGACTGACTCAGTTCCATGTTGTATGGAACACAAAATGCGTTCAGCCTTCACTCTTATTTTTACCAAGACTGGCCACAGATAGTGAAATATACAGTGAGACCTTTTAGGATATGTGCTGACTGTAGAGAGAGCTGCGGCTCAGTGTAATGTCACAACGCCAAAGGGTTTTTAATAGTGTGGTGTTGCATCGTCCTCGTCTCCTATCACCGTTCGCCCTAAAATTAAGAGATGACCGTCGCACGTTAGTCCTTCACGACAATAATCATGTAAATATCAATAGACAAATGGCGCAATTAATGCCAAACGAAAAAAGCGTTGGTCTGTTATCCACTTTAAATGCAGCATTGGCTTACGCCAAATGATTGCTTGATTTGACATTTCCAATCGCTGGTCGTTATCATTCGCTGCTTCCCTAGGGCATATCAACTGACTGTTTTTGTTTAATCAAATTGGGAAATACTATTTCTTTCAGTGTTTTTCTTGAAGCAATGACAGGCGTATTTGATGACAACATCAACAGTTTGCTATTCTCGGTTTGAAATAAAAGGTCTGTTTGTTGTGGTTGTCAATAATGTGTGTCAATAATGTCATATATTGCCCATGAGAATATAAATTTTATAAACATTTTAATATTAATAAAAAAAAAAAATAAATTCAATAAAACATTTTAATTAACTTGGATAGAAGACTACTAAATAGCTCGGATGCGTAGAGGTGTACGGAATTTGGAAAGATATCTGCCAGGAAAACAATAGGTGTGTTTTCAACCTTTTGGTAGTTGAGACCATGGAGAATGTGTGCATCCCATCAAGAATTGCTCGAAAATGCTGGGTGTCTCTGGAGGAGATAGCGAGATATTCGTCTGTTAACTGAACTTACCTTGAACTTAACCGCCTACAAACGATCGTCACTAACATCAATTTCTAATTGTTAAAGGGTTCGATGTCAGTGGTTAAAGCTTTAAGTAAGTGTAGCCAAGTAATATTGGTATCCCTCTCACTGAGCGTAAAAGAGCAGATATATAGGAAACTTAATGTCATTGCGGAAGGCATGTGGATTAAGGAACCAACGTTCCTAGAAAAACCAGAAAAGTCTAGCCTGTTATGGACGAACGGAGGATGCGAACCGTCAAGATCTGCCAAGATTCCATCTGAGAAACCGCATTGCAGTCATCGCTGGTCACTGGCCTCTAAGCCGCAACGATCGGAGACAGCGTACCTGTGGAAGTTGCAGTGATGAAGAGGAGGAGACAATCGAATATATTCTCCGACATTGCCTGGGTTTTGTGGAATATGTCTGGTCTACAAAATCCAGTAGACAAAACATGTCTCTCAATAGTTGATGTGTGTAGAATTCACTCCTTCATTTCGGCGACGGTTTGGCTGGAAAAAGGCAAACAGAAAATCGGATACTTTTGTGGATGACGAATTATAGGGCATTAAAAGGGGACATCTTGATGGACCCAATTGAGACATACTTCGGACAGCAGTCAAAGTAAACTAACCCAGCCTACGAACGTGTTCTGTGGCACTTAGCCGACTGTGTACCTTTGCTGCTTCAAGATAGTGGTCCTTCGCAGTTCGGTAACTTCGTACTACCAACACACTGGATACCTCGTATATGTTCAAAAAATATCTCAAATTTTGTATTTTTTCAACAAGTATTTATTTATTGATGAATATCTATTTTGTCCCCTTCAAAGTAATTCCCCTCGGATATAATACACTTCTGCCAACGTTTTTTCCAATCCTCGAAGCACTTCAAATAATCATTTTTTGGATTTTGGTTCAGCTACTCCTTTGATGCCGTCTGTCTCGCCTCAATTGTGGCGTAGCGTCGTCCTTTCATGGGCCTGTGCTGTTTTTGGTCAAATATTCATGGTGCATAAGCCAGTTTTAGTTATTCCACAAATCCGGGCGTTTTTGGCGGATTGCTTCGCTCAATTTGCGCAATAATACTCTTCATTGACCGTACTACCCTGTCTCAAGAACTCATAATGCACCATGTCCCTGCAATCAAAGAAAACTGTGAGCAAAACCTTTACGCTCGACCGAACTTGGCGCGCTTTTTTCGCACTTGGTTCATGCGGCAGCTTCCATTGGTATGATTGGGCTTTAGTTTCCACGTCGTAACCATAAACCCATGATTCTTCACCAGTTATGATCCTTTGGAGCAAATTTGAGTAGTCACGGACCGAGTTCAACATCTCCTGAGCAATTTTAAGGCGATGCTGTCTTTGGTCCAAATTGAGCAAAATTGGCACACGCAATTTTAGCGGCGACCCGACTCATGTCCAAATTATTGGTCAAGATCGGATGGCACCAGCCAAATGTGGTACTTTATAAGTTGCTGCAAATGCCTATAATGTCCTGTCCTGGACAGCGATATGTCAGGCGCTCGTAACAATTATCGTTGGTCTCTTTGTTTTTCTCTTCCTTGAGAATACAAAACTAGTTTGTTCTTATGGTGTGAAACCTGAGTCCAGGTGACGTAGGCTCTTGTTCACAACAAATCCACACCCGATGTTACAGTTTTTCGTTTTATTAACACCTTTCCATTGCATTTCCTGGATGGCGGTGATGTCAGCCCGGTATTCTTCGAAGACATTCGCCATTAGAATAGAAACTCCTGACCTTAGGACTGCTGGTACATTGCAAGTGCACATACGTAAATCATAGTCCTTAAAACGATTGCGGTGGTCGTCAACATTAGGGGGAGTCAGTTTTAACGCATGTATTGTTTTTGCTGGGCGAGGAATGGTTTCGACGAAAAAATATCAGCCGAAATACTTGTTTGGCAAATAGAATTCTGTAAAATGCGAAACTATTTAACTGTACCTAAGCTTCGTCGCCCATTAATAAATGCATGATTTTGATTGGATTTCCCCCCATAACAAACCATTTAAAATTAGCCAAGTCATGTTTATTTTTCAAAACACCTAAAATTGTTTTGCCCCATCCTGTGAAAAACTGGTATTTATAAACGTGACACGTTTTATCCAAAAATAGAAAACACAATGGTTTGGGTTCAGTCGAAATTTGTTCGCAATCATTTTATATTTGTTATGCATTTTATTTTCCTTCATTACTCATATCAATCATTCCCCCCGGCCAGCCAGTCTACACTACTTTTCATTTGTACTACTGGTTTTCTGTATTTATCTAGCTATATTATATTCGCTGCACTGCATGAGTTCATTGTATCGTGAAACATTTTGTTTAGACACACTTGAGGTTTATTACACTTGTTTTGTAAATATTTGTATTGAACCACAAAACGCTGTTTATCTCATACCCGCCCACCATTGCGTTTCGTATGGTTTGGAATGCGCGGACAGACACTGTAGTAAATGACAGCAGCCATTTGTAAATCCAATCAGGATATGCTAATTGAACTAGTCAATACGTTGTTCTGTATTGAACTTAATTGTGACCTTAGACAATTTTGATCGCGATAATCCCAACCATAAAGGGTACGTGCGTGCGGAGTGACAGGTGTCACAATTGTTGTCATTTCATACAAAACAGAAATAATATTTTTACAAAAGTCAGCAACGAAATCTATTTACATTTGTCTTTATTTAGTCACCATACAAAATATCCTCCATTGAAATAAATTACGCTCGTATAAGTTATTAATCGGCCAGCCATTCATCACCATCTAGTCAGGGTTTTGGGGAGGACCAAGTCAGTAATTGACAGCTGGGCAAATGTAGTGGCATTTAATAACATTTGACTCAAGGACTCCCCACGGATGTGGGAATCCAAATGAATGCCAGTCTGATGTAAGCATATTTAGAGATATACGATTGTCCGTCTTTGTTTTGTGTTCATTGTTTGCCGTTTTGAGTGTCGCATAAACACATTTGTTCGCTGACACTGGACATCGCGAAGGTTAATGTCCCAACAGAATTGTAATTAATTCTATTTAAAGGATACGAAGGCGTGTAGATTCTACGTGCACGTACTAGTGTGAACTTGACATTGTAAACAGGGCACAGTTGTTAGAAGTTTTTGTTGTTTTTCGAAACACACTTGAAGTGCAGCCAATGCTGGAAATCTTTAGCAGAAAAACACAATATTGGCAAGGGCGCCGTTGGCCACAAAGGAGTGGCGACGCGTAAAAGTCTGTAACTTTTGATCTATTAACAAAAGACTTGAGGGATTATTTAAAGGAAAGAAGGACAGATGTGCTCATGATTTGCGTGAGTACAGGTATCGCAAATCGAGAGTCACGGTGATGTTAGGACCGGGTGAATACAATGTGTCTATCAACGCCCCCACATGCAACAACGCTACACGTGAGTAACAATTCGAACCAATTACACCCGTTTGAAAATGCAACTCCACACTGAGCCGATGCTCTCACCGCGATTTGAGTTTAAAGCAAACCCACAACTAGGCTGGAACATGACCAGGGACTTCTGACTCACGTGGCACCAGAAATAAGTATTCGTAGCCGAAAATTCTACTAGTTAAACTCCAAACAGTTTAGGACTGCTAACTGCTGGACTACACAAACAATGAATAATATTCATCGCGGGTTATTCGCCTTCGCGCCAGGACGACAAACACGTAGAAAAACAAAGACACTGTCTCCCTAACGGGTGACTCTGGAACCACACAGGACATGACATTTTTAGTGGCTATGCTACGACATCGGGTCTACGAATGGCTATGTAGACGACTACCTCTAGAGTGCCAGTTTCAGGCTTTTTCTGTTGAACACCTTAAGGGTAAATTCGCCAAACCTTCAATAGGCCCTACTAAAGTCATAATACCTCCCCGTCTGGGTAATACTCTCCCTAGCTAGGTCCCTAAAGTCATCGTTGTTGAGGCATTCAGTCAGTACACTCCTCCAGCTCTGTTTTCCCCGACCACACGTACAGTCCTATCTGAATAAGCAATGCATTGAACGAGTCATGTTCCGTCTGTAAAAAACCTAGAATCACGTACGAATTCATACTTCACCCGCCCTCTGTCACTGTCGGTCCATCTCGTCTATCATCTTGTTCCTCCTGCTCCCCCCTCTATCAGATCATAAGCAGGAATCCAATCAACATGTCCATTGTCACTCCTAGGCCGACACCTTTGCCCCATGCCTGAGTCTCTGGGATAACACGGGACAGCCCTTCGATCAGGGCAAGTCATTCGCACACACCTTGTATGAACGATTGAACCTCAACAGGGGATACATGATTAGATTGAACCTAGGACAGGCTCCTTTCTGCCGTCAAAATAGCTTGTCCAGAGTTTTAGCTGTCGACAACCGACCTGCCGCAACCTTTGTAGGACTAGAGTACATCCTACAAAAGGTAGTCAACAGCGTCAGTGAAGACCACAAGGACATATTTGGAGGTATGCTCCACTTCTACCTTCTCTGAAGACAAACTGGAACTCAGAATGGCTCTCACTGCTGCACCTCTTCAGTCGATCAACCGTGATCCCTTTCAGCTCTTTTGCAAATGCAGAAGGAGTGTGATAAGATCGAATAGTGCTCCTAAGTCTATCGGATGACTTCAGGAGAACAAAAATGCGGGAATTAGCCCTCACTAACACACCTCAAAATGACGGTGTCCAGATGATCAGGTATGTCCTTCCAGATGCTTTTACACATATTCATCAACACCTGGATCATTCCTTTAAACACTCTTCGAAATCTAAGTTCTTTCCTGACTAGAAGAGCCTTCCATCTCAATGACAAGAGGAAAGTGAACAACCGGATTTGCATGTGGAAAGAAAGCCCCCAAAAATACGTCGACGCAATCCCTCCAGCAGAACAGTGAGACACCATTAATCAGGCCAGTCGTCCTATGCTTACTGTTGCAGATAGGGGAAACCGTATCCCAGGGATCATCTCGACTGTCCCGTGTAAAATTCCACCATTTCGTCCTCTTTAACAAGCATGTGCTTGTACGTCTTTAGGCTAGTCAAATAGGTGTCTTTTACCCAGAGGTATATCGTCAGCATTGGACCGCCTGGCTCTTTGGAATCGCTTCCGCTTCCACTTTACCCTACTTGGCCTAATCTGTCATTAACCGGAATTAGGTTTACTCATGATTATCATAACTCGACTCTGATCTAAAGAACGGAGCCGAGGCTTTTATATAAATGGTTTCTTAATTTAACTTACGAGTATTGAACAACATTCAATCGATCAGCAAACGCATTAAACTCATTTAAAATAATATCCACTTACTTCTCCGTACAGATTTATTTCAATATCGGTTTCGCTTATTGACCGCTTGTCCTAAACCAAAAATATAAATACGCTTATAAAACTACGGCTGGATAAAGAAAGGTTCTCGTATTTCATACAAACGAACGAGCATTTTGGTTTTGGGAACTACACGTTCAAGTGTCAATGGAAACGTGATTCTAGTTGTTTGTTTACATGAATGTTCGGACAAGGAATTTGTTTTACAGTTGTGCATAAAAGTGTGCATACATGAGGCCTCACAACAAAAGTTGCTCCCTCTGCAGCTGAAGTCAACAAGAAAGAACATACCATCGTTTACGGTAGGACAGACAACAAATCAACGAAAACTAGCAAACTGGTTTATTTTTTAAACCGGCGATTAAACCCATGCACTTGGATGATCTAATGGGAAGGACGAAAACAGGTCCTTAAGGTCCTCAAGCCATTCATGAAGTACAGTCAGAAACTGTTAACAAGGTTTTGGAAAATTGGATTGAAATAATCGGTACTGCAAAGCCAGCCGAGGGAGACACATGCATGAAATCGTGTACCCTAAATAATGGGAATGTTTTCTTATTTATTTAATAAATTGAAAAACAAATATTTTTTAAATTAAAAAAAAGTGGTATTTGGACTACTCTTTAGTAGATAAATTTGCCTCGTTTGCATTTCACAAATGGCGTGATTTTTTCGGACTACATGACCGGCCAGCTGAGTCAATCATTAAACGTATGGAGCTGAAATTCAAAGAAATTTAGACGGTGGAAGACTTTAAAATATCCGTCCTTTTTCGTACAGGTCGTTGGGCGAAAAATATTGTGGCTTTGGATTAATACATGGACCTGACAGTTGATTTGAACGAAGGACATATTTTAACACGTCAACAATAGTCAATTGCCACAGGAACTGAAGCCTAGAGACCAGAGCTGTAAACGAATTAAATCCTGAATCATTCATGCCATGAATTGTAAAATTTTGAATTGAATGAAATTTGAATCAATTTAAATGGAAATTGCATTCAATTCATTTTGTTTTTAATTGAATCATTCAAACACTATGATATTCTAAATGGATTAAAATCTAAAAGGAATGCTAGAGACTAATTTCAATTCAAAATGATGTTTCTCCAAAAAAAATCGTCATGAGCTACAAAGAGAAATGGAATAACAGATCTCCAGACTTCTGCAAGAAGTACGAGGACGATGAAACATGAACATTGCCATTGCCCAAGTTTACAACGCCATACACCAAAGTGTCTCGGTGCCAGAAAAAGGACGTAAAAGTCTTCAAAAGGCACATAGTATTAGTAAGAGGGGAGTAGTAAAAAGGCAGGTTTAGTACATAATAACAAATTGGCGATTAAATACCATTCCACTTATTTTTCTGGGACTACATGCAAAATATGGCACGTGACGTTTCCAGAGCAAACTAAATAGTACGCATTATAAATGATATGCAGCTCGAACTCGAGTATTGCCAGAGGAGTTGAGGTGCCATTTAACGGATATGTTTTATGTTTCACACATAAATAACACTTGATCAGGAATATATATTCATACTTTATAAGGTCTCAGATAAATATTTGTTTTACTGATACGACTATTGAATGAAGTATTGCAATTGTTCATTACAAATATGTTTGATTAACAAACTCGGAACATAAAACCTTTGCAGACACTGAATTTGTCATATGCATTGGTTACTCATCAGTACCACTTGTAGAATACAGTGCCGCAGGGCAGTAGCTAAGCCTACCGGAACAACCAATCCCTATATTCGCAAACGTAAATTTCTTGTTCTGTTGTATACAAATGCATTTGATTGCAGTTCTTATATTATTGTGTATTTTATTTATTAATTTTGCTTATTGAGTTTTTTTTTATATTTATTTACAGAAGGGTTGGCAGTTACCCAAACAATAATTTTCCCGGAATTATTTCAACCAAATCCCGGTGTACATTTCAATACTTGTTGATATACTTTGATACTAGAAATTGTCTGTGATGTTTTGAAACGGCATTAAATACAATTTCGGGTCGTTGTGACTCGGTCATGTGGACGGGAACTAAAATTTGATTGAGCTAGAATATATCGGCATACTCTGTTTTGAAATTTAGGTCAGAAGGGCGAGGCGTGCTTGGACTATCCATTGAAAGAACTCTACATCAGGTGTTCCGTACTTGAATTAAGCCGTAGCGGTGTCAAAAAAGTGGTAAGTACGGGTTTCCTTAAACCAAGTTAAAAAAAAATTGATTTAAGTACGGATTTTTGTCAGTAGGAATTACCATATTTGAGCCCGAATGGGCTTGATAGGATAGAAATAAGTTCGAAATGGACTTATGAGCAGACCGCTTGAATTAATTTAAGCCCGAATAAACATTTTAATTGGCCGGAAACTGGGATTGATTTAAGGGATATTTGTATACAATTGATATCACAATATTCTTGTTCTAAGAATATTAAATTCATAATAGAATGTGTTCGAAATGGATTTAAAGAGAGTATATTTTTTATCCGGTCTCAGTTTTCTCTCTCAAAAATAGTTCTACGAATTTTTTCTCTTACCTCACTTTAAATTGCAGTTACTTTTCCTAATAACTATTTAACTACACTTACATACATCGCCACACAGTTTCAATGATTTATATTCAAATCATTGGCTTATTATGTGCTATGGTCTTCAGTAATTAAACGAGAACTCTTGTTCACTAGCGCATAGTCCAAAAAAAACGAACAGCAATAAAGCAAACAAATAGATTAAGTATTTTATTCTTATTATAAGAATTTTCGTACTTGATTCTAAAACTATCCGATTTATGTTTTTTTTTTAGAATAACTAACTACGAATCGTACTTATTTTTTTAAGTTCAAATTAAGAATATTCGGTTTGAACTGAGAATGCAATTTTTTTTCTGTGTAAACAAAAATGTAAACTTGGTAATTTAATATTTATTTCAGTCCAAAAAACATGGCCAGTTGATCACATGTGTTCCCGGTTTTTGTTAAGTTAAACGACTAACCGGTGGCCAAGTGCCGGTTAGCATTTCTTGATCTCATAAACTCTAAGCAGATATTGAGAAACATAAACATATATTAATCGGCAATATATCGTCACGATAAATTATAATCGGTCATTGATTGGATCTTACTTCTTCGAAAACGACGAGGGAACGACTGTCACCGTCAATTCGGAGCGTTATGGCTGATCTTCAAACACAATCTGCAATTCTGTTTATTGACTTGGACACATGTCACGAATCAGGCGTGACCGCCAGAAATGTAACACTGCAATATAAAATAGTCCAAATATCTTCGTTACAACCAGCTAACTAGTAACGAATTTCGAATTGGAAAACCATACTAAGCAAAAAACGATAACACGACCAAAACAATCGATAAATCCACTTTGCTGCAATTATTTGTTATTGCGGGTGGTAAACAAGAAAGTCAAAAACTACAAGTTTGTACAACGAACATCCTTTTCAGACCGTTTACTGACTGAATGCTACTCACCGAATATTACGATAATCAGCTTCCATTGAATTCGCCAATACATCCACAAATAATGAATCATTTACGGGAGAACAAACCGAATTTCACCAAATTTCGATTTAAAATCGAACACACTTTTAGCGCCAATCACAGGTCAAACTGATGTCAGACTGACATCATTTAAATTTTCAGCATATTTTTGAACAATTGTACACTATCTACCCAAGGATCACAGTGCATAACTTCTCATTTGCCAGAAATCGAATTTTTTAGTTTGCTTCAGTAAGGAAGTACTCAGGTCAAAGAAGACAGATGTTTAAGTTTTTTTTTTTTTATTTGAAATTACATTGTTTGTAATCACGCAAAGATGTCTTACAATAACTCGAGATGGGAGACATTTGAACTTGAATTGAACATTTGCTAAATTCACGTATATTTCTTTGTGATTATCCTTTTAAGTGGGATTTAGTACGACTTTGTGTCAGTAACGAACGACAAAATAAACAATAAGAAAATCCACGACACGGCGACGACGACGAAGACGACAGCACATTAACGCGCCAAACACAAAATACTGACTGAATTTATGGGGCCAGAGAAAAGAGAGAAACAGCCTGTATTGTGTAGCTCTGGCACTCAATTAACACGCATTAGCAGCGCAGCTCGGCACGAGACGCTTGCTAGAAACCGAAGGAGTGTGATAGTGACTGAACGGATGGCAAGCGGCGATTACGATAAACTTGACATTCGCTCGATATTCGTCAGTCGTAGTCAGCTGGCTGACATGTTCATGTGTATATAAATACATTCATATGTACATACGTACATAGTCGGGCGTAAATAAGTTTATCCCTCTTTGGTATGTTTTGGTGAGAGGCTACCGATTTGTATACCCACAGTTCTGTATTTCATGGATTCTACTGAAATCATAAAATTTGATTGATTTAGCGATGAAATTTCAGTTTATTGGAGTACCCATGTACAGTGGAGACCAAAAGTAGGGACAACAATCACATTAAAAGTATTAGCTTTTAACAAACGGTCACTGGTGCCATGACATAGCTAGGAATTAAAATTCAATTCATTATGAAATAGTAAATATTATATTATTGCACAGATTTGGCATAGTCTTAAATCTAGAGTATTATAAATTAGTAAGAGAATCTAAGTATTTTTTATGAATAAAATTGCAATTACAATTCTGAAGAAAAACTAATAGCAAAAACCTCCAATTTTAAGGGAGAATCAAAACATGCTGTCATCTCATTCCTGATTAAACTTTTGTATTCTGCAGGTGTATTGCAGTGGTGCCCAAAATATTCTTCTGGCAGATCAAACACCAATATATATACACGTTTTGAGTGTACTGATACAATCAGATTCCTTCTTGTGAATCATTGCGCTTTAAGTCTTTCCTGGCAGTACGAGGAACACCAGAAGGAGGTTCATTCTCTCCACTGCTCTGCCATTTAGAACCTCTTGCAAGACAATTGTATACATAGATGATGTGGCGGTTGCAGCTACGCGCAAGGATCCTAACATCCTCAGAAGTACTGGAATCGGCGCTACGATTATTATTGAAATGGTGCTGGGAATGCGAGTTGGCTGTCAACCGAGATAGAACGGAACTGGTACTGTTCACACGACAATACAAGATCCCTCAATTTGTTAACCACGAGGTCGATGGGGTAACACTTACACTATCCCAAAGTGTCAAGTATCTTGCACTGATACTGGATAGTAAACAAAACTGGAACCTGTATACTGAAACGAGGAGTACTAAAGCTGCCTTAACTGGGGCATGAACCCCCAAAGCGCATACTTACTGGTTAACTGGCTACCGCCGGATATCCAGGCAAGGCACACAACTGCGAACGCGGCTATGCGTGTTGGCGCTATAAAAGCTTGGAAATACAGGCAATACGGATATGTCTCGGACAAAATCATCACAAACGTTCCAGTTGACTATGTAACACCTGATCTGTTTTTTGATCCGATTCCGATCAGTTGAATCGAATCTAGGCCTGAGCCATCCAAATTATTACTGAGAAATCTAAGAGAAGTTGGTTGTACAATCTACTCGATCTTACAGAGTAAAAATATGATATCATGGAAACTTCATCTCATTGGAAGAGATCGGTGGAGAAAGGAACCAACCGGTCTGGAGACCACACACGACATATGGGGTAACTACGATGCAGCCAAGAATTTCAAGTAAAGCTTGGTACCCGTGAGGAGCCAATTCGAGATTTCCTTCCTCTTAGTTAGGGGTTGCGGTCTACCTAACACCTCTGTTACTCTTTGGGTCACATCACCCGCTTGAGATCGCAATTCTAAGCCGACCATATCTCTCCCAGCGTTTTGGGTGGTAAACCACAGACACCGCAAAACACCGCAATGTGGTCAGGCTAGAAAAGAAATCCCAGATGCTCCTGACACTCGCGGTACCAGATTTAAGATTTCGGAGAGACCGCGTTGCATAACTACTTCCAGTTCGATCTCTTCAAGACTGCTACCACATTGAATACAAATATGATTTCTCTATGACATCGGCGCGACGGGACTCCATGGGGACTGCACCTGTGAGTTATCAGGTGCCCCTTTCACCGCTGCGGGATTCTGGCCTACAATTGGGATTTTCGCAGGACATACGTACATATGTGTCGATAAAAATGGCATTACCATTAGCATTACAAAGTAATGTCACCTCATTACTCCTACCATGTATTCTAATCATAAAAATATTCACAGTTTCGCTCTTGGAAACTTGTTAATTTGTCAGGTCTCTCTCCCGTTGTCTCTCTGAGATTTTGCATTTCTATTTATGAACTCACAGCCTGCTAACCTCTTACTCACAGATACACTGAAATTAATTGTGTTGGTGGTCTAAAGACGAAAAAAAAAAAAAAAAAAAAAATAGATTCAGATCAGTATATAAAGTATGTCCGGAATGTCCAGACTTCAAATCACCACACAGTTAGTTTTTATTTATCTAATTTCTCCGTATTCCACAAAAAGTACTTACCCCCCATGACATATTCTCGGGTAAATGTAATTAAAAAGGGTGTCGGAATTGTGAGTGGTGTGTACCTTTAAATTTTAGTGACCTGCAATACATATTATTTGCTAATGAGAATTCTTGGCTGGGTGGGTTTCATTTTTGAGGCCACCAGTCTGGAATCTCGTCGACAGAAAAGACTGGTTCAGCAGACTATCAATAAGGATTGTCAACCGTTTTAATGTGCCTTACAATTTAATCACCACGGACAATTGCAAGACATTTCGGGCGGTGAAGACTGCAAGATACAAAATGATCGTCACAAAAACCTCTCCATAATCCCAGTAAAAACGTCACATTACCATTTGTTTAACCTGGTAATGGCATGTCATTACTCTCAGCATGAATTCCAAGATAATAATAATGACTGTGCAATCTTTCAGGTTGACAGAGTATATTCTTGATCCCAGTCCAAGTATGGAGCAATGCTGAAGTCTCTCATCGCATTTGACACAACAATGACTGAACGATGAGGTTTCCCACATCGAAACCGATTTTATTTCAATTTCAATAAGAAATTGTTCCGTTAAATTTCTTTATCAACAACTGAGAGCAGTAATTAATTACATGCTCTACATGGACAGCAGGCAGTCGGGTGGACGGACAACCCTCGGTTTATTGAATCGGCTAACGATTCAGTGTCAATCGGTATAATAAATATTTAATTTACTCAAATATTTCTAGGCGTTACAAACGAAATTATAGCAATCAGTTGCCAAGATTGATGACGGTGATTAACAGGAACATGGGTAAGGGGGAACAATTATGTTCTATATGCTCGGCACAAACAAGTCTCGGTAAAAATCTATCATTCCCAATCAAAACTTGCTAGGGACACCTACTCATTACCATACGTTCATTGGAAGTAATGAATAAAATACCCACTTCCATAGTTAGCCCTAATAGGCATTCACTTGTTTGTTTGTAGTCGATGTTTTAGTTTCTTAAGAAGTCGCCAGCCCCCCTCGCCGCCTGCCCCTTTGCGCTCTTACCAAATGTGTTAATGTAAGGATTCTCAACCCTCAATTTATGTAGAAAAAAAACAGAAGGAATTATATGTTACTAACTCCCCTCGTCTACTGGATGTCTCCAAAGCCAAATGAAATTCTTTTTTTTTGTTCTTGTCATTAGCCATCAAAAGGACGTGTGCTTTTCTTACTTTTTGGTCGTTTCTTCGGTATGCGTGGTGTATCGACTTAGACTCGGTCTGTAGTATACAAATCCAGACCTAACGCAATTTAGTAGGTCATCTACGTGTGTATACGTTTTTTGGGGTATGCGTTCGCAATGAGTCAATGTGGACTAACTAGGCCAGCCTAAAAGAGGCCTTATTATACTACACTCAACCAATTGTACACAATTATCACCCAATTAAATATTGTTATTTGGAATAGGAAACATTTCGAATGTGTTTTAAGAAATATGAAAATCATTATTTCCAAGTGCAGTGTTCAGTGTTCAGAAATTGTTTCACTAAACATATGGTATAAGATAGCTCAGTGAACGAATTCGACCCGTCTAACTTTAAAAAAATATTCGCCTGTAATTTGAGTCAGCCAGCTCTCATCGTCTTAGAATTGTTCGAGGATTGAGAGGCATTATTGTGTGTGGAGGGCATAATCATTTTTTAGCGGCCTTTTTCTTTTCCAGAGTTGCTATTTAGTAAACCCTTATCAAAGAAGGATCATTTCCTCGCTAATACCATGTGCAATAAAATGGAGTTGATTTCGTTTCGTTTATAAATCAGGGCCATCTTAATCTAGAGTTACGCCTCTGGCTGGTACGTTATATTGTTGTGACACTGGGAAAAAACCAATTTTTTTATACACGATATAAAAGTTTATAAAATGTGAGACGGTTGCAACAGAGGGACTAATGGAAACATTAAAAAAAAACAAAAAAGTAAAAATTAATACCGTTTACATTTTGAATTCTGGAAATAAAAATAAAGGAAATATTTTTGTGCCCTGTGTCGACGAAATGCTCGTTGAGTTTGGATTTACTTAAACCACGTTTGAAAAAAATAATTGAAGTACGGAATTCATAAGTTTATCCATAGTTGAGCCCGAATAGGCTTGATTTTTAGCCGAAAAGAATCTTATTTGAAGAAAATCATGATAAAATGAGTTCGAAATGGATTTAAAGAGAATAATTTCTTTCCGCTCCCAATTTTCCGTCACTCAAAGATAATTATAATGCGAAATCTACACGTTACAACTGGTTGTACCATTTGAACAAGTCGTACAACCAGTTGTAACGTGTGAGGGTTTGTTGGTCTTAGATTGGTCGTCCGTTGGATGAAATACAGGATTCTCCAACCAGAGTTATTTTGGTATTCAAAGAAAAATGTAATTTTTTGAGATAAATGACGGGATGTTTATTTCATAACAAAGAGAAAGGTGTGCCGTTAATAATGAAAAACAACATCAGCCAAATGGCCAACACGACCATATCCTATCCATGAAATTTCCCATAACCAAATCGCAAAGTGGCAGTCCTATGTCCTCGATAGCCTCACTAATTCTATGTTTGAGGTCTTGAATCGACGCTGAACTGTTGGCGTATACCTTACCTGTCACCTGGCCCCAAAGGAAGAAGTCGCAAGGTGTTAAATCACAAGATCTCGGTGGCCAATTGTGATCACCTCTTCGAGAGATAACACTGTCCGGAAATTTTTTGGTTTCGAGAACTGTGACTGCAAGACTTTCTTCATTTTTGTAGTGAATTTAAATAATGTCGATGCGGTTTTGAAGCGTGTAATGTTTCATTTCAAAAAAAAAATCTTTAAAAGTGATAGTTACCGACATACCGGATGATTGAAAATAACATCTCTTGTTGGAGAACCCTGTATTTTAATATCAGCTAAAGTTGTCCAACTTGGTTGGTACGTTTGAGGGCTTGTCATTCAACTTCTTTACTTCATTCGTATTTTGCCATTAACAAAGTAAACACATTTTTGAACAAATAATAAAAAATGAAAGAATGTGTGGAAAAAGAGATTGATTTTATTGAGGAATATAAAGATATGCCTCAGTTGTGGAATTCCAAGTATAAAAACCAAATAATTGAAACAAAAATATATAAATTAAAAAACATGTTGACGCTACGGAAAATATTTGCAAATGAGATTGTATAAGAAATTGGTGAAAAGTTGTAGCGTGTGAGGAGAACGACCAACTTGGCTGTTCAATTCAGTTGTTTAACCAGTTGTATCGTATGAGGGCCGCATAAGAATTTGTTCTCTTACTTTAAGTCAAATTCGAGTTACTTTTCCTTATACACATTTTTTTACTTAATTTTTTACTTTTTACTTCAAGGTATACGGCTCCGTTTTGGAAGCTACCCTCCTCATCCTGCGAACAACGGCAACACATACACAACTCCATGACGAAAACAGCCGAAGAAAAAATTGGTTACGCCAAGCGGCAAGAAAGGTAATGGTACAATGTAATGTCGCCCATAAAGTTAAAAACGATGCATACCGAGTGTTGAGGAGGTAGGAAGCCATTTCCGAAGAAAAAAAGTCAAATGGAAAGACGTTCATGCGAGGAGATTCCAATTAGTGATGCACAGGACCGAAGGCCCGGATCCGGATACCCGGGTCTTTACAAGAACCGACCGGACCGGTTCTTACAAGAACCGAAAAACGGGTCCAAATACCCGAACGAGTCCAAATACCCGAGAACGAGTCCAAATACCGAAAACGGGTCCAAATACCCGAACGAGTCCAAATACCCGAGAACGAGTCCAAATACCGAAAACGGGTCCAAATACCCGAAAACGAGTCCAAATACCGAAAACGGGTCCAAATACCGAGAGCGGAAAAAGTCTCAAGAAAGGAGCCTCTTCAAGCAACGAAATTCGTCAGTACTTCGACGAAGACCCTATAAATAGGCATTCTGACCCTTTGGTGTGGTGGGGCAAGAGAGCAATATTATATCCTCGCCTAGCAAAGCTAGCAAAAAAATTCTTAGCAATGTGTGCTACTTCTGTTCCCAGCGAAAGAGTATTTTCAACAACTGGTGAACTCGTGTCCAAAAAGCGAAATAGGCTAAATAGCGATAACATTGAAAAAATAATGTTTCTAAATGGAAACATGAAGTTGTTTTAAAATAACACAAAACAAAAAAAATATCAAAAGATTTATTTTAATATTATTTAATATTTAAGCTTTATCAGTAATGGATCTTTCATTTTATTTGTATACATATTTTATAAACACTGAATTGCATTTTTTTTTATTTATTTTCTTTATTTTTATTTTAAAAGTTAAAAAAAATATTTGTTAAAGCTCTTGGGTTAACCCTTTATTGAGAACCGGTCCAAATACCCGGGTCTTGTTGGAACCGGACCCGAAAGACCCGGGTCTTAAAATACGAGGAACCGCACATCACTAATTCCAATCTACGGAAACGACGTCAAAAAAATTCTACCAGCGAGTCAAAATACCCTTCCACTGGCATAATTTCGTGTAGAGACGAACATGGGAAACTTGTGAAAGACACGTCGAATGTGCTGAGAATTTGGAAGCAGCATTTCTCCAGCTTGATAGAATCCTGAGAAGAAAGTAACTCGCAACCAACCACAGATGATGGCGTTGAATGTGGAGACTCTAACCTAAATAAGATCAAATCAGCAACTTGATCGGCTTAAGAGCTGTTTAAGACCGGAGGAGAAGATCTGATAAGATGCATGTATCAGCTAGTCTGCACCATCTGGGAGAATGAAAGCATACCGAATGATTGGAATCTCAGCGTACTGTTCGATACACAAGAATTCACAATAGAGCTAACTACAGCCGAATATTTCCTATCCAGAGCCTATACGATCTTATTAAGCGTATTGGGTGGGAGATTGAAACCCGCCCAAATCTCCACAAATTGTCAGATTCTCAAAAAGAAACATACCACCTTATCATCGACTTCGACACGCCGAGAGGAGAACAATCATTTGAAACAATGTCTCGAACAGTTGGCCGTATGCCAAGCCACTTGGAAATATTCATTGTGCCTATTGGCAATATTCTATGAATAAATTGAACTCTAAACAAGTAAACACCACTATTTATGAAAGTCCACATTTTAAAGAAAGTGATGTCACAACGGATGGGAAATATGAGGTATCCAATGCAATGTTTATCCCTCACATTCCGTCATCACTACGCATGTTTGTGATACTCAACCAGGCGATGGCGTGATGTGGCAATACGACACCTAAAACTTTCCGCACCATACTCTGCTGGGAATAATAGTGTTATTGGACACTATTGTCGTATTGGTTATCGGCAACACTAGATCTTCTTGGAAGTCTCGTGAACAAACTGCTACTGTCCTGTGCCTAATAAAATTTTAAACTACGGATTCTTTTGACTGACGGTGTTGTTGGTCACAATATTTTCGACGCTATGAAATACAACCCAACTGAGTTATTATTTTCACTGGACAGCGCGCTGCAGCGTCTGTATTTGGGGCATTGTGATGCCATACATAATTAGACGTTTTAGAAACATTTCTATACTCAATTCAACGATCTTCAATGTTTAAGTAACGACATACAAGATGGCGAAGATGTGAAAATAAAATTATACATTCCAGTACACTTATTTCTCGGCGTGTATAATCTGAAGTCATGCGTGCGTATGTATGGGTGATTGACAGAACACACGCCAGGACTATTCGCATTTTATTTATGACACGCAATTTTCTAATTGTCCCAGTCTGAGTCTAGGACCAAAATGAATGTTAAACGTTTTTGGATTGTTCACGACTTTCTAATTCGTTACACATTTACGAATGTTTACATATTTCGGCTAAGAAAATTTTCTACATTTGGTGGAACAAAGTACTCCGTAAACAGGCGGGTATCCACCGTTATGGAAAAAAAAACCGTCGACAATTAATAATTGTCCTACTTAATGGGGGACAGTTCCTTATTTAGGCCAATGCTGTTATTTACTGTTAGTCAAAGTGCTAATCAATATGGCAACAACGACAGAGGACCGAAATCACACTTTTTCTACGAACAGAGACTGGCGACGTACTAAAGGTGATGCGCCACAAAAGGTAGCTCTTCGAAGGCATGCGTCTGCACACGCTGAATAATCTGTCTTTTTTTAAATGTTTGCACACAAGTAAAACGCGAGTAAAGATTATTTGCTTCTAAACAAAGTTTATTTGGCTGCAAATATAACTCATTTGCTAATATTATTCTGTATTTGAGCAGAAGCATGAATGTGTTTGGGAAAAACACGCATTAAACTAATTAAATTCAACAAAGTACAACATTTAAGTGGGAATAAGTGTGTATTGGCTGCTGTTTTCGTATTTTTTTGTTTTGCCTATAAGGGAGTTAGAACAATCGCTAGAATAACAGGAGAGAATAGGATTTCAACTTTGTCTTCACTCAATCAATTCGTCTGTAAATAACTTTCATTATATTATTAAATTACTCCCTATTAGAATTATCATTCTAATATTACTCTTTTACCAGCCATAGTTTAAGTAATTACAATTTACCTCGGTCTAATGAAGTTTTTACATTTCACCATTACTTTTCCCCCCAATTTCCGAATTACATCTGTTTGGCTAGTCCAACTTATATCCATTGGTTGTTTTTACATCATTATCCATGTCGGACATTGTTTAGGCTGGGGAGCAATTAACTCCGAAGTGTTGATTGGCCATCAGAATGTTATTGGTTTACAAAATTCGAAAAAAAATCCAGAATGAGGACACAAATTAATCAAACCATACACATATGCCAATGCGAAGTCTGAATATTTGTAGAACAAGTTTTCGATCATTAGAATGTAATTATAGTTGGAAAAGTTTTCAAAAAAGAATAGGAATTTTGTGCAGAGTTTTCTGTTCCTAACTGAAAAATAATTTGTAGGTTTTCACTATTTTTGCTAGTAGTTGAAGTTTTACTATGAATATTAATTTATCTCAACTCCTGGACATGGAAATACGTTACTGAACAGAGGCCTTACATCCACTAAAAGTCACTGTTTGCTGCGCTCTTTGGTCCGAAGGTGTGAAAATATGGAGTTCATATCTCATACGGAATTTCCAATTCCAAATAAACACTAAATGCGTCTCATGTAAAATTTACTTTTTAGACTTAGCATACTATGGAATGTGGCCGTCGATATTGTGTCGTTTGATCGTAGGTCTCCTTCCAAAATGATAGTCAAAATAATAAAAGTACATCCGACGAAAATATAAATTTAAAGAAGACTTTTTTAAAAAAAAAATTTAACCATATTATTATACCCTCACCCTACAGGTAGGAGGGTATATATCATTTGATACTGCTAAAAAGTGTAACACATAGAAATATCCACATTAGACCCCAGGTGTCTTTGAACCAAATTCGATTCATGACTTTCTGATTCGTTTGAGCCATGTCCGTCCGTCTGTCCTGCTGGTACGCACGATAACTTTCGAAAGAGTTAAGCAATCACTCTGAAATTTGGCATGGCTTAATATTTTCCCAAAACTGATTATGGGCTATATGGCCACACCCTTCGGGTACCTCCCATACAAATCTGCTATTTCGCCCACTTTATAAATCGTGTAATAATATCAACACGCCCACTTCGATCATGGCCAAATTCCGTATTTAGTAAAGGTATAACTGCACTATGTTTTGGACAAAAACTTGGCAGTCTGGCAACTCCCCTTCTGGTACCTCCCATACAAATGTACCATCCCGCCTACCTTAGAAATCGTGTAATAACACCAATATGCCCAACGACATCTTGCCCAAATTTTGTATTTAGTAAACGTACAGTTAGACTAAGTTTTGGACCAAAACTTGGAAGTCTGGCAACTCCCCTTCAGGTACCTCCCATACAAATGTACCATCCCGCCTACCTTAGAAATCGTATAATAACACCAATATGCCCAACGCGATCCTGACCAAATTTTGTATTTAGTAAATCTATAGCGAGACAAAGTTTTGGACAAAAACCTGGAAGTCTGGCAACTCCGCTTCTGGTACCTTCCATACAAATGTACCATCCCGCCCCTTATAAACCGTCTAATACTATCAGTATGACCAACTCTATCTTGCCCAAATTTTGTATTTAATAAAGCTATAGCTAGACAAAGTTTTGGATAAAAACTTGGAAGTCTGGCAACTTCGCTTCTGATACCTCCCATACAAATGTACCATTCTACCCATTAGAAACTAGTTAATAAACGTTTGAAAGCGCAATCAGTTGGCGGGAATATAGTGTTAATATGGAACTCATCAAATTACAGTTTCAACTCGTATGTTGTATAGTTTTTTTCCTAACACTGGGTGGCTTCAAACGAAAGCGTTTACAGCAGATGTTTGAGTCACCGTGTTTTGCATGTGTGGTGAATATTATTCTCCAAATGCACAATAGCCGTGACACACTCCATATTGGGCTGTGTGCAGGGATTTCAGTTGAGACAGTTGAGATTTTTAACAAATTTCTCAAGAAGAAATTTCACAGACAGTAATCCCTAGATTTATCCGATTTTTTGTTATCTCTACTTCACATACACACAATTTTCAATATCAAACCCGTATTTAAATTGGTTTTATTAGGGCTTTGTAATGCTCATTAGTTGTCTGGAAGGTTGTATAAAAACCACCCCCTCCTTGTCATCACTTATAGCGCAGTCTGCGTGAAATTGGGGAAATCTTAAAGAAACAATAATACGTTGTTCTTCATTGCATATCCGAACGACGCTGTCGGCATCGAAGAGATAGATTGAAGTGTGACTTTTGTTTTTTTCGAGAATAGGAACATCGGGACGACAGAAATGTAGAATTTGTTTACTTCGGGTCTGTCGTAAAGAATACTTTTGGCGCTACTGGGCTTAGCAAACAGTTTATAAAGAGAGTCCAATCTCAACGAACGAAAACTATACCGTAGAACACTAATATTCCTCGTGGGCTTTATGACGCTGAAGCACGGGTGTGATGTGTCCCACCCATTGCAGAATATATACAGGTTGGCTGACGAACATTGTTGTCAAAACAATTTAATGTCTTTTTGTTTTATATTTAGATGGGTCCATTTATTTTTCATTTCCTTGATTGATTCTTTCAATTTAAGACCATAACTCCAATTTGTCAGTTTAGATTGAATTGTGATGGAAATCCCGTAGTAGAATAGTGAAAACTATTGCTAAGACCACACAAGTCACTCCAAGAGTGTGTACACGTTGCTTATCAGCTCAGCAGATAAGTTTTCACAACGATTGGAGCTTGTAGATGATTGAGACCTGCGTTGCTTGACAAATCATCTTTTCCGATGTAGCAGATTTTCATCTCGGCGACTATGTAAACGTGTCAAGCTGACTTATCTAGGGAGCCATTCTCAGAGTGTTTGTTGCCCACTTTTCTTTGAAAATGCTGCCGGAAACGGTGTTTCGGTTAACGGTGAGCGATACAGAGTAATGACGATCATTGGTTTCAACAGGCCACAGTCAATCTTTTGCACATCAACTTCAATAAAACACACAGAAAAAAATGGCATTCTAAATTCAAGCTGAATATTCACAATTTAAAGTAAAATCGTACTTAAAACAAGTATAAATCGGATAGTTTTAAAATCAAGTACGAAAATTCTTATAATAAGAATGAAATACTTGTGTGCTTTAGTGCTTGTCGTTTTTCCGTTTAATTACGGACAGTGTAGGTATCAGCTATATCGGCGGTATCAATAGGCCACCTTGGAACAGATATTTGATAAAGGGGTTAGGCGACTTGACCAATGCTGTGCGAATAATCAGGGCCTTTAGGCGAATATCGACCTAACCATTTGTGAGACAGAAACCGTCTCCATGGACTTGTAACATGTGGCGCAAAAGTAAACTTCCGATGCTTTTTTTTGGCTGTAATTAAAAAAAAATGAAAAAACTTTGATTCTTCTTGTGGATTATTTTTATTTGGTCTTTTAATTTTTTTTTTACATCAAGTCGAGAATATGATGTCATGTAAATGGCCGCCACCAGAGTTTCCACTGACATTACAGCTCACTGATTTGAGAGATGTGCCCTCTGCTTCTTGGAATGGAATGTTAAGGGGAAATAAGTAAGTAAGGGTGCATTACTGTGAAGCATAAAATCGTGTTCAATAAACACTGGGAATAAACCAATAATAATCAGAAACCATTTTTTTAAATTTTTATAAAAACTTGTATTTAGGACATGGAAATATATGATATCCATGACGGTCATTAAAAAAGAGTAATACGCTGTCGTCCTAAGAAAGAAAGTCGCTTCACCAATTTGCTTGTTTTGAGATATTTCACTTTTACGTTTCTTATCTTTCGTGTCTTAAAATTAAATTGAAAATGTTCAGAAATGATTTGAAAATATATTACAGTTGAGGATGGGGCGTGAAAATTAACAGAAAAAAACAGAAACATTTAAAACATTTAAATACAAAAGTCACACATTTCAAAAAATATCAAAAATAATTGTTTTGCATAAAATGCTTCTTAAACGATGAGACGTTCATGTTTCGCTAAAACAGCCGTCATTTTATGATCGAAAACACCCGAAACGAAAACACATAGTTTTTATAAAAATCATAAAATAATTAAAATTATTTTTAAAAATCACGCTGTGCTTTTGTATATAAGGAGCGATGTCTGCAGAAGTTCAACCGCCTGTTAGGAATCAAACATCGACACTTCGTCTTTATTTGTTCTATTTTCATGATCAACTGCGTAAAAAAACTTGCAAACTTGATCAATTTGTTTCAGTATTTACCATTTATTAATATTCTACAGGACTGGTGTACGTTTGTAATTTAAACCAACATTAGTCATTTTGTTTTTGAGTGGACTTAAGCTATTCCAATTAATTTAAATACAATTATTTCATCTTCATTAGAATCGTAATAAAGCCATTGTTAAAGGTGTTTATAGAAACGTATGTGCGTGTGTATGTATGCGTGTATATATTTGTGTATATACTGCAGTTATTTATTTATGATAATGAAATTATGCCATATTTATTATTTTATGTAAATTTAATCCGTATTAGCAAATTAGAGAAGTCATAAATAGTCACAAATACATATGTGCGTACATATAAACCAATATACACTCACATACACATAGTATTTTTGATATGTGGTTGCGAACACACACACACACCCACGCATCTGCAAATACATTTAAAATCCTTTATGTACGGACATACCGACATAGCTAACAAATTTGCATTGGCATTTTATATCCCTGTTTTCGGTTGTTTTTTCTGTCCCGCATATTTTTCTATGGCCTGTCTTTTTTTGTTGTTGTTTAAAAGAAAGAAAAAAATCCATAATAATTAATGTCTACATATTTGATGTAATTTATGGTTATTTAATGTTCTATTTACAGTAAATATGTGAACGAGTATTGTGTGTGTGTATATATTGTATTTATATACTCTGGGTAATTTGTATATTGATTTCATTTGGCTTTTTTCCTTCTTCCCTAAAATGTGTTAATTTATTGTGTTATAACACATAATGCAGACATAAAGGACATGCTTTTTTTTTTGCAAATTCAGAAATTGTATGGACAGTTTTTTAAACTGAAGAAGAAACTACATAAATATATAAAAATTACAATTTATATATATAAAGAATATGTGTTGCAATTTTATTAGGTATCAAAATTCGCTCTGCGAAAATGTATTTTGTCACTTTTATCAGGAACGATTCTCATTTTTACTCTAAATAGGTACTTCAATAAACAGAATTGTCGAATTTGGTCTAAAGAACAGCAAGAGGATATTCAAGAGCGGGTAATACCTTCCGAACAATGTACTGTTTGTTGTGGTTTATGGCCCAACGTGATAATTTGAAGGTGAAGCGGAGAAAATATGTATGTGCTGACAGACACCTTCAAACTACAATTTGCCAAGAAAATTTTTTGGAATCTTAAATATGTGCCCTTAATTAATAGACGGCAATAAGAAATCAATAATTTTGTGATTTTTGTTTCCAAATTTAATTAAAACATTTTTAAATTAGAAAAAAAATATTAAATGAAAAACAAAATAACTCCCTTTTATTGGTATCAAATAATTCGTTGGAAAATATGAGAAAACCTCCCTTTAGTCTCGATTCACACTAGGCCATTTTAATTGCCGCAATTCTCAATTTGACGGAGAGAAAGGTAAGGGAAAAAACTTGTTCGTACTGGCAACTCCTTTTGTGTTTTTTTTCGTTGTGTGAAGTTGGCTGCACATTATTTTGACATTTTGAAAGGCATTTCCATTTAAAAAGCCAATCTTAATATATATTTACCCTCGACACTGATTCACTGACTCTGTCACGCATTACGTAGGAATTTAAACAGGCATTCTATAATTTTCTATAAATAATAATAATAAAAAAAAGTAATATTTTTTTTTTGTACAGAAATTGTGTTTCCCCCAAATTTTATTTACCAAATTTTTTTTTCCAAATTTTTTTTTTTTTTTACAAAATTTTTTTTTACAAAATTTTATTTTTCCAAATTTTTTTTTCAACAAATTTTTTTTTTCCCACAAAAATTTTTTTCAACAAAATTTTTTATTTTCAACCAAAATTTTTTTTTCAACAAAATTTTTTTTTTCAACAAATTTTTTTTTTTTCCACAAAAATTTTTTTTTTTCAACAAAATTTTTTTCCGGATCATTTTCGTGCATTTCAAGGACCCAATCAGCAAAGACACGACGTTGTTGATGGTCGGCCAGCTTGAGTTCTTGTGTTAACTTAACTTTATAAGCCTTCAGACCCAAGTCTTTATGCAAAAGACGTGAAATGACGTTTGTGGAATGCCCAATTCCAAAGAACGACGAGGAATGGACAAACCTGGGTTTTCTTCAACACTTTGAGCTACAGCAGCAATATTCTCAGCTGTTCTTGAGCGACGTGCACGGGTTTTATTCTCTATATCACTAACTTGTCCCAACAGGTCGAATTGTCCAACAATTTCCGTATTGCGGTCCGACAAGGTGCTTCACGAATTTTGATAACTTCAATGCGTTGTTGAAGCGTGTATCGTTTTTTTTTTCAACAAATTTTTTTTTTTCCACAAAAATTTTTTTTTCAACAAAATTTTTTATTTTCAACCAAAATTTTTTTTTCAACAACATTTTTTTTTTCAACAAATTTTTTTTTTTCCACAAAAATTTTTTTTTTCAACAAAATTTTTTTTCCATATTTCAACGGGCGCCATAGGCGCATTACAACTTACTAGTAATGAAATAAAAGTTGCCGAAACCGTATTGCCTTGTCTGAACACAAGAGGCAGGTTCAAAAGGGAATCGTAAAAATTGCCGCAAGTAAAATTGAATCGGGACTTACTCATTTAGCGAAAATATTTCCCCTGAAGCTAACGCCGGTCTATAATAAAAAGAAACGGCTCAGAAAAGGAAGGACAGCTAGAAATAGCAATATTACTTTATATTCGAAGGTGTACGGAGACTTTTTTTTTGAAGTACAGCCTAATGTACATTTATCAGAAATGGTGATAGCTTCCTGGAGAAAATATTATAAATACACTGGTGGAAAGACTAAGTGGAGGTAGTGCGTACAACAGCGAAGTACATGGAAATTATTTGTTAATCTAGCCAAAAACAACAACACTTTTTCATAGTTCTCAATTCCAAAGAAAACTCAAATTAAATCTTTTTTTCTATCGATATACATTTTTTTTTTAAAATTACATTTTTTGATATTTGTTTCGTCATAACTGGAAAACTAGTTCGAAACTAAATAGTCTTTGACTGCTTCCATGTGGAAAATTTTCCCTAATCTCAGCTTTACAATGATGTAAATTTGTTTTGCTTTAAAAAAGTGGAAAAATAAATTGTACGGAACTGAAAGTGGAAGACACACTGTGCTAGTACATGTTCATCTTAATTCCCTAAAAAAAATGCATTTGCCTCGAATAGTTTTTGTAACTTCATCGAACACATGGAGCAGCACGTGACACACAGCAGTAATTATGAGTGGTGTGATGTCACCACAAAATCACGTATAAATTTAACTTTAATTCGTGAACTCTTGTCTTTCGCCAGCTACGTTTTACATTCGAATGAATGCCACCGATATTGGGTGCTAGCTACCGATGCTTGGTGTAGTTTCTGATGCTCTACAGTAATCCTATATTGACTTTGCACCCCCTTGCAACAAATGGAAATTCTGTCATCGGTATGCAAAACTTTCGAATGTGATTGTGGGTGCGCGTGGCGGTGCATGTTGTAGTGCTGATACGCTTAAGATGGGAGAAACAACACCAAAAGAATGCTGGCACAAACAAACAAAACAAAAAACGGTGGCATAGGCGCATAAACCGAATGACAAAACAAAAGGCACAGGACGAAATGGCAGAAACTCATTGCAAAGTTGCCTTTTTGGCTGAAAGGATAAAGTTAACGATGCTTGCGGTGATGCCAATGATAGCAATTGTTGACACTATGACGTTTCCATTAGTGTCGTTTTGGAATAACAACGAAGATAGGCGGTGTATGGAGGTCAGGGAACAAATTTCACAGATGACGTCAAGCAGTCATTAGAACAGTGAGATGAAAATTCTCAACATCGATTTTCATTCAGTTGGTCCATGACTGAATAGTCACTTTTTTTTAGTCTACCCTGACCAAGGGTGAATCAGTTCAGAATTGTCTGGAAACACTTATCGCAAAACTGCAATTTATTTAAAAAAAAAAACAATTAATTTATTAAACTAAATTAACCTGCTAACAATGAATAAACATTATTCGAAGACAAATGAAATTTTTTGAGATAAATGATCGGATGTTTTTTTCATAATAAAGAGGAAGGTATGCCGCTAATAATGAAAAACAATATGGCCACCTTTTCATGAAATTTTCCATAACCCATAATCGCATAACCCATAATTTTCCATAACCCATATCTTTGAGGCATTGTCGACGCTGGGCTGAAACTCAAATTGATTTTATCATAGCTGCACAATGGCAGAGTATGTGACTATCACACAACAAAACCAGGTTCATACCTGGTAAGAATATCTAAAAACATTTTCCAGCGGTGGTTTTTCAACTCGTAACGGGAGTAAGCCATGTATACACCGTTCGGAGAGTATAGACAGAGCTTTTAATAACATTAAGATAATCTCAGTGGTTACAGCATTGGACAATACAGGTGTAGTATAAATCAATATAGAGGCATCATGCTTAATAACAGGATTCTCAGAAATTTAGTAATAAATCTAGTCCTAACAGATCTAAACGCGAATGGAAGCCGAAACACTGCTGGTTAAAGGCAAATTGTTCCAGACCATCAGCGAAATCATCATCATTAAGATCGTTATCCATGGGTTATAGACAAATGACCCAGGGGCAACCCTACTAAAATAGGACTAATCCTTTTCGCGAATAAGATTAACACTCCCAATATTGAATGACAAGTCTCTGCGACTATAAAAGAGGCAAAATAACTGGGCATCATTTTGGATTCTTCCTTGGCAACGGAGTACTAAGAAAATCATGAAGAAAGCCTTACGTTTCTTGTATGCAGAAAGTCGTTCTGCAGAAAGTCTGTACATGTAGAAAGACGTTCTAGAGTAAATTCCGTAAAAATACATTGAATGTACCTGATCGCCAGACAAATACTCACGTATCGATGACTTCATTCCATAATGTGCTAAGTCTTTAAAGTCAATTTTACAGGAGACACATTCAATGTTTAGTTGGAATTTCTATGAATTTTTTTATTGGCAACGAATTAAACAGTGTAGAATGCACACAAATGTTTGCGTTGTTCCTCTCATGTCCCTCATTTATTACACCGTGTTACAAAGAATAGATTTTTTTCTGTCCTATGAAACAAATGCACATATTCGGAAAGAGGGGAAAAAATAAAAATACACGTGTATCGGCGATTTTCATATACACGTCAGATTTTTTTTTTTTTTAAGTTTGAAGTATGAAGCTCGTAGTGGCCTGTGTGAAAGCCTTTGGACCGATTTTTAACCCTTTTTCAGTGATCCAATCGAGCTGATTTTTTGCAGGCAGACTCGTGGAAGTGTCTGTATCACGTCAAATTTTTTAAAAAATAGATTTTTATCAATTCTCAGATTTTCCTCATTTTTTTTTAAATGGTTTTCTTTTTTTTTAAGGTTTCAGTCAAAAAAAATTTTTTTTCGTAATGCTTAAGTAGTTTAAAAATGATTCGGACAATATCATGTTAAGTACACTTAGCGACAAAGTGCATGTGTGCTATGTTGGCTTAGACAGCACGACAAAAATAAATGTGCCTTCTGAAGAATGCTAAAGCTGCCATCAGACGATACGTTTTTTTTACATATAAATAAGCTTTGTGTAGAAGGAAATAAGCTTTACTTGCTACAAACACGCGTTTTACTTGTGTGTGAACATTTAAAAAAAAACACATGTCCTCGATAGCCACGTGGCCCCAAAGAAAGAAGTTGCAAGGTCTTAAATCACAAGATCTCGTTGGCCAATTGTGATCACCTGTTCGAGAGATAACACGTTCCGAAAGCATTTGCCGTAAAAGAGCAATGGTTTCGTTGCTTGTGTGGCCCGTAGCGCCGTCTTGTTGAAAATAAACGTTGTCCAGATCAATATCATCCAACTCCGACCATCAAAAATCATCTCTCGATAGCGCAATCCATTCACCATAACTGTTGACCAAGGTCAAACGACCCCGCCGGACCATTAACCACACCAAACAGTCACACATTGAGGATGGAGAGTTTTCTCAACAATAACTCTTGGGTTTTCCGAGTCCCAGATGCGACAATTTTGCTTGTTTACATAGCCACCGAGGTGGAAATGGGCCTCACCAGTCAAGATGATTTTTCGTTGGAATTCTGGATCATTTTCGTGCATTCCAAGGACCCAATCAGCAAAGACACGATGTTGTTGATGATCGGCCAGCTTGAGTTCTTGTGTTATCTGAACTTTATAAGCCTTAAGACCCAAGTCTTTATGCAAAATACGGTGTAATGACGTTTGTGGAATGCCCAATTCCAAAGAACGACGAGGAATGGACAAACCAGAGTTTTCCTCAACACTTTGGGCTACAGCAGCAATATTTTCAGTTGTTCTTGAGCGAGGTGCACGGGTTTTATTCTTTATATCACTAACTTGTCCCAACAGGTCGAATTTTTCCAACAATTTCCGTATTGCGGTCCGACAAGGTGCTTGACGACGACCCAAAAATGCATTAGTTCTGCGAACTGTGACTGCAGGATTTTCACCATTTTTGTAGTGAATTTTAATAATTTCAATGCGTTATTGAAGCGTGTATCGAAGTTTCTACTTGTCAAATGTCAAAGAAGAAAAGATTCAAAAGACACAGCTACCGAAATACCGGGTGATTCAAAAGAACCCCTTTTGTTGGAAAACCCTACATTTTATGGCTACAGCTATGTGCTTTTTTACACTCACTCTCCTCCGTTTATTATCTCAAAATGATTTATTTTTAGAGTATTTCAATTTTGCCCTAATAAAATGAATTTTATTTTGTTGTGCTATGAAAATAGCAGGGAAATGTCTTCCATTGGTATACGCTTATCATATCAGCCTCGTTCAATTGCATATTCTGCATATGGCATCTCCATAAGTATGTAGCTATGCATGTACTATATTAACTTGATGAAACATTTGCTAAAGCCTAGTTTGAGGTTTTGCATTTAAAATGTGAACTCGTTGTTGTTGTTGTTGTTTTTTCGTGCATTTCCTTTCTTGTGGATTTGTCATTGCAGCAGAGCAGTGTAGTGCAGCGTCTATTATGTGGCATGAAATGAAGAGCGAATTGAGTCGAAGCGACACGTGAACTCGGCGGAACGCGTTAGCAATCAGTGATGGAGATTTTTTTTTTTTCGTTCGTCTGTTTGCCTATTTGGCTGTGTGTCTCTGTTGTCGGTTCTTCTTGTATGCATCTTAACGACTTTAAATGTGTATGGCTGCAGGCGTGTGTGTATTGGGATGGCGATGTTAAATAACACCGAAATGATATGAACCCCAAACGAAAAGTGAAATAATCCCCAATGAAATAAAGCCCAACAAATTAAATAAAACCCAAAAAGAAAAAAACAAAAACATGAAAATAAAACCAAAATTTAGTAAAATGAAATTAAAAAATAATAAAAAAAATTCAGTGAAAATGAAATAATCCCCAATTAAGAAAGCCAAGGAAATTAAATCAAACGAGCCCTGTGACCAGACAACATATTTGGGTTCTCAGCATGGGTATAGATGATCTCCAATTATCCCCATGCTAAACGAAATTTTTGTGTTTAGCTTCAGTATTTCGCTTTTATAATCATGTTTACTGAAGTTGACAAAGCTCAACGTAATTCAAAGTTAACCCCTTGTGGACCAAGACTTGAAGGGGTTAAAAAATGAATATGTTCTTCATGAAATCTGAATTGTTATAGAATTTAAAAGATAAATTCAATATTTTAAAAATTATCAAGGACCTGCAAGGATATTATTTATGACTGGTACGTTGGGGTAAGGTGAATCGAAAAAAATGGAGAAAAAAACCATAATATTTTTTTTAACTTTAAAAAAATTAATAATAACACCATTATAAATGCATTTATGCAATATTATTTCGAAAAACAAGTTCTAGACATTTAAAAAACCACTCTTTCTCCAAGACAACTATTTAGTGTCACGTTTTCGCAAATAGCTGCAAATTACCGTTATTCTGGCTACACAGGGCTACCAACAATTGTAAAGAAAATTGTATTAGATAAATTTGAGTGTAAATTAACGTACCTAGGGGGGAAATTATACAAATATTTTTCTTTTAAGTATTTATGAGCTGATAATTGTAATGGTACTTTGAAGTACTGTCGGTCGACAAAGGGTTAAATAAAAAAATTTCAAGAGCTGATTTACGTTGTGTCGCGTTAGAAAAAAATTTGAAATCAAAGGAGCCCTGTGACCAGACAACAGATTTAGGTTCTCATAGGTATAGATGATCTCCAATTATCCCCATGCTTAACGAAATTTGTGTGTTTAGCTTCAGTATTTCGCTTTTATAATCATGTTTACGGAAGTTGACAAAGCTCAACGTTATTCAAAGTTAAATAAAAAAAATTTCAAGAGTTGATTTACGTTGTGCCGTGATAGAAAAAAAAATTTGAGAAGTTTAAATTTAAAAAATCAAAAGCAAAAACTACGTCTTCTTCTAGAATTTTTAATTACAAAAAGTTTTTTTTAAAAATTAACATTGTCTACCAGATCTTTAAGAGGTGTCGTCTTCGGCGTTCTATTTCGGGCTAGCCTAATGTGCATACATGTAAGTATGTGATATTAACTTAAGAATGTAAATGTCTATTACATGTATACATATCAAGCACACTTACACAAAGACACACACACACACATACCAGTTCATAGGTATCACCGAAGGATGTGACTGTGGCTGCGGATGTCAAAAAATCGCTTTGGTCGTGGGGATGTGATGCATGCAGTGAAGCTTAAATATGACGAGGGGCTGTTGGATGTGTGTGTGTGTGTGTGAATGCGTTTGCTTGGAGGAGTATATCCGTTTTAATTTTGCTTTTATTGTTGCTATTGTTATTGCTGATGTGGTGGCAGGTATTGCTTTTGTTGCTGCTGTTGTCGAACAACATTTGTGAAATGTGTTCTTCAACACGTTTGGCATGCCAAATGTTGTTGGTTGCTGCCACACGTATGTATGTATGGAAGTGAATCCTTATCGTTTGTTTGTTTGTAGTTATTGTTGTTGTTTTTTGTGTGAATTTCGGATTTCTTTTCGTTGTTTGTTTCCCATTCAAAGATTTTTGTGTGTCGTTTTGTATTTTGTTTTGTTGCTTTAAAATCAATGTGATTTAGATTGCATTCACATAGACACATAGGCTCACATACACTCATACGCATATCCTTACACTGGGATTCTAGAAAAGAACGGATTTAGTAGTTCAATTGCATAAAAGTTAAATTACTTGCCTATTTTCGATAGTGGGAGACAGAAAAAAAGTGTTGCACAGTGGTCAACACTGGGGTCGAGGAGAAAACATGTCTCAACTTGGCTCTGGTTCATCAGCGAAGCTTCAAAACACTAGCAGTCGACTTGTTTAATGTCTGAAACATCGGCCAAAAGTCTGTTACTTTTGATTTAGTTAATATTTTTGAGTTCTATAAAAACTTGATTGTTTTTAAGGTATTAACATTAAAAATCGGATAAATGGATATATTTTATAAAGATTACCAAAGTTGACTACTTTTTGAATTCATCAATTTTAGGAGGAACAAATTTGTTCTAATCTAATCAAAATTTTTTCATTGTCACTATTTTTAGATTTGAAAAAAAATATAACTCGATTTTTCGTGTTGTCGAACTGTATCTCATACATTTGAAGAGCTATGGAAGTTTTCTATTGTTATAAAGTATGTGTTTATCTTTATTATGCCGCCAATACTTTATTTCTAGTGAATATAGTTTGGTGGTAGCAATTATTTGAAAAATATCGATTTTAAAAACCACAAAATTTTACAGTTAAGAGTTATTAAAGGAAGCAATACCTATGTGGAAAGGTGGAAGGGAGGAAGGGGTAACTTTGGGCCGCCCGATATTGCAAATTTCGCTGCAACTGCAACAAGTCAAATTTTTTAGGCCCAATACTCAAATTAATTATTTTTCTCATTAACTTTTGATAACTGAATACACAGATGAAAACGTTAACCAATTGGCCTTATCCTAGTGTCAAATTTTATTCAAATCGTAATTCTTTTGCCAAAATATTCTCACATTAACCCCTTGTGGACCAAGACTTGAAGGGGTTAAAAAATTAATATGTTCTTCATGAAATCTGAATTGTTATAGAATTTAAAAGATAAATTCAATATTTTAAAAATTATCAAGGACCTGCAAGGATATTATTTATGACTGGTACGTTGGGGTAAGGTGAATCGAAAAAAATGGAGAAAAAAAAAACCATAATATTTTTTTTAACTTTAAAAAAATTAATAATAACACCATTATAAATGCATTTATGCAATATTATTTCGAAAAAAAAGTTCTAGACATTTAAAAAACCACTCATTCTCCAAGACAACTATTTTTGAATAGTCGTAGTTAGTGCCACGTTTTCGCAAAGAGCTGCAAATTACCGTTATTCTGGGAAGACAGGGCTACCAACAATTGTAAAGAAAATTGTATTAGATAAATTTGAGTGTAATTTAACGTACCTAGGGGGGAAATTATACAAATATTTTGTATAATTGGCCTTATCCTAGCGTCAAATTTTATTCAAATCGTAGTTCTTTTGCCAAAATATTCTCACATTAAGTGAAAACCCCATACTTTTTACCGCCGTTTTAAATGGATTCTGGACCACTGTGCGCCGTATGATACTCCTGACTGAAAATGTCTCAGCAAATCTAGGGAGCATACAAAGGTAGAGGACATCAAATCTGGTGGCAACTTTTTGAAAGCCAACACTCAGGGGATGTCCCCTTTAAATGCAATGCATTGTGTTAGCGGATGGAAAATAGGGTATCGAAAGGAGGAAAGAGGGAGCAATGTTTGTTGAGATTTGTTTTGAATTTCTGAATGTCACAACTGGCAGGAAACACCTTTGCTGGAAGAATATTCCACATACGAACGGTTCGGCTGAAGAACGAATTTTCTCTATAGTGCGTCGTCCGGTCAACCGGACATTTCACAATGAACGGATGAGTGACCCCGTATTCCGACTAAATGTTCTAACTTCAGGGACCAGACGACGGATATCTATCGAACAGATACCGTTAAAATATCTGTAGAACAGCGATAGACAACCCACATTCCGGCAATGCTGAAGGGAGACAATAGAGTTGGATATCCTACCATCCCCATCCCCTACCTGCAAAGATGTCTTTGGAGCTCCTGCCCATATATGGGAGTTATATTCCATTTCAGGTCGGATGTAGGTGATGTAAATATTTACGAGATCAGATGGAGTGAAGTATTTCCTGCACCGCTTCAAAAAGCCTAAACACTTGGATGTTTCTTTCGACATTTCGAATATATATCTAGCCCAGCGAGCATCACCCTGTATCTTCATGCCCAGAACATCAAGAGTGTCTGATTCGTGGATATCCACACCACCCATAGAGATTGACGACGATGCTGGACCAGTGGAACGTTTGTGTGAAAACAAACAACACTGGGTCTTTTGCACATTAAAATCTACTCTGTTCATTTGGCCCCACTCACAAATCGTCGCCAAATCGCGGTAAAGTGAGTAATTCATCGTTCGTCGTTTGTCCTCGACCTCCGGAGGGACAGAGGTTGCTGTCATCCGTAAAGGAATAGATCGGGTTCACAGTCTGCCCCAACAGGTCGTCAATGAAAATAAGTAATAGAGAAGGAGAGAGGACAAAACCAATGCTTGTTGGATGCGACCCCATCTGTAACAACTCGTATAGAGCGATCCCCGAGAAAACTCGATATGAATCGAGAAAAGGTATTACCAAGATCAAATGCAATAAGTTTTGATATGAGTGCTCCTATCGAACATCCAGAGCAACGACCTTACTTTCACCAAGGGCGTGAATAGATCGACTCCATCGCTCCGAAAGGAACGCCATCAGGTTTCCAGTAGATCGGTTTCTACGGAAGCCATACTGTGGATCATTTAGAAAGCTATTATACCCTGAATGCTTAACAAGATGGTGGTTAACCATGCTCTCCATAACCTTTGAGAGCTCAGAACATATTGCTATTGGGCGGTAATTCGCAGGGGATCGGCTGAACATAGCCAATGTGAAAAGTAAATACCATGTTGAAAACATTGCGCAATGAACAAGCTAGCGTCGAAGAGCACTTACATAGGACAAGTGCTGAAATGCCAACCGGGCCCGGAGTTTTGTTTACATTGAGATCTGCAAGAACCCTTTTGACCTCACGTTTTCGAAAAAGTATCGAACTAGATACGTTTTCGATCACGGGGAGTGGTGGACCGCTGTCTGACAAAGATAAATTCTTTGCAAATATTTCAGACAAAATGTTAGCTTTGTCAACCGGGTCAGTGAATATCTGGTCATCGTCAACGCGAGTTGGAATAGAAGACCAAGAATTGTCCCTTACTTAAATAAACCGTTTTTTTTTTTAATTTTCAGGGAAAAGTCCATAGAATGTTTTTTTTTAAATTTAATGATTTTGTGGGAAGTTTCTATTCAGATTTTTTCTGTAGAATCTATTGTCACACTGTACCGGCATTGTGCTGCTAAGGAAATGACAGGAAACGGAAATCGTGAATTGCATTGTTTTGCATACGATTTCGGTGTTTGTTTGTAATCGAAATTGAATGCATTGTTTTTGTTGTGTACGATTTCTGCTGTATTTCAATTCAACTCTGATGAAAACTATTGTTTTTATCAATTTTTTACAATTACTCCCAATAGGCCGCCGCCGCCGCCACCACCAGCGCCTGTAACAGCATCCTCAGGGCTGACAACCATTCGTTCACTGGCAGTTTACATAAAGACTTAGGCATCCCACAACTTATTCGTGTGTGTGTGTGTGTGCGTTTGAATGACAAAGGCTTTGCATTGCGTTGGGCGGATTGATTGGCCGGGGGAGGGGGTGGTTGTAGTGATGTCCTTGCCACTTTTGGGCCACTGGTAACAAACTGACATTTTGACATGATTGCCTTTCGTTTTAGTACGAATAGCAGTCATCGAAATATGTGTACTCACGTATTTAAACGTTTTGTTTGTTGGCTTTTTCTGATGATACCATTGTTTTACTCGCACATTGAATGCAAAAGCAAAACCAAAGAACAAAAACAAAACGAGGCGAAAACATTCCCAAAAATAGCAAATACCAGAAAACAGATACTGTCTACATGTGCCCAACAATTGTTGGGCGGATGGATTGACTGTGTTGTTGTAGTTCTCCTGTCCGTATGATGATGATGATGACGATGGTATCGTCGCATGGCTTAGAATATCAATGATATCATCACATATGCAAATATAGATTTCAATATGGGTGATTTTTTAAATATTGCAGTAGCAAAATCCAAAAAAAACAAAAAAAATATTAACATTTCAAAGTATGTTTAGGATTAAAAGTGTATGCCCATTTAGGAAGTGAACAGCGATACGGGACGGTGGATGAATGCCCTGAAATATTCTTGCTGATATCACAAAAGTGAGCTTGAGTTGGGGAAATATTGCGTCAATCACAGTTCAACTTCACAAATCAAATCATTGACCTCAAATACGATCAATGGAAGTCTCCGAAGCAGAAGCTTAGCTAAAGGTTGAAGACATATAAAACGTGTTGTATATATAGGTGTAACTGGGCCCCCTAGAGATCAGGTCTGAAAGCAACGGGGGCTATAACAAAATAAAAATAAAAAAAATATAACGAATATTCAAATTTCTGTAAAAAAAAATATTGTTTTAATGGCTATACAATATAAATTTTATCCATCCTTTTGCAATTTACAGAAGTTTGAGTACCCACTCTTATATAAACGATGGCGGAACGAATTTAAGGAGTGGCTTAGAGCCCCTTATGTCCACGCCCACAATTGTATTTGTATGGATTTTTTTTTTGGAGTAATTTTTTCGTCGTCCCTAGCTAACCCCGGACCATTTTCCCGCCTTCCTACATCGATTTTCGTGATTTCTGGGTAAGTTTGGGCGGGGTGGCATTGCCAGTTTTTTTTTTGGGGGGGGGGGGGCTTACTACCACTAAAGTGCATTTTTTGCAAAAGTCTTTGTTTAAAGTTAAAAATTATTATTACAAAGCCGACAAAATGGAGAACGTTTTGAAAGACTTGAAAATCACAATACAATTGTAATACAATTGTGAGTCTAATAGTACATAAAGGGTTTTCCAACAAGAGGTGTTTCGGTAACTTTCAATTTTGAAGCTTTTACTCTTTTACATTTGACAAGTAGAAACTACGCCATTACTAAACGCATTGAAATTATTAAAATTCACTACAAAAATGGTGAAAATCCTGCAGTCACAGTTCGCAAAACTAAAGCATTTTTGGGTCGTCGTGAAGTACCTTGTCGGACCGCAATACAGAAATTGTTGGGAAAATTCGAGCTGTTGGGAGAAGTTAGTGATGTGAAGAATAAAACCCGTGCACGTCGCTCAAGAACAACTGACAATATTGCTGCTGTAGCCCAAAATGTTGAAGAAAATCCAGGTTTGTCCATTCCTCGTCGTTCTTTGGAAATTGGGCATTCCACAAACGTCATTACACCGTATTTTGCATAAAGACTTCGGTCTTAAGGCTTATAAAGTTCAGTTAACACAAGAACTCAAGCTGGCCGAACATCAACAACGTCGTGTCTTTGCTGATTGAGTGCTTGAAATGTATGAAAATGATCCGGAATTCCATCGAAAAATCATCGTGACTGATGAGGCCCATTTCCACCTCGGTGGCTTCGTCAACAAGCAAAATTGCCGCATCTGGGGCTTGGAAAAACCCAAGAGTTATTGTTGCGAAGCCTCTCCATCCTCAATGTGTGACTGTTTGGTGCGGTTTATGGTCCGGCGGGGTCATTGGACTTTAATTTTTCGAAAATGAGGTTGGATCAACAGTTACGGTGAAAGGATTGCGCTATCAAGAGATGATTAAAGATTTGTTATGGTCGGAGTTGGATGATATTGATCTGGACAATGTTTACTTTCAACAAGAAGGCCACGAAAGCATTGCTCTTTTACGGCAAAAATTTCCGGACCGTGTTATCTCTCGAAGAGGTGATCTCAATTGGCCACCGAGATCTTGTGATTCAACACCTTGTGACTTCTTCCCTTGTGGCCATGTGAAAGATAAGGTCTATGCCAACAGCCCAGCGTCGATTCAAGACCTCAAAGATAGAATTCGTGAGGCCATAGGGCAGCCAATTTGCGATTTGGTATTGGACAATTTCATGAAAAGGATATTGTCCTGTAAGCGTGGTCGTGGTGGCCATTTGGCTGATTTTGTTGATTATGAAATAAACATCCGATTATTTATTTCAAAAAATTTCATTTTTCCTTTGAATACCAAAATAACACCTCTTGTTGGAGAACCCTGTACAAGAACCATTTTCTGCATTGCTTGTAAATATGCGACATCTTCCATTAATTGTCAATAAAAACGTAAACATGTGTCGATCTTCATGATCGGTGTCTACATTAATTTACACTAGAAATAAATAAAATTCAATACTTTTTTGCAGTTTTGGATTTTTTTCCAGATTTTTTTCTTTCATAACTTTGAAACTATTGATCGCATTGAAAACAATTATATATATATCATTTAAACATATTTATAAACCAAAATGTTTGTAAATTTAGTTTAACATAATCGGACAAGTTCTTTTTGAGTTATCACAACATAAGTGGAGGAATGTCTCGAAATACTGAAAATTTTATTTAAAAACTATTCATAACATTGAAAATTTTTACCATTTCTATACTTAGGTAGCCATGATGGTTCAAGCCCGTTGTTGCTGTTGAGCTGGGGCCTGATCACGGCATCCGCTATCGACAGTTGTCAATCGTAAACTTCACATTGTGGATCACGGCATTCGTTTTCTGAAAATTATTTTAGAGAAATCTGTTGACAGCTCAGCAGCTATCCGATGTAAAATGATAACAATCTAAGAAACCAGTGAAAAAGTTGCAGTCGGGTAAACCGACTTATATATACACTCACCCTCAGTAAAAACATACAAGTCTCATATTCCAAAGTATCGGGAAGTCAAAAGTGTGCGTGGCTACCATCATTGGATGTAACCTCTGATGAAATGTCATAATAGCAATCTCAAAATACCGAATGTTATACAAAAATATTGTATTACACGTTTTTACAAAAAGGACGGAATATAAAGCAGAATTTTTACTAGAAAATTTTATGTAGTTAATGCTTTACTAAAAATAGAATTTCGGAAAGATTCGTTGAGCGAGTTTATATAATTATACGATTTCTAAAGTGGATGCAATGGTACATTTGTATGGGAGGTACCAGAAGGGGAGATGCCAGACTTCCAAGTTTTTGTCCAAAACTTAGTCTAACCATATGTTTACTAAATACAAAATTTGGACAAGATCGCGTTGAGCATATTGGTGTTATTACACGATTTCTAAGGTAGGCGGGATGGTACATTTGTATGGGAGGTACCAGAAGGGGAGTTGCCAGACTGCCAAGTTTTTTCCAAAACTTAGTGCAGTTATACCTTTACTAAATACGGAATTTGGCCAAGATCGAACATGCGCGTGTTGATATTATTACACGATTTATAAAGTGGGCGAAATAGCAGAATTGTATGAGAGGTACCCGAAGGGGTTTTGGAAAAATATTAACCCATGCCAAATTTCAAAGCGATTGTTTCACTCTTTCGAAAGTTATCGTGCGTACCAGCAGGACAGCGGACGTACACACGGACAGGCGGACATGGCTCAAACTATTCAGAAAGTCATGAATCGAATTTGGTTTAAAGACACCTGGGGTCTAATGTGGATATTTCTAGGTATTACACTTTTGAGCCGTATCAAATGAGGGTGAGATAAAAAAAAAATATTTTATATCTGTTGTATTTACGTTTATCAAAATGGATAACCCTTAATTATTACTGTATGAACCCTTTATTGTACTGTATGAAAAATAATGTAAGCAAACAATTGGAATTTAAACAATGAGTTTGACAATAAAAATTCTGTCATAATGAACAAAATTTAAGCAGCTAACTTCTATTATTGGGCCACACATTTATAAATGTATAGGTTTTCCTCATTGCGAAGTTTATTCATTTTGATAACAAAATATTTTATCAATATTTTCTTGGTGATGTTTTAAAATAGAGAGGCAGGCCTTTAAATTTGAATTTTATTACTATTTTGTATTTAAAAGTCTGAGGCCAATTTGAGCAAATTACAATATGCAACAGTTAAATTAGAAATACTAACAATACATATGTTTTAACACATGTTTTCGAAAACGATAACACAACGGAAATTCTTTAGAAGCGAGCAGTTGTTACTAAAACAGACTATCGAACCAACAGGTGTCAACTGACAACACTCAAGATGCCCACCCTCCCCATTCCAAGCACACAATCACAGCCAACACTTGTTGTAGAACTAAAATCTTGAAGACACTGTTACCTCCATACACCAGAGAGGGCGCCCAATTTCTGCTTCTTTTCGGCTCCTCGTAAACTATAACACTTTTTAAGGATGTCGTCCGGCGACTAGACATTTGTCCATTTATGACGATGCACTCAACAACGCGTTAAGCCGAATTTCGATTTTTTGTTGTTGTTGCACACGTATGTCTTTGGCACTGTTTAGGCACATGTTGTGTAAGTCACTTGTCTTGAACTGAACAATTTGATGCAGTTTTTGCGGCCAAGAAACCTAATTTTGCTCTCTTGAAGAAACAGACGTACGTATGTACGTTGACGTCACTCCATCCATCCATCCATTTACGCTATTTCTGCCACATTTGAGTGAGTGTTTTCCTATGTGCCTTTTGCTCGCCTCCAACGGACGGCCGCCCGCCCTCCTCCTGCGGGAGTATGAAATGTATCTCTCTTTAGAAGGCCGGGTGGTGGCGTCCATGCGTCTAATACATATATTCATTAGTTTTAGTTGTTTTCTTCTGTGTAATGATGGAAAAATCGGAGCAGCAAAATTGGCGCCAGGCATATGGCTTCAGTCGTTTCCCGGTTCCTTGGTGTGCGCGTGTGTGTATTTACAACGTCAGTGGAAACCTGTTGAGATAGATAACAAAGATAGACCAATAACAAAGACATTGACAACGAAGAAATTCACCAGAATGCTGGGTAAACGCACCGGAGTACAGCGGTATTAAACTGGCAGCTTTCAAGGTCGGTGCATAAATCAGTGCGGGGGGGGATGTGTTATGAATCTTAGATGATAGATCTGATCTATATTGAAAACAATTCGTGGGGGTTTCGTTTTGATTATTAAATTACAGAAAGCGTATTAGTCGGCTGAACCGAACCGGCAAACACGCTCATACACATATGGGTCATACACATCGTATGTTTCCACAATCCTAAAGTATGTCTCCATCACTGAGGCAAAGGAATCTAGAATTCTACGCCCTATAGCATTGGTGTTTCGACTAACCCCCACATATGGGTTAAAGCAAGCGCTGTGAGCTATGAGAGGACTGTGGGCAAAATACACTGTTGACCTGGGGAACACAAATCCGGCCAAATCGAGCAACGCAGGGAAAAAATGCTACCTAAACTTGAATATAATTTACTAAAGAAAATTACAATATTCATAAATTTACAAATTGTTCTCAACAAATATGCAAAATCTCTTAATAACACTCTAGTCATTTATTACAAATACTATCACGATGACACTCACACAAAATCAAAGAATTGAAAGGTTTTCTTATTTGTAGCCGTTTCACAATATTCGTTGTAACATTTTCTTTAAACAATGACATTGAATAAAAGTTAAGGTGTTGAGAAACAAAATGTTTTCCCGGAAGCTGCTTGACCTGCCGAGTTCTTTCTTTCCTTGAATCACATTTAGTCTTTGAGTTGAAAACGTGATAGCAACCAAATAATTTAAGATAATCGGCTTAATTGAAAAAGGACAGTATCTGCCCAGAAAGAAAAACCTTTGTCCATTGGGTGAGTGCCGTCAGATGAGGAAAAGAAACCGACTACATGTTCCGTGGCGAATTTATATTTATAAGTCAAGCAAATACTTCAGCTCAGTCCCTACGTCATAAAGACGACAAACTCGATGGGATGAGAGTTAAAATGGACAATGGACATATAAAGGTACATAAAACCTCACAGGTCATACAACTCCCACACATGCTCACGATGCCCGAATATAATGGAAAATGTCGAGCACGTGGATTGGAACAGAAGACTACTACAGCGAGTACAGTTGTTAGAAAGATACAACCGCATAATATAATCAGAGCTGTACACCTTGTGGTAAATCACAAATCTAGCTGGAAAAAATTAAAAATCTGTGAAAAAGTTACAGTCGGGTAAATTAAGGAATTTGGGTAAGATCGCTTAAAGCGTAGTAGTATTATTACACGAATTTCTTATTTCTTTCTTAAGTGGGTGGAATGCTACATTTGTATGGGAGGTACCAGAAGGGGAGTTGCCAGACTTCCAAGTTTTTGTCGAAAACTTTTTCCAGCCCTAGTTTTACTAAATACAAAATTTTGGCAAGATCGCGTTGGTCATATTGATAATATTACACGGTTTATAAGGGGCGGGGTGATACATTTGTATGGGAGGTACCAGAAGGGGAGTTGTCAGACTTCCATGTTCTTGTCCAAAACTTTGTCTAGCTATAGCTTTACTAAATACAGAATTTGGGCAAGATGGCGTTGGGCATATTGATAATATTACACGGTATATAAAGTGAGCAGAATGGTACATTTGTATGGGAGTTACCAGAAGGGGAGTTGCCAGACTTACAAGTTGTTGTCCAAAACTTTGTCTAGCTATAGCTTTATTAAATACAAAAATTTCAAGTTTCTCCCAAAAAAATTATCTAGCTGTATCTTTAATAAAAATCAGAATTTGGGTAAGAATACGTTGATCGTTGTAATATTATTACATAATTTCCAATGTGGACGGGAGGTAGGATAAGAGGTGGGGCTAAGGGTCCATCTTTTTTCTGGAGAACTTCATCTAGTTACAGATGTCCGTAGCCGGACACTAATACGGACATGGCTAAAACGTCTCAAAAACTCGTCAATCGAATGAAGTTCAAAGACATTTAGGATATAAAGTGACTCCTACCCATAGGGTTCGGGTATACAAATAAGTGGTGAAAATACTCGGTTAGTTTACACAAAATAACAGGCCAGCTTATTGAAAACAACTGGCCAGCGCACACTAGTTCAGAATCGTTTTTTACTGGGCAAAACTCTGTACATTTTGACTCGATACCGATATTTTTCTTATTCTATAAATAACTCAATTTCAATTTTTTTTTTTTTTTTTAATATTTCTCATGAAATTGATTTTTTTTTTGTTTTTTCATCTTCTTTTTTATTAAAAGAAGGTCAGACTATGATAAATAAACCATTTTAATAATAAATTTTAAAAAAAATTAGTTGGCAAAAAAAAATATTTTCCTCGATACAGTGGAAATTTTATAACACGACTTCCATAAGTCGAAGCCCTTGTTAAGGAGACAAATTCCCTTTAACATAAGTATAAGTAATTCCATAACTCAAAGTCTTCTTAAGTCGAACTTTTCTGGTTTGAGTTATGGAGTTACGTATTTAAAAAGAATATTATGCATAGCGAACAATCGATTATTCGTTCGGTTGAAAAATTGCCGGCAAATATTTCATATTTAGTTCCTTATTATTTCTGTCCTCAAACAGCGCCTTTGCTTCTTCTTCTAAACGCTAGAGATAAGCGGATCTGATGTTGCCAACAAAATATTAAATATATCTTGGTTCGTACAATTTCGTGAAATTTTTCTGGATTTGGCTGTCTACAAAATCTGTAATCGTTATTAGTTTTTCCTGGGACTTCCTCTGATTGGTACTAAATGATGCTTAATGGCATCTCCTCCATGACAAAGAATTTTATGACCAGATAAAATAAAAACAGAAAAATGATTTTTTTTCGAGTCTACAGAGTCTGGTCAAGGCAGGTACAAAAGTGTATGTGGGCTGAAAGAGACCACTTTCACTTTTCTAAAATATTTGTTTTCTGAACCACCGAGCAGAGTACAGAAAATATTATAACACTAGTAAGTTGTAATGCGCCTATGGCGCCCGTTAATTTGCTTGAGAAAGTATTTGTTACTTAATTTTAAAAATTTTGTAAAAAATATTTTGAGAAAACTATTTTGTAAAAAAAAATTTCGAAAAAAAAATAAAATTTGCGGAAAAAAAATTTTTGTTGAAAAAAAAAAATTTTGTTGAAAAAAAAAAACTTTTGTTGAAAAAAAAAATTTTGTAGAAAAAAAAAAAATTTTGTGGAAAAAAAAAAATTTTCTTGAAAAAAAAAATTTTGTGGAAAAAAAAAATTTTTTTGAAAAAAAAATTTCTTGAAAAAAAAATTTTGGAAAAAAAAATTTCTTGAAAAAAAAAAATTTGGAAAAAAAAAATTTTGGAAAAAAAAAATTTCGGTAAAAAAAAATTTTTGGTAAAAAAAAAATTTGGGGAAAACACAATTTCTGTACAAAAAAAATATTATTTTTTTTATTATTATTATTTATAGAATTATTATAGAATGCCTATTTAAATTCCTACGTACTGCGTGACAGAGTCAGTGAATCAGGGAATCAGTGTATCAGTGAATCAGTGAATCAGTGTCGAGGGTAAATATATATTAAGATAGTTGGTCGACAAGGAGCCCCTGAACACTGCAATATTCCCACGTAGCGGAAATATGTACAAATTCTAAATTCGTACACCATAAACACACATCACCGTGTGGGGTATATAAAATTCGGTTCGACCGAAATTGAATCATATTTAAGCTGTTGCTAAACCCAACTAATGCTTCGGTCAACAGATATGCTGAACGTTGGTGCCTTCCGCTCTATTATCCCAATTACATCGCACGTGCTCTGCTTGACATTTGACTTTAGTGGCATTTATTCACACATAGTCGGTGAACTTTGTATTAGCTGGCTCAATATCATGCGTAAATCCCTACTATATGAGCTCTATCCTTTTCTCTACTCAAAATGTAACAGGCGGACATATCAACAAGTAGTTCAAATGCTCTTGAGAATTGAGCAAAATATAATAATTGTTCCTCCTACGAGTGTATGTGCTTCTTTGAGTTTTTTTTCTTTCTTTGAACTCCCGCCTGTGATTTGTTAATCTGGCGCCATAAAAACGTATTTAGGTTCTTTTTCATTATTATTTTCCTTCACTTGTTGTGTCTTGTGAATTTTCCAAGAGAATACACATGTGTGGGTGTCATTTTACAAATATTTTCTAGGCAAATTAGGCTTTTGTTCAAACACTTTCACGGGGGCATTTGTGTCGTTTGTCTGCTAAATACGGAAACTTGGGAATCTGTTAAATAAATGAACTCAGTTCGGTTAGCTGCTGATAAAGAGAAACCTCAGTTTTTTTCTTTGTAGGGTTCCAGCAACAACTCGGTATATAAAGCAACGTTTTTTTATACCCTCACCCTACGGGTAGGAGGGTATATATCATTTGATACGGCTCAAAAGTGTAACACATAGAAATATCCACATTAGACCCCAGGTGTCTTTGAACCAAATTCGATTCATGACTTTCTGAATCGTTTGAGCCATGTCCGTCTGTCCGTCCGTCTGTCCTGCTGGTACGCACGATAACTTTCGAAAGAGTTAAGCAATCACTCTGAAATTTGGCATGGCTTAATATTTTCCCAAAACTGCTTACGAGATTGCATATGGGCTATATGGCCACACTCCTTCGGGTACATCCCATACAAATCGCCTATTTCGCCCACTTTAGAAATCGTGTAATAATATCAATATGACCGACGCAATCTTGCCCAAATTCTGTATTTGATAAAGCTATTGCCAGACAAAGTTTCGGACAAAAACTTGGACGTCTGGCAACTCCCCTTCTGGTACATGCCATACAAATGTACCATCCCGCCTACCTTAGAAATCGTGTAATAATATCAATATGCCCAACGCGATCTTGCCCAAATTCTGTATTTAGTAAAGCTATAGCTAGACAAAAATTCGGACAAAAACTTGGAAGTCTGGCAACTCCCCTTCTGGTACATGCCATGCAAATGTACCATCCCGCCTACCTTAGAAATCTTGTAATTATATAAATTCGCTTAACGAATCTTTGAGAACGGTTTTATTAAAAGCATATGGGATGCACCGGAAAGCTTCAGTTGGCCTAAGACAAACTACGTTTCATCTACATTCTGAGCTATCTCTGTTACTACGCAACTATATTAGAAGTCGACAAAGAGGAAATTAGTCACCGAAAGCGTCACCATATTTTGTCGAAGAAGAAATTCAAATTCGTTAACGAAAGTGGACGGAAAGGTTCCAGGGTTACAGGTTGGCCCATTAACACTCACTCACATCTTGCAACATGAAATGCAAAAGCGCCTCATGCAGTGTTACTGTAGTGCTACAAACAATTTGAAATTTTTTGTTACCAGAAACTATGTAACGAAATATTGTCACGAATAAACATTACGGAAGATATGTTTAAGAAAATTAAAATTATTTTTGATGTCATTAAAAAAAAATATATATATACAATACTGATATCCTTTTTTCTTTCTTTTTAAAAAAATAAAAATACCATCTAGCCATATGTCAAATATGTAAAATTCCCTACAAAAATTGTGAAAATCCTGCAGTCACAGTTCGCAAAACTAAAAAGTTTCCGGACAGTGTTATCTCTCGAAGAGATGATCACAATTGGCCACCGAAATCTTGTGGTTTAACACCTTGCGACTTTCAGACAATCGCACAATTTGACTTAAAAACAATACGAATTTCGCCCTAGCCATATCGAGCCCTATTTCCCAAAAAGACGTAAGCGACACGATTTTCGATTTTCGTTATTTGATGAAAATCGATAACTCACGATCATTTGCACCATCTCTCAAAATATCAAAGGTTTGAAATGTACCGTTACGAACTTAGAGTAAAAACAATTTTGACGTATGTACACATCCATATTATGGTCTGTGTCACCATGTTAACCCTTGGATCCAAAATTGGAATATAAATTTACTTTGTACTGTAATTAATAAATAAATAAAAAAAAGTTTATAAAGTGTATACAAAAAGGTGTATTTGTTTTGAATTTTTTAGTTGTGGTTTGTTTAAATAAAAACATTAAAAATTGTGCGATTTTTTTGTGGCGCTTTTTTTTCTTAAACAACTTTTTCAATTCTGAGCGGGTGAACTGGCCTCATGAAAAGCTTTGGAGATTTGTTTCCCATTCAAATCGACCCTGTCTAATGCACTTACTTGAGTTTTCGGTGATAACCATTAACAACTCATTCGCATCGTGAGCATTCGGAGTTAAGCAGTATGTATTCCGATACCATTCGCTAATATTCATTAGCAATTCCGGTGTCACCGAATGGAGGTAAACAGGAACAACGGAACCAGTTAAATACTGCAGCAAAATACGTTTCGATGGCTAAGTAATTTTCAACGTTTCCTCGCCTCTTCTGCGCCAGTCAACAGTGGCTTTAGTTTAGATATTGTTAGACAATGACCAATGGCTACATTGTTTGGCGAACAACTATTTTGGTTTTGTTCAAACGTGGTTGGAGGCAATGGAAATTCACTCACGTTGCCAATGTCACGTTTGACGCATGTTGACACAGAGGTTTGGTGAACACAAAACTTTTATGAAGCCTCACTTCAGAATACACGTCAAGCTGGGGGGACGTCATGCAGGATGCGATATTTCGCAGCACGAGTGTTTATTGAGATTATAAAACATCGTGTTCCCTCACGGACCGAGGACGGAGCAAATGTGCAAATGTGTTGCATCATGGCAAAAGTTTAATAAGTTTAAATTGTACAACGGCATTGTGCCTAAGTTTTTTAATAAAAGAAAACTTATGGCTACAAATTGTTTCTAACTCGAAAACAAAACGTTTTTTTGTTCTTGTCGGATTTTCACCCCCTCTCTCCCCCTCTCTCTATCTCTCTGTGTGTTGCGTTTGTTATATATTTTATACTTAAACTTTGTCAACTCAAACATGTGAGCGTGTATGCATGTGGAATTGTGTTGTGTAACGAAAAAAAGGACCACTTGTTGATTTCACTTCAGTGGTGACCCGGTGATCATGGTGCATCATGCCCATGATTTTATCATGGAGTTGACCAATTTCTTTCTCTTTTTTTTAAATACTTGGTAGCAATAAACCCATTTCGTTGGCCATAAATTTCGATAAGGTTGTTGGTCAGGGCAAAGAAAAAAAAACAAAAACAACTATTCTTTACAGAAGGAAAAACCTGCACCCACACACGCATTTGGGTGGGAGCATGCAAACGGGGCACAGTGTTCGGCACTCTCAGTGTTTACCGTTTCAGATTTTGACTTCCAATGATTCGGCAATGTATTTTACAAAGATTTGGACTCATTTATGAGATTGTAATCGTGGCTTCGATGTGACATCTCTTTCTTCCAGTCTTTAAAACAAGAATTTACAAGTTTTCCTTTACTTGGCCAATAGTCAAGACAAAAGGTGTTTTACCAGGCGTGCTTATGTCCTAGAACTCTTTCTGAAATGTTGTTCTAATTTTTCACAATTGATATGTGCTTAACTTTGAACCGATCAACACTTTTCCATATTTTACTCATTTTTTTTATTTTTATCCTCAATTCGCAGACTTCCCCTCCTATAACCATTGCTTGCCAATGCTGCATGACAAAATCAAGAACGAGCTCCCCAGCAGGCAAAAAGTTTCCGACTTTGTCTGATATCACACCATTCTGCACAATATCCGATATCTTCCGACACATCTAGCAGATTTTGTTCAGAAATATCTGCGATTTATATCATCTGCTTGTGCAGAAATATCAGCAAGAAATCTTAACGAGTTCAAATTTTAAATTTTGTATGTGCAGACATTTCTGTAAGAACTCTGTGAGATTTCGTTATGTGAAGTCTGGACAGTATTTAGTTTTGCTTGTGCAGAAATGTCTGTAGGAATTCGTTAAGATTTCTGATAGAAGAATCTATCAAACGGGATTCTTCTGTACATGTTAGTTTTTTTATTTCGAAAAATGTGAAAAGTTTTTTGTTGTCACCGAATGCCATAAGACATCAGAATTGGGTTGGAATTCTGAACGACAAATCGACAAACAAATCCATGAGAAACCACTTCAGAATTCAGAACGGCATTTCGAATCCCCCTTCAGAAGTTCCAAGATATTAATTCAGAGTTCTGTACGATGTGTCGGCAAAAACATCAGACTTTCCTCCGATGGTTCGGTCAGAGAACGCATCAACCACTTCATATATAATTGGTACCGATTTCGGTCAGCATTCGGATCCGACATTGGAAGCATTTGCCGACTTTCGTACCGATTTGTGTTTGGTTCTCTGGGTAGTGTGAAGTACCGAGTTCTCCAACAAGAGGTGTTATTTTGAATCACCCTATATTTATTCTTTGACATTTGACAGGTAGAAACTATGCCATTACCAAAAATGGAACGATACACGCTTGAAATTATTAAAATTCACTACAAAAATGGTGAAAATCTTGCAGTCACAGTTCGCAAAACTAAAAAGTTTCCGAGTTTTCTCTCGAAGACATGATCACAATTGGCCGCCGAAATCTTGTGGTTTAACACCTTGCGACGTTCAGACTTAAAAACAATACGAATTTCTGTTCAGATTTCTGCTAGATTTTTCGACAACATTTCGCTCAGATTTTACGTAAAACATCTGACAGATTAATCTGCACAAGTTATCGAATTTCCACCGACAAATCTTTCATATTTCTCTCAACTCTTTGACAAGTTTTTTTGTAAAGAAGTCACACAGAAATCTTTACCGAAATCGGATACTTGTGCAGATAATCTTAGAGAAATCGTAACGATGTCGGCAACTCTTGCTTGCTGGGTTACCATAAATAAAATTCATAACTCAACAATCCTTGGCAACATAAACACAAACACACTAACATACATTTGTACATCCACACCATTATCAACACATGACAATGACCAACCTTTTTTGTTAATGTAGCCACATGTGCGGTAATTCTAATGTGTGATAAATAATTCTCATTGAGGCTTGATTTTCGCCCGATAGTGCGTCGACCGATCCACCGGTCATTTGACAATGAACTGAATAGAGTCACTTTGAAGGATCTTTTCCAGGGTTTATTTGCCATGAGATTTACCGCACTCTTAAGGCATGTTAGAAGGCAACTTTTTTCCAGAGTTGCCATGATATTCAATCTATTGCGGTTTTAACTACTTTCTAAAAACCTTTCAATGCCAAACACTGTACCACCAAATATACCATATGTGGCAAGATGAATGTATCTATGTATTCATGTACCTACTAACCGATTGGAGAGAAAAGCCGTAAGTGAAATAAAAAATGTGGCATCACTGATAATAAATAGTATGGTAAGTCATAAATTTGTAGAAACTTTTAGTAGAATTTCAACAGTTTTATATTTGCTGTTCTCCTCTAAGTCTCCTCTTCTAACTACGGGGAAAACTGTTCAATTTGTTGGAGGGTGAACCGATGTGGGAACGCTGCTTGGCTGGAAACTGTTGAAATAGACAAAACTGCTAAACCACATGATATATGAGGAGTTGGTCTTGTTGTTTCTGTCTTGTTCTGTTATGGTTGCAGTGCTGCAACACACCCACATATGCGCCACTCGACGGGAGTAAATAAAATGTCAGTGACTGCTGCAATAAAAATTGATTCACTTTTCCACTTTTATTTCATATCATTTTATTTTCATCCTCCATATCGACAAACTCTTCTGTTCTGTCCTGTTCTGTTCAACGGCGGCCACAACTTCCTGCAAGTGTTGACTTTGCCAAACTCCCTCCAACAGACACCCAGACGACCCAGCGTGTTCCGTTTTTGATGGCGGGGGGACATAAAGAAACCTAGAAAAAAAAAATAACCAAACTGAAAATATATTAAAATTGCATATGAAAATCTGCATACTCTGAAGTGAAGAATTCAAAATGTCTTCATTGAAGAGCTGCATAGTTACACTTGGAAATGTCGGATGTTATTTGCATCAAATATTTATGTTTGTATGAAGACATTTCAACAAACATTCAAAGTACTTGGATAGTGGTTGACAACGGGGAAATATGGGAGGGCATTCGTTTTCGGTTCAGTGAAAATGTCAGTATTTTGAAATTATCATTTCGGAAAGTTTGCAGCTTTTAAGGGGATGGCGTTTGGGTACACGTAACTACTGATCTATTTGTGGTTGTTTTGGGAAGAGTTTTTTAGTGAAATCATGATGACGTCGGTTGTGATGTTCTTTTGAATTCAGTGAAGAGTCCTAGTACAGACTGGCGGTGGAAGAAATAAATTCATTTCAAAACAAAACTCTCTATACATACAGGTCCGGATCAGTGAGTTTAGAATTAAATCGGCCAGTCATCACAGATTTGACACAATTTATTCGTCTGTTTCTTAAAGGGCAAGGACGATCCTAAAATTGAATAGAATAGAAATACACTCACAAAAAAGTGAACCCTAAAAGAAGGAAAAATTAACAACAATTTTGGGAAAATTGAACAAGTATGCATTTTTCTTTGAATTAAGGAAATGCTTTGAACGAGATTCTAGTTTATTTTTACTTCATGTAATTATGTTTTTTCTCATAGAGGTGACAGCGCGATGAGCTGCGCTAAAGGAGCAGCGAATTTCCAGCGGTATTCGTTTATAATATGTAGAATATTTTTCGAATGAGAATTTCTCTGGAAAGTATAAAATTGACGGCGCACAGTGGCGCCATTTGAGTTTTTTCGTTGCAAAAATCATATCTTTTGAACCGAATAAGATAATTGAACACTTTAAACAGCATATGATAGATAACTATTCAGCCTATGAAATGAGCGTTTGGAAAGGGTGCTACGCTTTGTAGGGGCCTACTTATGGGTTAGCAAAGTTGAAATTTGTGGAAAAATCAATTTTATGGGAAGTATAATAAAATGTTTTTTAACATTTTAAATGTTTTATGTTTCTTTTTAAAGGATTTTATGATTTAAAATTATTCCAGAAAAGATTTACAAAAAAATGTTTTTTTTTAAATTATTTTTAAATTTTTCGTAAAATATTGCTCACAATTTAAAAAAAAATTTTGTCATTTAAATTGTCATTTCCCTTTACTTAATACTTAACAAGACTTTCTTACAGTTGTAAATAATAGTAGTAGATAATTAGTGGAGAGTTATTGCAGGGTTGCGTGTCATCAGAGATGGCACTACAATTAAATGTATCTTTTTGTAGTAAAATTTGTTACAGTTTTATTGTTTTTTCATGTACACGGGCAAGTATGGGCACCCAATTTCAAGAAAATAAGTTAGAGTATTAAATACTTAACAACCTCTGTTTAATAGTTCCCGTCACAAACCGTCACTTTTTTTGTTCTATTCTATTAAGTGTGAAAAATGACCCAAATATCATGTGTTTGCAAAATTGCGCCTGAAAAAAAATATTGGACCGAATAACCCTTTTTCTACATCGTCTCATTGGAATTAACATACCTTTCATCCGACACCAAAAAATTAATGATCGGTTGCATAGTTTGCCTGAAATTCAATTCAAAAGATGATATTTTTTTTTTTATTTAAACATTTTTTGTAAGTCCGAAAAATTGTCAACTTTGATTGACGCTAGAATTCATAATTTTTATCCGATTTCAAAATTTTTTTTGGATTCTCAATCAGTGAGAAGTTCTCTATCAAATATAATTATTCATTTTATCATATTCTTCTGTCAAATTTTTGATTTTTGCAACGCTTTTAGGGAAAAGGCGCCACAGTGCGGCGGTATGAAAATGGGACCGCAAATTAGAGTTAATATTGGCAATGAAAACGAATACTGGGAAACTAAACCCGAAACCGTTGAAAGTGTGTACTGGAAATGGAACCCTAAAATTATGTCCCACAAAACGGGCCTATGAAAAATGCCCCCAAAATTCGGGAATTAGCAAAAACTGCCCAAAAAACTGAACATTGGAAAATAATTCAATTTTTAAATTTTGTTGAATTTTTTTTTTTATTTTGGAATACTTTCAATAAATATGTGAATCATATATTTGAAATTGTTTAATTTTTCAAATTTGGTAATTACGGTCGCAACCATAATTGGGGGGTTTTCTCACATTTCTCACATGGGGTGATGTTGATAATGAAAAAAGGGATTTCCAACAAGAGGTGTTATTTTGAATCACCCGGTATTTTGGTAGCTGTCACCTTTGAATCTTTTATTCGTTGACATTTGACAAGTAGAAACTACGCCATTACTAAAAATGGAACGATACACGCTTCAACAACGCATTGAAATTATTAAAATTGTCTACAAAAATTGTGAAAATCTTGCAAACACAGTTAGCAAAATGTAAGCATTTTTGGGTTGTCGTGAAGCACCTTGTCGGAACGCATTATATAAATATGTGGACAAATTCGAGCTGTTGGGGCAAGTAAGTGATGTGAAGAATAAAACACGTGCACATCGCTCAAGAACAACTGAGAATATTGCTGCTGTAGCCCAAAGTGTTGAGGAAAACTCAGGTTTGTCCATTCCTCGTCGTTCTTTGGAATTTGGCCCTCCACAAACGTCATTACACCGTATTTTGCACACAAGCAACGAAACCATTGCTCTTTTACGGGAAAAGTTTCTGGACCGTGTTATCTCTCGAAGAGGTGATCACAATTGGCCACCGAGATCTTGTGATTTAACACCGTGCGACTTCTTCCTTTGGGGCCAGGTGACAGGTAAGGTCTACGCTAACAGCCCGGTACTGATTCAAGACCTTAACGATAGAATTCGTGGGGCTATCGAGGTCAGCCAATTTGCGATTTGGTTATGGACAATTTCATGAAAAGGATAATGTCCTCGTGGTGGCTGATGCTGTCTTTCATTATTAACGGCATACCTTCCTCTTAATTATGAAATAAACATCCGATCATATATATCAAAAAATGTCATTTTTCTCTGAATACCAAAATAACACCTCTTGTTGGAAAACCCTGTACTTTCTTTTTTTTTTGGTCAAAAAATACACTTTTTCCAAATTACGAATATATATATTTGTATTTTGGGGGTATTTTTCATAATATTTGGGGGATTTTGCATTGGATAACTTTTCATAAATTGTTTGGGGGAATATTTCAGAATTAATGGGGAAATTTTCATATTGAGCTGAAGGGGGAATTTTTCATTTATTTTGGGGAATTTTTCATTTGGGACATTCTTCATTTTTTTTTGGGAAATTGTTCATTTGCGATATTTTTCATAGAGTTTTTACAAAACTTCATTCCAAATTAAAAATGAATGTTGGCCCCGTAGTTGGTGACTATCTGCATTCTGAAAGTGTACCCCAGGAAATTACACCTCGAAATGCTAAGAACGTATAATGAAAATGGGCCCCAAAAATGTGCAGTGGGAGAAATGTTTCATGTGGTTGTTCCATGTGTTAAATTGGGGTCTATTTCAATTTTAGAGTTTGGGGGTGTAATTTACTAAAATATTTTTTTTATTTAATTACAATACAAAGTAAATTTATATTTTAATTTTTGACCCAATTGTAAACCGGGTGACACAGACCATATGGCTAGATTTTTGCAGCGACAGATCAAAGCTCCACCGGAGGTGACAACGCCCATGCTGATAGACAAGAACGAAAGAAATTCGTATGTAAAAACTCATAATAAGACCCAAAAATTAAAAGGACCTTCAGTTCGCAACAATTTTTGGTCTGATTTCATAATGAAAATAAGCCCAAAAAACTAATCGTACAAATTTTGTTTGTTTTTCAAGTATAATTTGAATGACAAATTGGAAATACCCCAAAATGTTTATGGAGACCAATTGTCATGGCGATATTTAAACAAATGAAAATTTGACTCAAAATTTCGTTTGATTGTTTTCTGCATGAAATTGGGGCCAATTGGAATAATCTTCCTGCAAGTGTTTTTCCTGCCTGCTATGACATTACCAAATTCAAGGCCAACGTCAACAAACACTACTCCCTCTTTCCTCCCTCCAATACCCTTATTTCCCATCGCTAACACAATGCATTGCATTTATAGGGGGCATCCCCTGAGTGTTAGTCAAAAAAAATAAAAAAATGGGGACAATAACAGCCCACGAAAATGAGTTCCAAAAATGTGTGACTAATATTTTGCAATTATTATTATTTCTACCAAAAATAAAAATCCAATAAGGAGTGTATTTAATTTTGTAATGTTTGGAGCTCACATTCAGGTTTGATTTGGGGATGTTTTTTCCCGGGTCCCATATTCATTCCGGCGAAATTGGCCAACTAAGGGGATTTTTATGGTTTTCAAGACTATGGACATGTGTGTGCATTCCGTGGTACCCCAATGGATCACAGTGTCTAAGCGAGTCAGCTTAAAAAGACAGTCATCTAAAGTAAGTGATGGAAAAAATATTGCTGCCTAACGTATGCGAAATGTTTTCATTTCCCCCGCTATTAACAATGCGACTAATTTACATAAAGGAGTTTTAATGTTTTTAAACCTTAATGGGCCAAAATATCTACTGGCGCGAGTTTAATTTACCTTTTGATATTTCACATTTCTCGATGATTTCGCGTACGCACACTTATAAATATTCAAGTGTAATTACTTTTAAATAGACCATAATTCATTCTTGGGCAGTAAATGCGACTACCGTTTATTAATTAAATTGATCCATGAGCAATTTGCTGGTTGAGTGTGGGCTTCAGTCCGTCCGCCCGTCCGTCCTTCTTGTCGCTTGTATGCCAATATTAATATAATTTTACTTGTAATGTCTACGAGTATGTTTGTATGTGTGTGTTACTTTACATGTATAAGTTTACAATGGACAAGTGTGTAATAAAAACCGGGAATTTTAACGGATATTTTTGGGTGACCAGATTTTTTTTTTTGAGTTAACGGTATGAATATGTTATTGTTATTTATTATGTTCAAAGTGGAATTAAGTTTTCGATTATCTTCATAACTGTCAAAGCTGCAATAGTGTTTATGGAGACTGGGACAAGTCTATTAGGTTCAGTTTCTAAGAGTAATGTTGTGTGTTGTCTGCGCCATCTACAGTGTCTACATCTTGATCATGTAGCAGTGTCGCTACAAATAAAAGGGTCGGTTTACTTTAATAATTGCATAACACCGCATTACTTTTTCGGAAAGGGGATAGCAAATAAAAATACACGTGTATCGGCGATTTTCACGTACACGTCAGAATTTTTTTTTTTTAAGTTTGAAGTATAAAGCTCGTAGTGGCCTGTGTGAAAGCCTTTGGACCGATTTTTAACCCTTTTTCAGTGATCCAATCGAGCTGATTTTTTGCAGGCAGACTCGTGGAAATGTCTGTATCACGTCAATTTTTTTAAAAAATAGATTTTTATCAATTCTCAGATTTTCCTAAATTTTTTTTTTACATGGTTATCGTTTTTTTAAGGTTTCAGTCAAAAAACATTTTTTTTTTCGCGACGCTTAAGTAGTTTAAAAATTTGGAGTCTCTTCAAGTTATGCTAAGAAAAGTGAAAAAAATATTTTTTTTTTCAAAAATAATAAAAATTGGGGAAAATCTGAGAATTGATAAAAATTGATTGATTGATATAATACTCCTTAATAGTACTATAGCAAACTAGCAGACATTTAGAAGTTGCATTGTTAATTTAACTTCTTCAATCGAGGCAATCAAACTAAGCGTGATAGCTGGTTTCAGTGCTTCCGTGATGCCCCCTTTGGTTGGCCATATGTGAATTATCATTTTTGATTGTTTCATGCATTTTCTTAGTTAAACATGGCGGTTCTTCATTCTTTCCTCGTTATTCCCCTTCCAGGAATGTTTAGAGTTCAGAACGATGCCCAGGCAGTTTGCTTCTTTTGATAGCTGCGGAGAAGCTCCGTTTAGTCTGGCATGTGTAAAGCTCGGTAAGGTTTAGTTCTGTTTTGGCAGGGTTGACCACAATCTCTGCCCGCTCACTAAAGATTTTTGTGAACGTTCCATGACTTTACAAGCTCTCTCTCTAATCCCAAAATTTTTAAAACCAATAAAAGTATGTGACTCGATTCACTCTTAATAATATTGCCCATCCAAACAAATGTTGGCTCATCGAATGCGTATAATTAAAACTAGAGTTAAGAACATGAGTATTTTGTTAATCTGGTAACTCTGTCATCAATAACAACATCATATTGAAAATGGCGTTAAGCAGACAAACAATATGTCGGCAGTCTTAATGCGAGTTGTGATGGTCATACTAAGTGCCGGGCGTCTGTTGTGTAAGCCTTTTTATGTTTATTACACAATGTCCTTGTGCACGGCCTGTTATAGCCGTTTTTACAATTATCCATCCAGTTGTCCGTCCGAACGTCCGTCCATCCGCCCGCCTTTCTGTCCATTCATCTGTCCGCCCATAAACATGTTTACATGTTCATTCTTCTCAAATCGTTCTTAACAGGCCAACTGACGGTGTATGTGTGTGTTGGCGGGACAATGACTGGGATGAGTGTATGCGTGTGACATTTGGCGCCTCATTTTCTGTGACATTGCCTCATTTTTGAAATTAAATTTTATAACATTTGCAACGTTATGTGACAATTGCTTGACGGCAATAATGAATTAAAATAAATGACAAATATACAGATATGTTATTTCTTTAAAGGAATATTCAAAACACGTGAACATTTTCATATATCCAGCGGCGGATTATCTTTGTCACAGAGCAGGACTTTAACATGTTTTCGTTGGATACGAGAAGTATTTAAACTGACAGTTCATCTCATCTTCGGCACAGTCTACTATGTAAATAGCAAAACTTAGGTGGACTTTTGAGAACAACCTGTCCAATTCAAAAGAGCGTTCCTAGCAGACCAACCAAAACGAACTTCTTTATGGTGGGGTCTGTAAGACGACCGTTGGCTGTCAACATTTCCCATTCAAAATTTCTGGGTGACTTCCTTATGTAGCATTTGGTTTAGATATAATTTTTTAAGAAAGGCCTAGTGTGTTTTCATTAACAATTACTTGTTGTACGTTTCTCGGTTAAAATGTGGCGGAACCTGCGGTTACCCTACGGTACCTTTCGGATTTATGTCAGGACACTGCTGTTTTAGATGCATGATGAAAAAATCTCTGGAAGGAATGGTGGACTATTGTACGTTGTGTGAAGATAAGATGGTGACAGTGGAGCACCTACTGTGCCCAATTCTCTGGTAGAATATTTCCTGCAGAGCTGGGAGTAGTTGACTTCTTGTAAAACGAGAGATTTGTTAGATTTTTTTGAAAGACATTTCCTGTTAAATATTTCAAAAATTGTTGGAATGTTTTCATCAAGTCAATGAGACTTTTTCAATCTTCACAGAAACTCAGGCTGAGTAACGCAAAACTTCATTTGAAGCTTATGATTTTCTTTCATAAATCCAAGGAAGGAAGCTGATCAGACTGCCCTCTTAAGAAAGAAAGTCACCTCTCTATTAGGGAAGTTTTGAGATATTAAAATTTTACGTTTATTACTCTTCGCTCCTTCAGATCAGACTGCCCTCTTAAGAAAGAAAGTCACCTCTCTATTAGGGAAGTTTTGAGATATTAAAATTTTACGTTTATTACTCTTCGCTCCTTTCAATTAAATATTTTTGAAAATTGGTCTCAAATCAAAAGTCAATATCTCATTCAAGGCTCCAAATCTGGTATTATAAAAATTTTAAAATTTTTCTTTCTTAGAACGTCAGTATATATCGTTACCTTAATATAAAAAGGCACCAACTCATTATTTTTCGAAATTCATACACATTGTGTTAAAATTTCAGTCAATTTTGGTGGAAAATAAAGTAGTTACACACACAATTTTCTGAAGAAAAGAGCCCTAAGTTGTCGTTTTTCCGCAAATTCCTAAAAACTAAAAACAGCTTTACAATTCTTTGTTAAGAGAAATGAGTGAAAATTGTTGTAATACATAAAAAACGAGCATACATATAGTACCATTTAAATCACTTTAAGCGTAGACTCAAAAACAAATTCCTAGCTCATCCTGGTACAATATCTCAAATTTCCGGGAATCCCTTCGCCCTAATTCACTCCTTCGTAGCGTTCTTGCAAGGGGTTCCAATGTCCTATCATTTTTGACTTTTCTTAGAATTATTTAATATGTTAATTAAAAGTTTTAATTCCATTCGAATAATTTTCTTCGTCTCACTTCTACACTCGTTCTTGGCACTGCGCGCCAAAGTAGTTTCACTTGCGAAATTTGTACGCTTGACCGCCTCTTTTGGGACTCGGCACAGAGTTAAAAGGACACACAGCGGAGAGTGTTCAAATTGAACAAATGACTTGAAGTTCTTACAAATTTCTTTTACATTGTTTTGCATTTTATTTTTTTTTTTTGGATGTTCCTCTGTTGTTGCAGTTTTAGATTGCCGGGACTGTATGTGTGTTTAGTGAAAATGTTTTAGGTGCAAATGTAAAAGTTTTCAGGCAACTGAATTGTATAAGCGAATTTTTCCTAACTGCAGTACAAGTGGCAAATGGTTTTGTTTTAATTATTCCTTATTTGCATTTAGCTTTTTGTTTGTGTGTGTGTTACTTCAGTGGTTAACTTCATAGGAAGGTAAGGGGATAAAGTGTGACCGAAGATAAACATTGAATTAATAGAATATTGTATGAAATTGTTTGGGATTATGTTTTTCGTGGGGCCTAATGGCAACGATTTGCAAAAGAATGTGTTTTTGCCCGTGCCTTACCGTGCCATCGATAACCCCAAAAATGAGCTCCACTTGGTCATTGCCGCTGATAGATGTTTAGTACACGGAGAGATAAAAGGTCTCTGTAATATATTGTGTTAAACATATTTTGCACGAACATATATATGTTTGGAGCACCTGCTAACTGTTATAGGTTTGGACTACCAGCAATGTCCCCAAACATGTATGCGATTGCATGCAAACATGTATGTGATTGAATCCAAACATGTATATGCTTGCATGTAAACATTCACAGGATTGAGATTCCAAGTCAAACAAATTGAATAAAAATTCTTGAAAACCTGTTTATCTAAAGAAAACCTGTTTCGTTTTCATTAAGACATTATAAAGATACGCAGTAACAAATAACAGCAAAAATATTCTTCAATTGCTTCAAATGATATCAATTAGGTTTGATGTTGTCGACAAGCTTTTATAAAAGCCAAAGGAGAATTTGTCATTCTATAAAATAAAAATCAATTACCTAGAGTTTCTTTTATTTAGAATTTCTTTGAATTCGACAGTCACCTAAAAAATTCAATAACAACTAGAAAAATCGACCTTAAGCTCAGCCGAAGCAGTAAACATCACAAAATAACAATGGAGACCTGATGGCTTTCCTTTGGGAACGATTGAGTTGATTCATTCACCGCCTTGGTGAAAGCAAGGTCGTGGTTCTGGATAGTTCCAAGGTGTTCGATAGGGGGGGTGGCATGGAGCACTCACATTAAAACTTATTGCATTTGGTGTCGGCAATACTTTCTCTCGATGTATATCGAGTTTTCTCAGAGACCGCTCTATACGAATTTTTATAGATGGGGTATCATCCGACGAGCATTGGTTGACAGCAGGAGTGCCACAAGGTTAAGTCTTTTCTCTCTCTCTATTTCTCATTTTAATTGACGACCTGTTGGGCCAGACTGTGAACCCATCCTTTGCGGATGACAGCAACCTCTGTCATTCGTACTCATTTGAACATCGGCCAGGTCCTCTGGAGGTCGAGCACAAAAGGCGAACGATGAATAACTCACATAACCGCGATTTAGCGACGATTTGCGATATCCGATCGTGAAATAATCAAAATACAGCGACTGCGCCAGCTTAGACATGTCGGTCGAATGGACCAGAACTTTCCAGCTGGAAAACCATTGGTCGAGAATTATTAACGACAGCTCACATAGGGAACACCGAAACTCCGGTGTATTGACCAAATGGAAGAATACGTGAATACGAAATACAGCCAACTTCATGGGAAGACCGAAAATTCGGAGGAAAGACCAAGAGGAATACGAACTGAAGTCAGCATTCATAGGACCGATGTCCTTGGCAGGGGGATTTCCGAACTCTGCTGTAATGACCAAATGGAAGAATACGTGAATACGAAATACTGCCAGCCCAGATCCAGAACTTCATGGGAAGACCGAAAATTCGGAGGAAAGACCAAGAGGAATACGAACTGAAGTCAGCATTCATAGGACCGATGTCCTTGGCAGGGGGATTTCCGAACTCTGCTGTAATGACCAAATGGAAGAATACGTGAATACGAAATACTGCCAGCCCAGATCCAGAACTTCATGGGAAGACCGAAAATTCGGAGGAAAGACCGTGTGGAATACGAGCATTTACATTTACCGATGTGCTTGGAAATCATTTCTTAAACTGGCCCAAGTTTTATAGTTCTACTTTTTTGAATTGGAAGATATCCTGTACCACCCAAATGTAACTACCGATTTCTGACAATAAATGAGATAAATGCAAATGTTTAATACTTTCCCAATATTTGACAGTTACAATGACTGACTGCTCTTATTACTAAAATTCACTACTTGGAACATGTTTTGGGAACTTGTTTTTAAGTGTGTTACCCCACTTGTAACCGTTGCGATTTGAATATCGACAAATGTGTTTGGCAAATATTAACCCAAATCCAGTGACCACAAAAATATTTTCAGTTTATTTTCAAAACAAACAAATTTCATTTGTACAACATGACTTATGGCATTGTTGGCAACAACATCCCGACTCAACACATGTACATACACATATGTACATGTATGTATGTATATATCGAAAACATTGTCCCAATATTTCATAACAGGTTTTAGTTTAGCCGCAACATATGTTGCCTGCCATCCAGCCAAAGGCGGTGAGGACAAAAACTGCAGAAATGGCACAAAAATGAAATAAAAATTCAGTTTAAAACTATGGAAGTGTTGGGTGTGGCCTGAGGCGGGCGGAGGTTGTGGAGTGTGTTTGATGTCGTGGTTTTTATGGAAGTGCTTAGTCGTCGATATATTGGTGAGAGTCGGCAACAAATGTGAATGCAAAACAGATTTATTTGGAGAACAAAAAAAAATGATGCAATTTAGAAGGTTCAAAGTAATGAAACGAACAAAAATATGAAACACTGGAGAATTTTCCAGCATTGATATTTTTTTTGTGGTACAGTTGCTTGCTTTTAATTTAATTTAATTGCTAGAAGCGCGGTCTAAGAAGGCAATAGGGTAACAGTGGGCATGGAGCCTCGCACTGTTCACTTGTTGCGTACTAAAGTCGTAGCAACGATAATTCCATATGGAGCTATCGTCAAGTAAGGATAAGGCCCAAAAAATGGATAGTCTGAACCGCATCAGCACTTCTAAAGCACTAAATGTAATGCAGCCCTGGACATAATTAGTAAACAATATAGCAAGAAGACTACCGTTTATCAGGCTAAGATTTTGGCCATTAATGAAATAGCAGAATAACTGAAATACGGTGGGTATAAATATACTAGTAAGTTGTAATGCGCCTATGGCGCCCGTTGAAAAATGGAAAAAAAATTTTGTGGAAAAAAAATTTTGTTGAAAAAAAAAAAATTTGTTGAAAAAAAAAATTTTTCTTAAAAAAAAAATTTTTGTTGAAAAAAAATTTTTGTGGAAAAAAAAAATTTGTTGAAAAAAAAAATTTTTCTTAAAAAAAAAATTTTGTTGAAAAAAAATTTTTTCCTGAAAAAAAAAAAAATTCTTGAAAAAAAAAATTTTGTTGAAAAAAAAAATATTGTGGAAAAAAAAATTTTGTTGAAAAAAAAAAAATTGGAAAAAAAAATTTTGTAAAAAAAAGAATTTGTAAAAAAAAAAATTTGTAAAAAAAAAATTTTGAAAAAAAAAAATTTTGGAAAAAAAAAATTTTGGAAAAAAAAAATATTGGTAAAAAAAAATTTGGGGAAAACAGAATTTCTGTACAAAAAAAAAATATTATTTTTTTTATTATCTTAATATATATTTACCCTCGACACTGATTCACTGATACGCTGATACACTGATTCACTGACTCTGTCACGCAGTACGTAGGAATTTAAATTTTTTTTTACAAATTTTTTTTTACAAAAATTTTTTTTTACAAATTTTTTTTTCAACAAAATTTTTTTTTTCCACAAAATTATCTTTTTTTCAACAAAATTTTTTTTTTTCCACAAAAATTTTTTTTTCAACAAATTTTTTTTTTTTCAACGAAATTTTTTTTTTCCACAGAAATTTTTTTTTTTCAACAAAATTTTTTTTCCATATTTCAACGGGCGCCATAGGCGCATTACAACTTACTAGTTTATTATAGAATGCCTATTTAAATTCCTACGTACTGCGTGACAGAGTCAGTGAATCAGTGAATCAGGGAATCAGTGAATCAGGGAATCAGTGAATCAGGGAATCAGTGAATCAGTGTCGAGGGTAAATATATATTAAGATACTCTGATAGTCGCACTGCCATTAAATTCCTGGATTCAATTTTCCTAAATCCAACATCAGCACTAGACTACCGCAGATCTCTCAAGCAGATGGCTGAGAAGATCATCATTCTCTTAATATTGCAGAGCCAGGTCACGCTAAAATACCAGAGAACTTTCAAGCATACGAGTTAGATAGACTCCGATATTTCTTACAGATTCCAGCCAAAGTTGAATTCCCAGGCATGCCTGTAGCCATTTGTGATACATGTAGGGTGCGATTTTTGCAACAGTGATTGTGTTTTTCACCGGAAAATTAGACGTTTTTCTATTTCCTGAAACATTCGTGACCTCGTTGATCTCATTACATTTCCATTTTACACAGAAATAAGAATGGCATTCCAACAGCCTGTTTTTATAAAACGAATGGATTTTTCGTTTCGTTAAAATAACAAACAGAAATTGTGTTTCGTCAGTTTGGGTTTTTGTAAAACGAAAGTCTCAGTTAAATTCTAATTGTTATTTTTTTCTTATGTATTTTTGTGTGTATTGTCTAATTGGAATCGTTGGAGTTATAGAAACACAATTCAGATTCGTTTCGGCTACAGACGCTTCTGTTCATCTCAGACCTATACGTTTTATAAAAACAGACTGGAAAATCAAAACGAAGATTCTTAATTTGAACTAAGAGCGTACGATTCGCAGTTAATTATTCTTAAAACAAGTATAGATGGGATAGTTTTAAAATCAAGGACGAAAATTCTTATAATATGAATTAAATACTTGATTGATAAACCAACAATTGGAAAAGAAATCATTAATCGGTGCCTATGTATTTAAGTGTAGTTAAATACTCGTATTTATTGGGAAAAGGAAGTGAGATAAGAGACAAAATTTGTACAACTATTTTTGAGAGAGAAAACTGAGATCGGACATAAAATGTGCTCTCTTTGAATCCATTTTTAATCCAAGCGGTCTAAATTAATCCAAGCGGTCTACACATAAGTCCATTTCGATATTATTTCTATCCCATTATGAACTTAAATCTATCCTAAAAATCAAGCCTATTGGGGCTCAAATATGCATACTATTATGAATTCCGAGCTACAAAAAATCCGTACTTAAATCAAGTTTTTTAACTTGGTTTAAGGAAAAACGTACTTTCCATACTTTTGACACCGCTACGGACTACTTAATTTGTTTACAGGATTTTTTTTTACTATTAATTGTCCTGGATTTCTAATTAAAGTTTTTTTAATCATTCCAAGTTTTTACTATGCCTGAATTGTTTTTAGTCGAATTCGGACAAGCACACGATTTTTAATTGAAAAAAATCGCTTAATTGAAAATAAATATTAGTAACGATTGTTCTGGATAATTTGCCATGCACTGTACTCCTCATAAATGAAAAACGTTTATAGATGACTTTTTGGCTTGACTTTTTTAATTCACTTTTGATTTTGTTTCCAATAGTCATGTGCATTTATATGTTGAGTTTTTGCTTGGGACTCCGTCGAATCTTGTTGGTTCGTGAAATTGTAGAAGTCAAAAAGATATTAAAAAAAAAAAAATCAAAATGTGAGAAGTCAAAAAGAAATTTTAAAAAAATCTCAAATTTATGATTTGTGACTTTTTTTTCTACCCCGTAATCTTCACTACACCTTTCGCCTACAAACATGAAAACATGAAAAAATCATTTTTAAATCCCACAAAAAGTCATCGTGTTTTTTCAATCGCGTCAAACTTTTTTTTTTTTTAAAAAATAGTACTTTTCTTATAACATTTTATAAAGAAAATCAAAACCCCCGAATTCTTGTCGTAAAAATCCCCCAGTAAAAACTCTAGGTACAAGGCGTATGTCCTAGGCTTTCTTCAATCTAGACTCATAGGCGTAACTATGTCTGTCTGGAGAGAGCACCCCCCAGAACTTAAGATTCGTTTAAGCTAAAAGCCGAGCCCATTTGGTTTCAACTTAAGAATTCCACTCTACAAAAATCCGTACTTACATCAATTTTTTTTCTTCATTCTATACTGGGATTACTCATTTGTTTCTTTCAGTGTACAGATAAAATACACAAAGTCATTAAAAGTTTATAAACTATTTTGCCACTATGATCTCCTAATATGCCTCAGTGTGACATCAAAATACTTATGTGTACGCAATAATATCCGATGTACAATAGATCTGGTTCCACAAACCAATTTGAGGCTTTCTGTAGTATTTTTTAAGATCCATTAAAGCTGTCTATAATTTCCCCCATTTTCAGCACATAATCACGTTGTTGATGACGTCCACAACTTGAGTGTGATTGACATTAAACAAGCAATTGCACGAGAACGAGTACAAAACATTCACAACAATCGCACTTTCGAATGAAAGCAGTCGCACAAATACAAATACAAAACGAAAGACACCAACCAAGCCATCCAAGCGACGAAAAGGGAAACGGATGTAATACTGTTTGCTAAGCGAGTAGAAACAATTTCCTGTGAAAACACTTGAAATGACGACAAACAACAACAACCACTTTTAGTGGTAACTCAAATGACAAGAATTTCGCAGAAATGAGCAGCAGCAAATCCAAATCCAATTCCAGCGAAATGCAAGTGAGTAACCATCTCCATTTCAAGTGGAACACGACACGAAAGTGTTGCCATTCCTCTGACGGTGGGGGGCGAATAAACTTTTAAATATTAAACGCAAATTAAATGCACAGACACCTAATTAAGTTTGCGTAAATCGTTCATGAGGTAGAGACGTTAAATATTGAAATATTTTCGGAAATTCACAGGCGATTGAAATGAAGAATGCCAATACTGTCCAACGACACTTAATGATGCATTGTTCAATATTATATTGTTTTTGTTGTAAATATGATTAATAAATTTAAAATTGCATTGCAATTATTCATGTGAATCCATCATTTTTGCTGGCTGACCCATGACCCACTTGACAGTAAATTTACCCCGAACTGGTGTGGAATGTGACAGTCTGTCTCTCTCTCGCACGCTCTCTGTGACATATCAAACAAACAAATGAACCTTAATTAAAATGATTAACATTTTATTAATCACTTTTTGTTGTTGCCATGAATGTTTAATATTGAGCCTAGTGTGTTGCTGGCCAAGAACGATGAAAATCAAATTGTTTTGTGTAGTGGTGCGGTGCGGTGCGGCGATCCTGCACTTGCCCACATTTGTAGTCATTATAATTCGAAACATTTGATTTTTTTTTTATTGAAAATGAAAAGAATCATATATGTATATTTGTATCAGAAATGAAACGTGCTGTGAAATGCCAGAGTAGTATAAACGGTGAGGGTTTGATCTGCTTAAGCGGTAATTAGATATTGAAGTGATTTGTGAACTGTTGCTGAAATGATGGAGTCTTATTTTTAATTCGAAATAGATATCGAAGCCTGGTTACGCCAAGTTTGCATACAAACTCAAACACTCTAGATAAGGACTTTTTATACACTCCATCATAGGATGGAGTATATACTAAGTTTGTCATTCCGTTTGCAACACCTCGAAAGAGTGATCTGCGACCCTATAAAGTATATATATTATTGGTCAGTGTAACATTCTAAGACATTCTAGCGATGTCCGTCCGTCCGTCTGTTGTCTGTTGAAATCACGATAGAGTGCGAACGACCAACGCTAAAAAGCTGAAATTTTGTAGGAAGATGTTTTTTGCCCATAAGCAGGTTAAGTTCGAGAATGGGCCATATCGGACCAAAGGGGAAAAAGTTCACCTTTACGGGACTAAATATATTCCGGCCATAATCAAATTTTTTAAATATTTTTTTTCACTACATCTAAGTTCTAAGTTTATATAATTTATAGATGGGAAAAAAAATCCCAAAAATGGGCGTGCTCATGGGTTCCGTGGACCCTTGGGGCCCAAAAAAGGGCCCATGATAAACATGCGCATATGGGTATCGAAGTGCAACGAAATTTACTCACGAACCCAAATATGCCTTTATTTTCATGATTTTCCTAAATTTTTTGATCCGGTTTCTGGGACTATCGGGTCACCAGCGGCCCAAAAACCGTCCCTTGACAAACATGGACATATGGGTATCGAAATGCAACGAAATTGTCTCGCGAACCCAAATATGCATTTATTTTCATGATTTGGATAAAATTTGTGATCGGGTTCCTGGGACTATCGGGTCACGAGCGGCCCAAAAACTCAGTTAGTTTTCTTATTTATTGACTTTTTAAGGATCCATGATGGAGGGTATATAAGATTCGGCCCGGCCGAACTTACTATTTGTCCACTTGTTTGAACTAAAGTCGGGAAGATGAGCTCTTCTTCCGACAGCGTGTGATTATTACGGCGCTGATGATAACGTTATAAAACCGATACCTTCCAATGTTAAATGACACAAAAATGGCTCCAAAAACTGCATAAATTAAAAAAAAAAGAAGATTTTTTGGGCTGAAAATGTTTTTGAATACCATTTAGCACTTTAGCTTCGCTTTACCAATACCCACCCGGGTGACAATTTCGGTGTTATTTCTTTAATAACTTTATACATTTTTTCCGATCTATAGGAAATTTGAACTCACTGAACAAATTTCTTAGTTCTTTCAAATTTTCAAATAATTAATAAGATTTTTAATTTAAAGAATTATTTCCAATGTACCATTTTTGGAGAACCCAAAAAGTCTAGATACGATTTCGCGGCTTCGGGATGGCTTGAAACTCATCGGCAGCATATCTTTTGTTAATGTTTACTGTGCCTACAACAGATAACTTCCAAGTGACCAGCTCCTTGGCTAACGACAAGGAGTGGATATTATATATATTTAGCTGGCTTGGAAGGCACGTACTGCGTGAAACGGGTTCGACCCCGAAATCCGTATAACTGCTCGTCTACGGTAATCGTTTCATGTGATCGTACGGTACAATTGACCATATCGAAGATGTCTCTGATAGGCATTGTCTTCCCGTGTGTCGAGCCACTCTTGTAGCATGCCAGTCAAACCAGAGGAAATGTAAAATTTCCGAAAATCTGTTATACCACATGGTTGCACAGTAGTGTGGATATGAATTCGTTTTCCAAAGCTCAGCTAGGGGATCCTGACAGGACTTGTGCATAGCAGAATGCCAAAAAATTCTGTTAATTCCTCGTCAGAATTCCATTTGTTCTAAACGACTTCGGCTTATTTGTTGGAAAATCTTCAAAAAAAGTCTCTAATAACGGAACTGAGAATGCAGTTAAATGTATCGATGCTACATACATATTCAGGGTCACTCCGGTGGTTATTGGTAAATAAAAACCTTTGGTAAAGCGAAGTTTAAACTGATATGTCAACGCTCTCCCTAAGCAAAATTCATTAAAATACCGGGTGTTTTTTTAGACGTGTGACAAAACTTTGTTCGGAGTTGTTCTTTTTGACAGCTGTCACTTTTTTTATGATCAGTTTGGTTGCCCTTTCATACTGAATAGACTTACTCCGGAACAACGTTTGCAAATCGTGCAAATTTATTTCAAAAATAATTTATTCTTTATTTCCAAATAATAATAATTGTATGGGTACGTTAATAAACCAATTTGTGACCATTACGTCCTCAAAAAGTCACTGTTTGGTGCGCTCTATGGGCAGAGGGAATCATTGGTCCACATTTCTTCAAAAATAAGGCCGGCCATAATGTTACAGTCAATTGGGCACGCTAAAGAGCCATGATTAATGGCTTCTTCGTGCCTGAATTGGAGGATGGTGATGTGGATGACTTTTAGTTGCAAACAAGACGGCGCTACATGCCATACAGTCAACGAAACAATCAATTTTATGAAGGGACCTTTTGGTGAGGGTATTACTTCGCGTCGTGGGCCTGTGCCGTGGCCTCCAAGATCGCTGGACAAATATTGGCGACTTTACCAGTAAGAGTGCAATATCTAAGCCATGTAAAACTTCTGTAGAAAAGCATTAGCCGTTCGGAGCCGGCTTTAAACTGTAGGTCGCGGTCAGTGAGTATACACAATTATATCGTACACAGCTCACTGATTCGAGAGAAGTTCCCCGTCTGTAATAGTATATGGACATTTCTATTATTCTATTATGCTATTTACCAACATTTCCACAGAACCCTCATAAATTGTCTGTCCATGTTTGTCATATTTAGCACTCTGTGCGTGCATTCATATTTTCATGTTTCAATATTTTCAGAATACATATTATAAATTTTTACCATAAATCATTGTCGTCGTTAAAATTGAATGACATTATATTGGACATTTCCGATCAATACATATGTATGTATGTAAGTGTCCATACAAATGAGAACGTATGCGTCGAGAGGCGCGTACACGTGCCATATAAACATGAAATTCGCCCATGTGCCATGTTCCGAGAGTTTTTGAATTCCCATACTTTTTTAGATTCCCATTTTTTCCAAAATGGTGTGCTCAATTCCGAGCGAAAGTGTGGTTCGAAAGAATATCTTTGTTCAATATGTTACGAACTGTGTTCAATAACTATCAACAAAAAACATACGTTTTATTTGCAAATTTAACAACAAAATTAAGAAAAAATGCCTGCTGGCTTGTTAATTGCCCTGGTTTCTACTAGAAGAAGACTAGTGATACTGGAACGTGTTAAACGAGTTGCCAGATTGATTAACTGGTGTAATCATTATTCGGGTTGTTAATTTTTTAATGAATATGTCCACCAAAGTATAAAATTTATGTTTATTTGAAGAAACCGTTTCAACAAGTAGAACACTCTGGGTAAATTTCGTCAAAAGTTGTTCTTGATAAAAGGAGCCTTTTTATTTTCTTTAATTTTACTAGAAAAGCTAATCTGAATACTGTCTTTTTTAATTAAATGTAGTAAAAACAAGTTAAATATTAACTCTGCGTTCTTTTTTAACTTGTATGTGCTCAGAAAAACACGTACAATCTCATTTCTTTTTCGATCCACAAGGCTATATGTGCTCGAATTATATTCCCAATATTTTTTTGGGTATTCGGAATGGAGCACACCAAATGTGGGAAAATGTTTCACATTCGAGCAAACTCGAAATGCAGCACATGGGCGATTAACTTTCATTTTTACATCAATCGAAATCTTTACTTTCTTGAATGTTGCATTTAATCAGAATTCATAAATATTATAACATTTGTTGTATAAACTATGGAGCTATTTTATGTTTGCATTGCTTTAATTAATTTTTATATATTTTCAACGATTGAATATGATTTTCGAAATGAAAACATGGATAAATGGACCGGCGGGACCGATTTCTGCAGTCTTTGTATGACGGAAATTGTTCCCTATCAGCCGATCTTCGTAGCTAGCGCATTCTCTGCTGCAGTCTAAAAAACGTCGCCATCCTAAGTCTATTGCGTCTATTCTACGTCAACTCCGCCTATGCTTAAGACCGCTAGCCGATCTCCGTCGTCGTCGATTTTTCTTATAGCTGATTCTCGTTGACGCCGTTTTTTTTTTTAAAAATGTCCATGTCTTTGTACAATTAGTTAGTTTGTAAGGACCTTTATCGCCGTACTGTGGTACAGAATCCCTTTCCATCGCCCACAAGTCTCTAAATTTTGATCTAGTCTACATTTTTGAGTTCGACCTTTTTCCATTCTATTGAATTTAGAATTTTTAATGAGTTCAAGATCGTGGTCCAGAATTTTTTATTAAAAAACAAATAAGATGAAATAAATAAAACACACATAATAGAACGTAGATCTGTCTTCTTCATCAGAAGTTGTGAGTTCTGCAAAAAATTGGTTTTAGGCAACGATTGAGAGATTATTAAACCCTTAAATGCGCGGTGTATTCTATAGGATACAACCAAGTTTTGACATTGTCGCAATATACAGCCTACCAGGTCAACTTTTATGATAGGTAATCAATCATATTTGTGCGAATAGTATCGTCCTGTGCCAAAATAACTCATAATTTGGTTGAAACTCATAGTAAGTTTAGGCCTTGTTTTATTGTATTTATTATTGTTTGGTTTTTTACACATTTTGACATCTTTGAATTGGTAATTTTTTTCAACTGTATCAGTTGTGGTTTGTTTAAATAAAAACGCTAAAACAAAGTGTGAGAATTTGTGTGCTATTTTTTTTTTTAAAAAACTACTTTTTGTGAGACATTTTCATAATTCTCACCGGTAATTCTCTGGCGGCTTTATACTCCTCATCGTACCATTGGCTCCTTTCTTGCCGCTTTTGTTAACAAATTTCTTCTTCGGCAGCTTTCGGCATGGAGTTGTGTATATGTATGTTGTCATTGGCCGCTAATATCATCGTGAGGAGGAGATTTTAATAGGAGATGGTGGGATAACTACGTAAGGTAGTTGCATTATGATAATCAACTGAAAATATGCTTTTTTTTTTTGTTATTTTCAATTTCTAATGAATTTTTTTCACCAAAAATTTTTGTTTATAATTCTGAAACTGTCATCAAATAGTGGGTATATAGGGGAGATTCAAAACTAAATCAAAAATTTATTAAACAGACAAAACATTCTGTTTTCACGTAATACTGCAGAATGTACGACGCCATGGCTAATCACACTTATCCATGTATTATTTCTTAAATTCCGGAAATACCACATGTTTCAACTGCCCTACTAGAAGCTGTCTTTATGGCCAGCACATTTTCATAGCCCCACTACTTAGCTGGCACATTTCAAGAAGACATTCCTGTTTTGCAGCCAACATTTATTTTTATGGCAATATAATTTTCTATTCATGTGACCACCATATTGTTTTAGTTTATGTTAAATATACTCGTGCCGCAATAATGATCGATATTTCTGGCAGTTCATAGAAGACGAAAAATAACAAGAACTGCCACATCCTGTGGAGTATAAAGAAATTCAATAAAAATAAACTTAATTTGTGTTATACGCCACTACTACCACCTCCTCTCCAACCACCATCACCAGCTTTTCCATCAGCACCGAACAACCACCGAACCACTCAGCCAGACGACATGCATCCTTTCATGTGCATGAATGCGGGTGGTTGTCCAAGTTGATGGTGTCGCTGCAATCCGATATGTTGGTGGTGTAAGACTATACCTCACCACACCACACCACCTCACCTAGTCCTTTCCGTTCCTTTGGCTTTGTTTTGGTTTTACTCCGTGCACCCATTCAAATACGTCGACATTTGCCAAAGAAGAACTAATGTGCGATACCATAATGTAAGTATGTGACAACGTACGAGTAGGTTCCAGAGGCGGAGTTCATGGGAGCTTCTCCAAAAAGAGGCCCGGTTGGAATGAAAAGTGGATTGTATAGATGTCATTGAAAAATAATGGGATATGTACGAATCTTTTGAAATTGGAATATAACCTCATGTCTCTTTTTGTACAAGTCCAGATCTGAAGAAAAGCGAGATACAGAGCATCCCCTTTCAATTAGACAAGGCCTTCCGCTGGATGTAGCAGTCAAGCTACCTAAGCTTTCATAAGTCCTCTTTCCGCTGCTGTAATCGTATCTTAGAGCAAGTCTTGGAGGGTACGATGTATGTGTTACATTCGTCAGGAGGACGTCTATGCGTTCACTTAACTCATGTACATTGTACAGTAGTGTTTATTTAAATGGCAGACTTAGAAATAACATTAATAAAAACGAATAAAATTAAAATGTTTTGCAGAGAAAAATTGAAGATTTTAGAGGCGCAATTTGAGATATTTTTTTAAAGTTTTGAAAATCATTCTGGCGAGTAAAGAGTAAAGCTAATGAGTTTTGTTCACAGTTACTAACCGGTTGCGTCTGAGGCAATCTTTTATGATTTTCAAAACTAGTTCCAGATTCAGAAATTCAAACAACCAATAAATGAGCACTGGGTCGGCAGATGGACCTTACCTTTCAATTGCAAATAATGACATTCAGAAGCGATGATCTACGACCAAGAACCTGCTTCATAATCGAGGAAAAGCCAAAGGTTCTGACAACTTTGCTAATGGAAATAGGGATTCTTAGGGATAAAAATTTCCCATTAATCAATTTACAAATGGCATGGCGAATCAAATATCCCATATCCGTAATAAAATACTTTTCTAAGCGATGGAATATTTCCGTACAAAGACTTTTACACGCTTAATTGCCTTACACTCTTATTTGCGTAATTTGTGAATCCCCTTTATTTGTTCACTCTTTTAATACAAAATCCATTTCGAAATTTTTCTACAAAATTAAATAGCTTTTGCATAATTTCCTCGCATAATTAAGCTGCCCATATACATGAAAAGCACAAGCGTGCGTGAACTGAGGTTTTGTTTTCCTTTTTCTGTGATCTGTATTATCATTAAATAAATCTTTTTATAAATGTGTGGTTTATTTAATCGTATTTCTGTAATTCCCCATATGAGGCAATTAACGGTATTCGCATAATTACCCATATGAGGTAATTAACGGTATTCGCATAATTACCCATTAATTGACGTAAATAACGGCATTCGCATAATTACCCATATGAGGTAATTAAGCGTTAACCAAGTAATTACCCAGAAATATTGAGATTTTCAACGAGGTTATTAAGCGGGTTTCACTGTATTAAGTTTGGAAGTTGTGGTCAAAGACATCTACAAAGCCCCATAAAGCCTTATTGGCTAACAGACCTTTGAACTCATAAACCGGCCTTAGAAATAATGAAATATGCGACTCAAATTGATAGAATTTTTTGCAAATTACCTTGTCCATACTTTTGCTAAAATGCTTTGACAATTTGTGGTGTAGGGCAACATTGTGTTTTGGTTGGCGGCTCTGATTGTTGCTAGAAGTTAGTCATGCGACGACATTTTTCAAATAAACACGTAGACACTCAGTTTTGTCTGATGATTTTCAATATTTTTCTTTTGGAATATGAGACAATCACAAGATCTTAGAAATATTATACAGAATCTTTGAAATCCTTCAGTCTCATACATCACATGAAAATATTTCCTTCGCTAATCATTAATGAAACATTCACAGAATCTTTTAAACTTTTCATACCTTTCATACAATTTTTCCACAAATTTGTTTCTCAACGCTAACTAAATGCCCCGCACTGTACTGCTGCATTGGAAAATCGAACAACAATAGATGGACTAGTCGAACAAACTGATATCATTCATTGTGTGGATGCGATGGCATAGTGTTCGTCTTCATATCTATTTTCTTTCTATATCTATTTCGCATTTTCTTTGCCTTTGTTCTATTCAATGTACTCATTTATTGTGCGTACGTAGGTGGTGTTGGCTTTCAAACTTAATGTTAAATAAACAAATAAATACACAAGGAAATGACAAAATACTTAACCAGAAAGTTCATTGTAAAAATGTTACCGTGTAGCGGATCGAAAGTATATGTGAACATTAAAAAAAAAATAGAATTAAAAACAAAGCAATTAGTGCTTCTTTCCATCTGGTCGTGGTGTAAGTCGGAGGGAATATGAAGTACATTGCAACTTGTATGAAATTGTGTTTACAAATTATTCTGTCACTAGCATACGTAACGGTCTTACCCACGTTGTCGAACGTTAATGAATCTTTGCGATCGAAAGAAAAACAATAAACAAAGATACAATGTCGAACGACAATATGCGCATGCTTTTTAACAGCTGATAGGTGGCTTCGAAATCAGCTGTTTGACGCTTAGATGGCATGCTGATGTTGTCATTCGATATCGTGGCATTTCTAACATCTATGCAACCGAAAAGTGTAAAAACACTCACCACTCTTTTGCTTTTGCTTGATACAAAAAAAAAGCCTGAAGTCGTATCGTCACTTGATGATAATGTGGGTTCCTCCAACATATCCTATTACACCGGAAATCCCGTCTAATCAAAATTTTTTTCCATTATTTGATGTTTGTCTCCGGGGCAAGGCTTCGAAATCCAAATGCAATTCTCAGGACAACTTTATGTAAGGAATCATGGGAGATGAGAGTTCAGCGGATCGTATTGCGTTAAATTTACCTTCGGCTGTTGCCAGAGAAATTGTAAACTAAACTTAAATATCATGGTCAATTAAAAGCATTAACACATTCAGGACACCGGCAACGGACATGGGCTCACCGGAGGCGGAGCTCTATGCAGAGAGTGAAGCCGACCGGCTTGCAGTCGTCGAGCAGCGGCCGCCGACATTTTGTCACCTATTTGGCAATCATGTGTAACATGCGAATTTCATCAGCGTGACAATCAGGGACCTAATCACGGTATTCGTTATCGACAACAGTTTCGTGTCGACATAATTGTTTTAGAATCCCTGAATCATCCGCTTCTTTCGAGCAAGCATTTTCAGTTGTTGGTAATTTCGGGAATAGAATAAGAAGAAGACTCTAAACAAAAAAAAAAAAAAAAAATTGCTTCCTCATGACAACAAGCCGTCATTTTTATCGACAAGTTAATGAACTCTTTTTTATTAATTATCGTTTTTGTAAAAATTACAATTCTTTTTCTTAAAAATAAATCAAAACAAAGGAAAATCAACGACTGTAGCCGACTTTTAGTCGCCGCCGTAATTATTTTGTTTTAGACGCCGCTGTTGATTTTTTCCCGGCTTCAGTCGACTATTAGCCGCCGCCAACGAGAATTTCAGATCGGCTTCACACTCTGGCTCTTTATCGGATGTATCGATCTAACATTCGTCCGTACAATGTGGTGGGCGACCATGGTAGAGTTAATTCCCAAAGGGGAAACGCCTTCATACGGGACCAACATATTTTAGACCATCTTCACTTGCCATCAAGGAGTATACTATGGTAGCCTTTCATGATATATAACACCGTGTTACAAAAAATAGATTTTTTTTCTGTCCTATGAACCAAATGCTCATATTCGGAAAGAGGGGAAAAAATAAAAATACACGTGTATCGGCGATTTTCATGTACACGTGCATTTTTTTTATTTTTTTTTTTTAAGTTTGAAGTATAAAGCTCGTAGTGGCCTGTGTGAAAGCCTTTCGACCGATTTTTAGCCCTTTTTCAGTGATCCAATCGAGCTGATTTTTTACATGAAAATCGCCGATACACGTTTATTTTTATTTTGTATCCCCTTTCCGAAAAAGTAAATTTGGTTCATAGGACAGAATGTGTGTAACACAGTGTAAGGGGTGTTCAATACCAAAACTCCCGACACTATAGTTATGGCAATACCAAACCTGGGAATAGGTCAGTATCAAGGGACTTGCATACGATGTTCTTATCAGGGCCAAATTAGAATCGTCAGGCTTCAATGGATTTGTTGGGAAGTGGAACACACCAAGGCACTGTTCTATCCTCCTACTATGGAAACTATGTTCTCCCTAGATGAGGTTGATGTGAGACGATGTGGCAAGGGCTATTAGGGTGATGTTTCTGTGTACCCTCACCGACATCCACCAAAGATCCCTTCTCACTATGGCGAAAACGGTCTCTGAGTAAATCAAAACAAGGCCGTACTGGTTCTGTTCACCAGGAGAAATGACATTCAAGAAACCTTTCTAATTAAAGATCACAGAAATTCCATTTCCTTGCAGTGAATTTAGCTCGAAAAAGAATTCCTGTGATCTTTAATTAGAAATGTACCTTGGATGTTATTTCGAACAATGGTTTACCTAATATGGTGCCTGACATATGACTTTTCGTGGCCAACCCACTGGCAAAAAACACTTTTCGGCGAGAAGTACCACACGGTTATGTCAGATTGGGAGGCGTCGAACTGCAGAAACACCTGGTACAGGACGGCATGTCGACTCTTATACTGATGTGTCTAAATTAAATAAACAAGAATATTTCCGGATTTATTCCAAAGAGCTAAATATTGTACGACGACTGCCCAAACACTGCAATGGTTATTGGGCTAAGATTTTGGCGACTTACCAGAGAACTGTAGAGCAAACGACTCTTTATCTTACTCATTCCCGCCGAACACCCATCTGTAGGAATGGGTCACATGCAAACTCCTACCTCGGGTATACAGTTCACACAGCCCATAGGGAGACTGTAAACAAATGCTTCCACATGAATGAATTATCAAAAATCCTTTTGGATTTGATTCTATTTGTCCACTAACCATGTTTTATTTCTTTTCTTTTTTTCAACAAAATCATCGACTTTTGTCCATTAATGTTTCCGCCCGGGATCGAACCGGGGGCCTTCCGCGTGTTAGGCGGATGTGATAACCACTACACCACGGAAACATTTGATGCGTGGGCGCATACAAATCATGCTTCGCCAAGCCTAACAACACATTCCGAAAATATCATCTAAACAATAGAATGTCTTGCGTATTTATAACATTGTCTATTTATAGAATTCGCTATAGATCTCAATCGGCCGTGGATATGGTCGAGTTGAATGACTATTTTCCGACACAATGCGTATTGTGGGCGATGTGAGTGTCGAAATAGAATCGTTCGAAATGTGATATTTGTGTTTGTTTCGAGAATAAGAGTGGGCAGGGGTGTACTGAATGCTTGCCAAAGAGAGTGAGAGTGATTTGGGAAGTGCCGAGATTCTAAGGCAAGATCTCTCGGCTGGAATTATTGTTGCTGATACCCGCTGAGTTGGGTTGATAAAGATGAGTGGACTGATTATAATTATCATTTTTGCCCCGTATAGTTGCCAACATTTATAACCGAAAGTTTCTTCTAAATCACATGCTAAAGGAAATATTGCTGAGATGTTTACTATGGAATTAGTTTCAGAGTGCCCACCATGTGATTTAGCCCAAAAACGTACAACTAAATGCAAACTAATATGACAAAATATCAAAATTACATTCTCAAAACAAAGTGAGTTGTTCCAAACTCGTTGACCCGTCCGACCGTCCGCTTGTCTCTCTCCCATTAAACAGTTAATCTCATTGTTCGTAGTCGTGTCACCCGTAAATTGTGCTAAACGTGACCGGTGTTATTACACCCAATTTCTCTGATAGTCACAACATTCGCTCTAAAGCCAAAGATCACAGAGTATTTGTGCCGATGAACGAGGCAGACAGATTTTAGGCACACAATGAGAGTCCTTCTGTGAATCATTAACTGTGAAGAGAGATGACTTCATTATTTGCCAGCGAGACGAACAACGAAACCCCATACATCTTTCACTTTCCGGCAAACAAACCATAAAGGATATACACTTACACTCGTACAAGCACAAACACGCGCGCACTCAGACTTGAGGATTTAACGCTTGTGCTTGTGTTTCTAGTTCATTGTGGATTATCCTGTTGATTAAAAAAGAAAAAGAAAAAAATCGGCTATCGTCTGGTAGAGGGTATTAAAAATCTATTACAATTCATTTTTGTTTGTTTTGTATGTATGTTAAGTACATGAAAATTGTGTGTGCGTATGTGTATATTATGTGTTATCCTTGTGGCATGGACGTATGTGGGTTTGCGGCGCGTGTGTGTGTTGGTAGTTACTCATTTTGTATGGTTTCGCAATCATTAGTCATGCAATGGGGCGTAAAATTTAACTAAAACTCTCTTACATGTTCATTGTCTCTCTTACTACAGTGAAAGAAACAAACAGTTTTAGCCTAATAATAAAACGAAACGATACGTCATAATCAAATCGTTTACATTGGAGCTAATTAAGACACACAGACACAGCTAAATTGCTAGAAATTACGAAAACATACCTTAACCTTCCAAGCTACTTCCAAATTTTTCCACGGCCTCACGAATTCTATTTTTGAGGTCTTGAATCGACCCTGGCTGTTGGCGTTGACCGTATCATTCACTTGGCCCCAAAGGAAGATGTCGCAAGGTGTTAAATCACAAGATCTCGGTGGCCAATTGTGATCACCTCTTCGAGAGATAACACGGTCCGGAAAGTTTTCCCATTAAAGAGAAATGGTTTCGTTGCTTGTGTGGCACGAAGCGCCGTCTTGTTGAAAGTAAACGTTGTTCAGATCAATATCATCCAACTACGACCATAAAAAATCATTAATCATCTCACGATAGGGCAATCCATTCACCGTAACTGTTGATCCAACCTCGCTTTCGAAAAATTAAGGTCTACTGACCCCGCCGGACCATAAACCGCACCAAACAGTCAGGACGAATGATAACTCTTGGGTTTTCTGATCCTTGTTGAGGTAGCCACCGAAGCCACGCAACATGGATAACCCTTTACTAACAAATCCAAAACAGTTATCAGCATTTTTGGTTAGGGGCAAAACACTGATGCAGATCGGTAACCATGAATCAAGGTGAAATACCAGAAAAATCATACCATTTTTGTTGTAGGTCTTGCCGAGTACAACAAGCATATGTCTGTGAAATTTCCGAAACACCCCGGGAAATCTTGATATCCACTTTATGCAGTTTGGTTTTTTACCGGATTTAAAAAACAGAGACGTAGACCTTTCCAGTGTGATATAATTTAACAAACACATCTTTTTTTCTAATTTTCTTTGTTATTTTTCAACTTTAGCGATGTTTTAACACATTATGTTGTGGAATAATCGCACAACCTTCGAATTTATATAAAAAAAAACGTCTACTAAAGATTAAAACTCTGCCTTGTTTTTAAAATGCATTTGGTAAGTCTCGATTCTACGGGAAATCCTATTTTTCTGATAGGATTTTTTTACTGCAAAGGTTTTCCTGATCGTTAGCTACGTTGCGCAAACCTATATCTGCGGCTGGACTAAATCTAAAAACTAAACAACGGACATGCTCCGTTGTTACTAAACCAGGTTAATGTGTTTCATGCGAAATGACTATCTGTTCGTTTTTGTTCTAATTTGTTTTATATAATAGAACATTTTCCTTTATCCTGTTTCGCAATATGTGGTATTGCCTCCAGTTTATCTTTCTCCTACTCGTCCGTATAATTTGTATATCCTTCGTTTTTTTTTTTTGGTATGCCCGTATTCACGTTGTAAACTCGCTGCCCAAGCGTGTTGCATTACAGATTTCAGTTATAGGTTGGCGACGAAGAGAGGCAGAGGGATGGAAAAAAAAGAAAGTTTTTAATTAAGCGTTGTACCGACACCAATATAAAATTAAATATTTAATGAGTTTCCATTTGATGCTTCATTGGGCGCTAGCTTGGCACTGAGCAAGCTTGTATACCTAAATGGCCCACCCGTATTGTTTATCACACTCGTTGCACGAAGCATCTCGGGCAAAGCAAGGGCGGGACAGGCAGGCCGACAGACATGTGGACAGTCAGAATGCCATTTGAACTGATGGAGTGGTGCTTACTTGGAATGCCGTGCAATGCCTGCAGGAGGTCCTTCGTCCTGTAAAGGAAAGCAACGAAAAGGTAAGAAGCATCATTGAATAACTTTGCAAATTGTTGGTCACGCCGTAATGATTGTAATTGTTGTTGTTGTTGCTTATTATTTGCTCACATCTCCACACACACACACACAGTTTGTAGGGCTGCTATCCAAAGCGTACACAAGATCAAGAGGAATAACAACAGCAACGAGCAACAATCAGGAAGAAGTGCATCATCAATAGTTTGCAATATGCAAAAAACGTAACAATACAATTAATTGTTGTTTAATTACTTAAAATCTGCAAATACAACAATACATGTCTGAACATGCATAGATGGCATTTACAGTGACTGTTAAAAAGTGCTGTAATTCCCGAAGAGACCCGACCATAGATACAAAAACATTTACTCTTTATAAATAGCCGTTTTCATATATATAACCCCAAACGCACAATGGAAGGTGATGAGAAACATTTTTGTATATCGAATGGACCCCCAAAAAAGCCATCACAGGAATGGAAGTTAAAGGGCTTTCCAACAAGGGGTGTTACTTTGAATCACCCGGTATTTCGGTAGCTGTCACTTTGGAAGCTTTTATTCTTTGACATGTGACAAGTAGAAACTACGCCATTACTAAAAATGGAACGATACACGCTTCAACAACGCATTGAAATTATTAAAATTCAATACAAAAATGGTGAAAATCTTGCAGTCATAGTTCACAAAACTAAATCATTTTTGAGTCGTCGTGAAGCACATTGTGGGACCGCAGTACAGAAATGGGTGGAGAAATTCGAGCTGCTGTGACATGTTACACAAAAAAAAAAATATTTCGATTCAATGAAAATATTCACGAATCCAAACTAAAAATTCATTGAAAATCCTGTGATAAAACAATTTGTCAACTTAAAGAAAATATTCCTATAGTGTTTATCAAAAATATCTTTGATAAAGAAAGTTTCATATATACAAAAAAAATTGTATGTCGTTCATTAAAAATATTTTTGATGAAAACATTCACATTCAACAAAATAATTTGTAGGTTGTTTATCAAAAATATTACTGATGAAAAAATTCGCATATCTACAAAAAAAAATTGTAGGTCGTTTATTGAAAATATTTTCGAATATTGGATATGTTTTTACTGAGGGTGAGGGTATATATAAGTCGGTTTACCCGACTGCAACTTCTTCACTGGTTTTCTAACATTTTTGTCAGAAATTAACAATAAATTTTTTCATCAACAATTATCAAATTTCCCTTTTTATCATATTTATGAAAAATTTTATTAATTTGAAACGAAATTTAATAAAATAAATCGAAAAATATTATAATTTTTTAAGTTTTGTTTAATATTTGGTAAATTGCATATCATATTTACGAAAAAATTTATGTAATTAAAAGAAATTTTATAAATTAGATAACCAAAATACAAATCATAAAAAATATAAAATTTTTTGTCGATTCAATTTATCAAATTTCTTTCAACATTTGATAATATTTTTCGGAAATATGCTAAAAATTTATCAAATATTAAAACGAAATTTGATAAATGGGATCAACAAAAAAATTCATTAAAAATATCCAAATATTTGATGAATTGCTTTGTTGATACATTTTATCAAACTTCGTTTCAATATTTGACAAATTTTTTAGCATATTAACGAAAAGCTTCATTGAGAAGTGATGAAATTCTTGTGCAAATATTTTCATTGACATTTTTTGGTTGCCTTTTTTTTCTGTGTAGTGATGTGTAGAATAAAACCCGTGCACGTCGCTCAAGAACAACTGAGAATATTGCTGATGTGGCCCAAAGTGTCACGACGGAGTCACTGGACCTTACTTTTTCGGAAATGAGGTTGGATCAACAGTTACGGTGAATGGATTTCGCTATCGAGAGATTATTAATGGATTTCTTATGGTCGGAGTTGGATGATATTGATCTGGACAACGTTTACTTTCAACAAGACGGCGCTACGTGCCACACAAGCAACGAAACCATTGCTGTTTTAAGGGAAAAGTTTCCGACCGTGTTATCTCTCAAAGAGGTGATCACAATTGGCCACCGAGATCTTGTGATTTAACACATTGCGACTTCTTCCTTTGGGGGCCACGTGAAAGATAAGGTCTCCGCCAATAGCCCAGCGTCGATTCAAGACTTCAAACATAGAATTTGTGAGGTTATTGAGGACATAGGGCAGCCACTTAGCGATTTGGTTATGGAAAATATCATAAAAAGGATATGGTCCTGTAAGCGTGGTCGTGGTGGCCATTTGGCTCATATTGTTTTTCAGTATTAATGGCATAACTTCCTCTTTATTATGATAAACCTTTATTTATCTCAAAAATTTTTTTTTCTTTGAATACCAAATAAACACCTGTAGTTTTGCAGAGCAACACTGTCCCAGGCCAACATTAACATTTTCAGGGCCTCCAGCTAATTTATTGCAAAATTTATTTGAAGGATAGTATAATCCCCTATAATTAATGGCTGAATTAATGACGTCATATTGGCTGATAAGAAAACAATTTATAAATTTTCCAGAATAGTACCATCAACAAGTTTGTCACAGGCTGCATTGTCCACAAAAAGTTACACTTTCTTCCCACATAGTTAAAACATAGAATCAAACTCGCTCATTATCTTAGTCAAAAGTTCGCTTTATAGAATACTGCTTTATAAATTGCATCTTCAGGATGTTCCTCAATATATCCGCGGAAAAAAACACCTTTCAAACAATATTTTGCCGACTCTATATTACAGAACTCAACTCGCTGTGCACATTTTTGAAGTGAAAGTTTTCCCTTTCCAACCAAACTGTCTTCGGAACAAATTCAACACTGAGTTTTTCATGCATAATATTTCTGGCCGTATTCAGAAAAAGTTATAACAGCTTTATGAACCTTTGATAAGAAAATTTTTTGAAAATAGTTTTTGTATTTGATAAGGAATATGTTTGAAAATAGTTTTTGTATTTTCACACATTTTTCTTATCAAAGGTTCATAAAGCTGTTATAGTTTTTTTTGAATACGGGGGTTAGGTTAGGTTGAATGGAGGATCGGTCATGTACCATGATCGTCTCATGTCACTGAATTACACCTAGGCCAGCAATTCGGCCTGTTGTGCGCTCCTGGTTTCTTCTACAAATTCCCTTCCCCTTTTTTCTACGTTAGGAATTCGGTCCCCTCTATGAAGTTCCTTAAATTCCTTATGTCTATTGCTTTGACGGCTGATAGGTCATCTAAGTTGTTCTCTCCTAACTGGACTTTCCTGACCTGCGAGAAAGCAGGGCACTGGCACAGGAAGTGTTCCGCCGTCTCGGCGTCCTCTCCGCATGCCCTACATTCGTCGCTCTGGGAACATCCTATTCGAAATAGGTGTGCCCTTAGGCTAGTGTGTCCTGTGATGACTCCAACTAGTTTACTCAGTTCATTTTTGTTAAACCAGAGTATTCTCTTTGTTTTCTTGTAATCGAGGGTTTCCCAGGTTTCCTTTGTGGCTCTTCCCACCTGTTCCACTAGCCACCTTAAGGCATGGGTCGTCTTCATCCATTCCCTGAACTCCTTGTTTGTCTCTAGAAAAGGTTAGTCAAAAATATAGGCCAAATATATATATATATAGCTATATAATATAGCTTGTATGGTTCTCATTTCTTTGAAGAAGCGCATTTTTAACATCGGCGTTTTTCAATGGCGTGGAATTACAGTGGAATTAGTCACTGCGTAAAATCGTATCTTTAACGAAATTGGAAAATGTTTACTATGATAAAATTTTTGCACTTTAGAGTTCGTAACATTGAAAATGGATTTCGTGGGAGATGTTTTTGTTTCAATTATACGATTTTTCAATTAAACGGAGGGAAACGTGAGAAACAATCATAGATTTAATTAGGATAAATATTTTGTTTCAATTAAGCGGTGTTCAATTAACCGGATTCGACTTTTTTTTATTTGTTAATTCGATGCACAAAACGATGCATTTGTTTGTTGGTGTCTCACAGTAGCACATCCTGTCTAGCTAAATCTCCAAGACTTTGGTGAGGGTGCCTGACTTTAACCGCCTTAAGGGCCTGAATTGTTAATGAATTGTTCGCATAACATCACTAGCCCACAAAAACTGTCTCATGACCTCAAATCACATCTTCAATGTGGTTAATTAACATTACCGAACCGGCTGATAACACGATTACTAAACCTGGTGAGCAGAAGGTCGATTATGGCTTGCCATCCTGCTGCAAGCAATGATCGTCCAAGACCATGTTGTATCTGTAGCGTTTTTTACAGATAAATGGTCTAGTAATGTCACCTTTACAGAATCCCCACCAAACTGTTATTCTATTTAGGAGGATGAATGGCCTTCTCGACGGTCACGTGCAGGTTTTTCGATCCCAGGCGCTGAGTGAAAATTACAAAATCGTTCCTTTAAATCTTCTGTAATGCCAGACTTGAGAACCGATGACGAAGCGGATGGTCATGTGCCTTCAATTGGACCTTGTAAGCCAACAATGCGAGAAGTGAGCTGTTGAAATAGATGTGGGACTCGATATTCCATTACTGAGTCGCACACTCTTGGCTACGGCAGCCGCATTCTGGTCAGTGCGCACCTTATGACGCACACTGGGAGATTTTTGTTTTCAAAATAAATTTGCCATTTGCAATTAGTTTGTCCGATTTGATTGATATCGGCCATTTGCAAAAATCTAGCTGAAGTATGTTCGAGTTGAAGTCTGAAAGATGGAACCAGTGGGTCGAGTCACAGATGAGCTAGAAGGGTCAAAATGGAAACCTTAAAAAATTCCGACAAATTGTACATACTTATAGTGTAATGTGTCTGATTTTATTTTGTGTCTGTCTCTCATAGAACTAAAGATATGAGCATTTTGTTCAAACTTTCAAACCGCAACGTTATTATACACTTTCATGGAATTCTTAAAAATTATAAAACTTTGTTTACAATGAAATCTTTGTTAATTGACATATTTCAATTATTTAGATTCAGCTAGGTCTGTTTGAAATTTCAATCAAATCGGACAAGCCAATCCAAACGGCAGATTTATTTCCAAACAAACCATTTAAACAACTCTTTCGACGTATACAATACGACGTGGTCGATCTATCGGCATTTGTCTTAAAAAAAGGTTTGCATCGCCAAAATACTGAGCCCAATGACAACACAAGACAGAAAGAAATGAATATTAGGTCTCATGTCAGCCGATTAAAAGCAAATTAGAAAAAGCTTTCTACTCATACTCCACCCTGGATTTAAAATTAATTTTTTTATTAAGGCGATTATTGTCTACCTCGTACACATAATAGTTAATATGGTTTAAAAGACGTTTTATGGATTTCTTCGAGTTAATTTTGTCCAACAGTGTATAACGACGAATTGGACCCGCCCGAAAGAGAGGGAGAGATAGAGAGGGAGAGCGACAGATATGGCCGAATTCGTTTATCTCTGTAACTTCATATTAATGAATGCATTTCGAAGAATTGCCAAGAAATGTCTTGAGGTTTTTGTTTTACCAAAGTGCAGGAAACGTAGACGGAATCAAGTTCTAAACTTAACAAAACACGATTTTAAATTTTATTTATTTAACAAATTGCTTTTGCACAATTACATGACACAGGACATAGTCCGGAAACCAAACACAAGTATTCGGACATTCAAGAGCAGCGTCGATGTGGTGGGTGGGTGGCTGAGTGTATGTGGCTGAGTTATCCAGTAGGGTGGAGTGAAAACATATTATTTTTTTTGCATTTGAATATTTCACACTCGGAAAGAAATGTAATAAGGGAATCATAAGGAAAAATAAATTTAAACATTTGTGAGGGTTGCGCAACGCACTTCCCCACATTTTAAGAAAAATTTATAACGAAAAAAAACAATTTTCACACAAAGGTTGATAAAGCAGATGTAAACTTTTTAAGAATACGGTCATTCGTATTTTGAAATTTTTGCTATTTTGGTGTTGATAAAAAAAAATCTAAAAATTAATTAGAAAAAAAAATCTGAGTTTCTTCAGTACCCAAATAAAAGTATTTGAGGCAAGGAACTGGATGATCGGCCATTGGGGTTATTGTACTTTTTGCTTTTTTTTTTAAAAGTTGTTCACTATCGAGTCTGGTGGGCATTAAAATAATACACAGAGCAGAAATTGAAAAAATTCTTATTTTTGGTAGATTTCATGGATGCGGCGCGACCTCTACATTTTTTTTTAAAAAATAATATCGCATATTTTTAATTTCCTCGGGCTAGTGTATTTGATTTTTGATATTTTTGTGGCGTTATGTTGGTACACATGTCCTTTACTTATGCTGACAAGGTCGGTCATTTTGGATGTTTAGTTAATTTTTCACAGCTGTTTATCTATTTCAGAAAATGGATCAAAAAATCTGCATAAAATTTTGTGTGAAAAACAAAATAAAGTGCGCTGACGCATTCCGAATGTTGACTGTGGCATATGGTGAAGCTACCTTGGACTAGAGCAACGTTTATCGGTGGTACAAAATGTTCTTAGAGGGACGAGAAGATGCAAAGGACGAACAGCGTGGCGGGCGCCCTAGCACGTCAACAACAGACGAAAACATTGATAAAGTGAATAATCTTAATATATATTTACCCTCGACACTGATTCACTGATACACTGATTCCCTGATTCACTGACTCTGTCACGCAGTACGTAGGAATTTAAATAGGCATTCTATAATAATTCTATAAATAATAATAATAAAAAAAAATATTTTTTTTGTACAGAAATTGTGTTTTCCCCAAATGTTTTTTTTAACAAAATTTTTTTTTTCCCAAAATTTTTTTTTCTTACAAAAATTTTTTTTTCCAAATTTTTTTTTTCAGCAAAAATTTTTTTTTCAACAAATTTTTTTTTTTCCACAAACATTTTTTTTCAACAAAATTTTTTTTTTTCAACAAAAATTTTTTTTTTCAACAAAAATTTTTTTTTTCAGCAAAATTTTTTTTCCACAAATTTTATTTTTTTTCGAAATTTTTTTTTACAAAATAGTTTTCTCAAAATGTTTTTTACAAAATTTTTAAAATTAAGTAACAAATACTTTCTCAAGCAAATTAACGGGCGCCATAGGCGCATTACAACTTACTAGTAAAATAATATTGGTCAATCGACGAATTAATATTAGAGAAGTTGCTGAGGATCTAAACATATCGATTGGCTCGTGCCGTTCGTCTGGCTTTTGCACCAGGAATATTTGACCAAAAACAACACAGTAATGCTGCCGCAGCCACCGTATACCCCTGACCTGGCCCCCTGTTACTATTTTTTGTTCGCAAAACTGAAAAGGACCACCGAAAAGACGGCACCGAAGGAGGAGCTGAACAAGATCACAAAAAATGATTATTTGAAGTGCTTCGAGGATTGAAAAAAACTAAATAAATAAATACTTTATGAAAAAATACAAAATTTGCGATATTTTTTGAACATACCTTGTATTTGTTTCTTACATCTCTTTCCGATTGTGTCTTTTGGCATTTCACTCCACCCTAGTAGCCAGGTCTTTGCTGCCGATATGTCCGGGTATATTTATTTTCATTTCGAATTTGAATTGTCATTGTGTTCGATTCACCTTCGAATTATATACACATAGATTCGTATACGGACCATTATGCCATCTTAAAATTTGGTTAAATTCAAACACATGTATTTTGTATGTAGTATTGGTTGAAGTGTGTGTGTGTGTGCATTGGTGTTTGCTGGAAATTAACAGTAGATTAGTTTCCATATTGCTTTTAATTAAAATTAAATTAACAACAACTTTTGTTTTCACTTCAATCTGGATTTGTGGTCGACGGAGTCAATATTGAGAAATGTTCTTCAAATAGATTTTTGGGGGTCAACCACAAATTTATGAGGGTGAACCATTTCCAATTAAATTGAACGGGGATTTTGGTAAATTAATGTAAATGTAAACTAAATTTGAGTAAAATTGGTATTTATGTAAAAGAAACATTATGTAAAAAAGAACAGGAAAACAGTTCTTTAGTTGTATTAATTCAACAAGCATTGTTGGTCAAACGTATTCGTTGTTTTAGGGGATCCTCCACATGCCGTTCATTATCACGACAGAGGTTCCAATAAACTGGCTGAAGCGCTAAGAGAGAGTGTTGTCGATTGCGTCCATTTTGGCATCGGCGGGACCACTTTGCTATGCAATTCGAAAGATAATTTGCACTCGTTATCGGGCGGGGTGAAATAAAGCCCCAACGAAATAAATCCCAAAAGTGACAATGAAATAAGGCCCCAAAAATCAAAGCTATACGCGTGATGCTAGAAACAGGGAAACGCAGTAATTTTTCCACCGCCAATAAATTCGGGCGGGTACTTGATAACAAAATTCAAACAAATTGCCCATTGATATTTTTTTTTGATTTTAAAATATGGGTTGAGTGGTACGAGTCTTAGCTGTACCGTTCGTCACCTCCAGCCGAAGGTTTCCATCAAGAGGTGGATTTTCAGGGTAGCCAGGTGAGAAATGAGTTCGTCTTGGTGGTAGGGTATGATTTTCCCAAATTAAACCCGATCAGTCTGTTTTCGTAGTATGCTAAGTAATTATAATTGTTTATCACAAAATCTACCGCAGTCACCTATTTCTGATACAAATTCCCATATTCACTGTAATATTGAACAGCCAGCTATCTTCCTCTGCTCTGTTCGCATGTTATTGCATTCCTTCTGCGTTCCCTCAAATGCCCCCAACCCGTATACAAATTCAGCATTGTCTCATATTGACGATACCGTTAACAACAACAAATTCAAACATAACGTATCGCGATATCTCAGAATTGAATATCATAATCCTAAATTGTTCGAACAGCAGACAGTGCTTTGCCGTTTTGTGTATTGTACGATTTGTACAACGTTATTGTGTCTGTCTGTCTGTCTGGTGTGGAAAAGAGCAAAAAGGAAACAGTGAAGGAAACGAACATAAAGTTGCCCAAAACAAGAGATTATAGCAATAAATCCATATTGTAATGTGAGTACTTTAACAGATTTAAAGAACATTTAATTTCCCAAGACAAACATGAGTTCTCGCATTCGGGATGCCCGCCACCGACAAACCAGGCAAACGTACAGCAACAGCGAAAAGTATACCTATTTAAGGATGTTTAAGGATACGTGCTAGAATTTTTGAAAACCCAATATATTGACATACTCTTACACGAGAAGTTGGCGAATGTCTCTCTCTATGTGTGTGTGTGTGTGTATGTGTGACAATGACAAAGCCTTAAAGACATTTCAGAAAAAATGCTCGTACAACGGAAATGAAATGCGGGTAAAATAATACCATTCACCGAAAAAAGGACACGAACATGTAGAAATACACACTCACGATACAAAAAGAAGAACAACAACGGAACAGAACAGAACAACCAGCAAAAACAAAAGCCAACCAAGCAGCCAGTCTGTCATAAACCATATGAGTGAATTGCTTGCAATATGTGAAGGCTTCTACTTGCGTCCACCCTTCCCCTTCGGCCGCATGACAGGCAACCAAGACCGTACGAAGCGAAAGGGTTACTTTTGTTTTTAAGTGGGCTGCAAGGCGAAGCCTTACAAGATGAATTCCATTGTCTTTGAAACATCCTTTTCTGGGTAACACCACATTCACGTTGGATGATTCATGTCTTGGCGACTCTGTTGATGGCAGAGCAGGCAGGCAGGCCGGGCAAGCATACGCTGTTAAAGCAACGTTAAACGACAAAATCGAAAAAGCTTGTGGGTCTTCGCCACACACAGGACACAAAATGAGGGGAAATATGCCAACTCTTATACGCGGTTAACAGGGCATGAAAGCTTTATGCCAAACAACCGATAGAAAGACTAAAGGCTGGCAGTGTCGTTGTCCCTTTGTCCTGTCATAGCGCCCGCAATTGTTAACCAGCTCTGGCAAAGGCTCTACAGTGTTATTTATGCTCCTGGCACTGGTAAAGCTTCTGTAGGTTTTGTTGGTGGGGGCGCAATAGCACACATGCGCTCTGCACATAACATACACTCATTATTTTATATCCCTGCCATAGTGAGACTCATACAGACATAAAGTGCGAGAGAGGGAGAGAGTGCAAGGAGGTGCGATTGAGAGCGTTCGGGGCTCTCTGTAGTGGAACGTTTCAATGCAAATGCCCTCGCCATTTGCCACTCGCAATGTTGCGACGTTGTTTTGGTGTTGTAAAAATGCTTTTTAATGTAAAAACCATGGCTTTCATCATTTAGTCAAGCAAGTGAGTTGGCTGTGTAAAGGACTACTGCTACTTCCAAGGACTACTTTCCAGCTCTAGTCCGGATTTTCTGCCACTGGCTTTCATTCAGCAGACACTAAGCAAAAGCGAACAACCCAACAACGGCTACATTAACCAGCC